>CM035155.1:44341783-44747319 GCA_020205615.1 Panax quinquefolius | reverse complement strand
GAATTCCTTAAGCTAGTATGACCTACCTAAGTTTATTTGGTATTTAATTAGTCGGTCAGAGTATATGGATAATATGTGATTTGTTAATTAACCCTTGTTTTGTGGCATGACATTCGAGAATGTTGAGAATAACAATGGAGCACAGGAGACCGTTGAGTCTCACATATCAATAATCGTGATAATGTGTAATGTCGAAGGCGCATAATCCTCGAGCAAACAACAACACTGACCAAATGATGAACGATGGAATGTTCAGAGGCTTTATGCAATTTATGCAACAACAGGTAAGAGAGACTCCTGTTCAAAATATAGGTGGAAATAATGGCAACCTACGGTCGGTCACCGATAAGCAGTTCAGGGAGTTGGGACCATCGGAGTTTTTGGGAAAGCTAGAACCACTTAAGGCGGAGACGTGGTTAAAGCAGATCACCAAGATATTTGATGTCTTGGGATACTTAGAGGAGCAAAAGGTTCCATTTGCCACCTTTATGTTCCGTGAAGAGGCAGATTACTGGTGGGAATCTGTAAAACGTACCCAGACTAACGCACTCAAGATGTCTTGGGAGAAGTTTCAAGAGCTGTTCAACGATAAGTACTTTCCGAAAGTATTCGTCACATGTGAAGGTGGAGTTCATCAATGTTGGAGCAAAACAATATGGCCGTGTCGTAAAGACTGAGACTAAGTTTGCCGAAAGTTATCTCGGTTTCAGATCCCATTCGTCGATAATGAGGCGAATGATGCGTAATGTTTCTAAGAGGTTTCAAACCCAATATACGTCAATACCTCATTTCTCACAAACTTTGTTTATATTAGGATGTTGTGAATAGGGCCGATTATTGGAGTGCGATAATGAAAAAGACAACCAAAAAGCGGCGACCAACAACACGATAATAATCGTCATGTCTAATGACAACAACCATCGGAACAATGATAACCATCGTGGGGAAAATTATCATGCCAAGAATGGTAACCACTTCGATTGGTAATCATGGCCAAGATATAATAAAATGGAAATTTCAAGAAGAGAAGGTTCTAATAATGATGGAAAGGCAATGACACCAAAGACCCGCTTCAAAGGAAGAAGAACGATCACAGGTCGTATGTTTCAAATGCGACGGGAGGGACACATCATCCAAATTCGTACGCTTAACAATCCAAAGCATGTTTTAATTACGAAAGAGAAGGTCTCCTAGCTCGATTTTGTCATATGGTGAAGTCAAGTCCAGCTGGGATGGTGATGCCAAAAGATGTCCCAGACAAGCCAAAACTGGTAGTTTAAGAGAGGGCATTTTTTTTCGTGATGAGGAACCTGAATAAAATTATCACGGATAAGTTAATCATAAACTCTTCTTGAGTCTATACAGTGTTGAATACCTATTTACTCTACTTTTCATTTCACCTAGTTGTGTTTAATGTTTGAATTTAACTCCGGAGAAGTTAGACTTTGATTTATCTGTTAAAACTCAGTTGGGAGAAACCTTCGTTACCTCCAGTATTTATAAATCTTGTTTGATTCAAATCAACACTTTCACGTTACCTGTCGATCTTATCTCTTTGAAAATACTTGCCTTTGATATGATTTTTAGAAATCGATTGGTTAATTACTCATCATGCTTTTCGTAAGGTTGTTATCCTTCATATTCCTAACCAACCTAATATGCAAATTCAAGCAACCAAACCACTAAAGTCAATCATTGTCATATCAAGCCATAAGTAAAGAGCCCCAATCCTTTCGTTGTTGACTTTCTTGTGTGGAATGCACCGAAGCCAGACTATCTGTAGGGGACGTCGTGAATAACAGTGGCAAGTTGATAGGTATCAATGTGACGTGCTATCCAAGTCTTGGATGAGGGTCACAGTTTTGAAAGATATTTCTATCGTTAATAAGTTTCCTGACGTATTCTTGAAGACTTCTTAGCCTACCTACCTAGGCGTGAAATCGAATTTTAGATCGTCTTGAAAGTCTGAAAACCCCATTTATAAAACCCTTAAATATTTCTTCAACTAAAATGAACGTAACATGCGCCAAAGACGTTGACTTGAGCTTTTGAAGATTACGATCGTACCATTCAATACCATAGTGGAAAAGTGAATGTGGTAGCTGACGCGTTGAGTAGAAGATTGTATGCGTTTATGAGTGTGAATATACGAACCCACGTGAAAATAACGAATTTACGATTAGAATAGACTTTAATCGATAAAGTTAAAGCCGCTCAAGCTACATACTCAGAGCTGATGAATGTGAAGAAGAAGGTTCAAGAGGGCGTTATTCTAGAAGCGAGAATCGACGAAGAGAAATCTCAACCTCGATTTAATTGGCCCATTTGAAATCCTCGATCAAGTAGAGGCGTGGCTTATAGACTCGCTTTTACCTCCAAGTATGTCGTGTGTTCATCGCGTTTTTCACGTATCGATGTTACGCAAATATGAATGAACCCGAACCACATTATTGATTTAGAACCCGGGACGAGATAGCGGATAATTTAACGTATGAAGATATACGTCGTTAAAATCTCGGAATGTATTCGACACTCAAAGGTTATACCTCAAGAGTTAGAATCGGACGAAGTGTCTCATACATCGACATACCCGTAATGCATCGCGTAAATTTCGAGGCAAAATTTCATAAGGAGGGAGATTGTAAAATCCCAAATTTTACGAATAAAGATTTAAATTTCTCGATTTTTTTTGAATATTATGGTATGGATTTAATATAATATTATAGTTATGGGTAATATTTATAAACTTTGCAAAGTACGCGAAGTTGTTATATTATATTCGATTGGTCGGAAAATATTGAATACGCAACGGCACAATCATTAGTGGACCCCTAACAATGAAATTATTATCCGGATTGAGAAAACGACAAAAATATTTTTATGAAAATAACGGCGGAAGTTTTACAGATTGATCTTGTTAAACTACTTTCGGTAGTAAAAGTCTGAATCTGGCGTGGTTGCGTAGTAGCACTGACGGTATTGATTATTGATGTTTACGTGAGAAGTCACTTTCGGTTTTGTTCATTATTATCACGTAGTATCTCACGTTATTTGATTCAATTATTGTTGATTGTTATATATATATATACATATTATATAAGTTTTATTTTATTAGTATTATTAACGTAATAAAACAAAAAAACTTTTATATAAAAAGAATACTTTTATAAAGTTATTCGTTTTATTAGAGTTAATAGTAAAATCTTTTATATAAAAAAATGTAATACTTTTATAAAGTTATACATTTTATTAGACAATAATTAGAATATATTATATTTTATTATGCATAGTGTTTGCATAGTAAAATCTTTTATAAAGTTATTCGTTTTATTAGATTATAAATAAAATATATTATATTTTATTTAAAATATTTTGCTTTAAATATGGACCATCCGATTAAAGTAATTCAACTGAACTAGCTCATGGATTGGTTCTTATTCATTCCATTCTTCTATAAATAGAAGCTCATTCCTTCATTATTTTCTTACGAATTCCTTTGAAACTACAGAGAGAGAAACTATAGAGAGAAAGAAGAAAAAGTATTCTTACTTCACTTACTTCTAGATATCAAGTTTCTTTTCAGGTAGAAGGGTATTATTTCTTTTGTATTCATGAAGAGAACTTACATTATTCCATTCTTTATTATTTTGTTGGAATAACTCAGTATCGCGGGCTACCCTATACTTGGTGAAATTCTTACATTATTCCATTCTTTATTATTACATTGGGAATATCTCATGCATCGCGTTTCTGTGGGAATTCTGATTAGATTATTTATTATTCCTTTGGAATAACTTTGTCATCACGATATCACGCATACATGGTGAAATTTTATTGTTATTCCATTCTTTAATATTACATTTGAATATCATCGTCACATCATGCGTTTATCTGGGGACAGGTTCCGCTTTTATTATTCTCGGTTGGAACATCCTCGCTTGCGGTTCTGAATTTACCGACACAGTTCCGATTATTTATTAATTCATTGGAATAACTTTGTCTATCAAGTCCGCATGCATGATGATTTCATTGTTATTCCATTCTTTATTATTACATTTGGAATATCACATGCATGCGTTTTCTTGGGCACGGTTAGATTATTTATTATACATTGGAATAACTTCGTCTATCTGAGCAATAGCGTGCATGGTGATTTCTTTTGTTATTCCATTCTTTATTATACTCGGTTGGTTAAAGTTTTGACTTCTATACTCCATGAAATTAGTGGAATATCCTTGATATTTGCACTTCATCCGATATCTTTTCATGGAAATATTCTTCGAGCATTCTTGAATTTTACTTTACAAAGAAGTATCGTGTTGACAATTTGGGACGTTATTAGTTCTGAATAAATTAATTCTTGAACTTGTTTTATTGAATTCTTATATCATTGTCATCATCCTCATGTTTATATTTTTTTGAAAGTAAATACGTGGCTTCGTAGTTCATAGATGGACTTGGTATGATTATGACCGAGGATTATTCGGTATAATCATGGGTAGTAATGTTACAAATGATGTGGAAAAAGTCCTCGTTTGGCCAGTAGTGCATTGATGGGACGGTTTTTAGTATGATTATGGCTATGGATTCTCTTGACGAGGTTGCAAAGATAAATTGTTTTATGGCACGATCGGGGCCAGTTGATGAATACACAAATATCATCGGCGTGAGTGCATGGATAATTTATGGTCGTGATCTTAATGAATATCCTTGGGTAGTAGTCTTGGGGATGATGTGGATTATTTATTAAGTCGAGTCTCGTGATAAAAGTGATGAAAAAACTTTTTAAATCATAAAAGATAGTAGATTTTATTCTCTATGACTCTTTTAATGGATTACGATATTCATTATGATTAAACTTGATGTCGATTGTATTTTATCGGTTTAACTTTGTTGAGGACTAATGATAATTTATTTTGCATTATCTTAGTCATAATATTTCTTCTTGGGCTACTTGAGCTCACCCTTTCTTTCTTTATTCTTGAGGAAATGAGAACATGCTTTGGACTAGTCGGGAGCGGAGTGATGGTCGAGATGGTGTCTTAGTAGTCCTCACTATTCTATATAAAATAGTGTGATAATAAATGTAATGAGGAGTACTTATGCGAGAGTGAATATTATGCAGAAGATGATATTTGTATTAAAACTCACAGCATGTATTTTTTCTTATTTTACACGACTGTTGTATAATTAAGTTGTATTTGAATTTTGTACCATGTATTTGGCGACTCAAGATGGGTGATGTATACCTGTTTTGGGGGCGTCACAAAAGTAAAAAAAAATAAAAATATTTTGAGTACTCTAATTTCAGATGTTTATCAATAGAAAATTTTTCTTGCGAATGAAAAACAATGCATGCATTAGCAGTAGAAATGAAACGTGGTAATTGACAACAACAACTCCCCATCTATCCATAAAAAATCAGGCTCCTGTAAAATCATAAATGTAATCCCAACAAAATTAATTTAACCAAATATTACTACCACATGTTAAGACCCGAATTTTTTTAAATAAAAAGGAATTTCCTTTATTTATTATTTTGAAATAGTAAGGGTTGATTTGATTAATGTGGATAGTTAGGGGTAAAATCATAAATATTTCAAAATAAGCAAGTGGTTATAAAATATTCATTGTTGTGGGGAATATTCGTTTGGTCGTGGAATATTAAATCTTGTCGGAGAATATTAAATGCTGACGGTAGCGTGACCATGTGTGGGCCCCATATGGAAAGCGATTGGATGAGGAAAGCGACAAATATAAGTTGTTTAAAAATAGCGGCGTAATTATTCACAGATTAATCTTGTTGGGAATACTTGGGTGGTTAAAACACACTATCTGGCGTTGTTGAGCAGTAGCTTTGCAGTATTGCATCAATTATTGATCCTTACGTGAAGGCACTACTCGATAATTATTACGATAATTCTTATTCGATATTTTATTTTATTGATTCAATAATTCTTTGCGTTGGTATTTTATATTATTCTTTGTTTGATAATTGTCCTTTTGCGATGTTTCCCATTATCGGATCGATAATTCATATTATTTGAATAATATTATTAGATAACATTATTGGCAATGTCTAGAAAGTTACATCTAAGGAGAGGTTTGGTCACCTAATTGCTTGCCGATGAGGAGAGATCCTTATTGGAAAGCCCCTCTTTCACAGGAGCGCACTGGTTGTCATAATTGTGATTACGTAATATTATTTGGGAATAATTAATTATTGATTTATATGATAAGAAAATATTTATTTGATATGGATATAAATGATGGATTTATTTATTATATGTGGTTATAATTGAAGGATTTAATGTTGAGGTGTTTTATCGATTATTTTTAGCCGGAATGGAGGTATTAAAAATCAAATCGATTATTTTTACGATATATTGCGTGAGTTATAATTTTTAATCGTAGTTGGATCGTTGCGATTTTGGATATGTTATACATATATAAGTTGAGTATATGTCTACAAATTTTGAGCAGTTAAAAATGAGCGAATGATTTGTTATAAATTTTAAGAGGTGTTTGATTAGGAAAGTAGGGTTATAATTGATTTTGGTGGAAAATTCTAGAATTGAGTGGGCCCCACTTGTGGTTGGTGAAAAAAAATGTCTGAATTTTATTTCAAATGTGGTGGGTGGCAATAGTAGCGAGTAAAAGCCATCCATGGTGGCGAGTGCCTTCTTGTTGACTAACGTTTTCTATAAATAGAGGGCTAAGTTAGAATTGAAAATCACACGAAACAAAGTTTTCTCTCTTTCTCTCTATATTATTGGCGTATTTTGTGAGTATTTAGATACTTTGAGAGTTCTTTATTGATTACAAGTTTCATTCGACATCACTTAGATCTTTCCTTAGAAATCTTGATTCTTTGAGGTAAGGGATGTTATTTTCTTCTCGAATGATATTATTTCTTGATATCATTATCTTTGAAATATTGGTTGGAACTTTTTATCAAATTTGGAACTTTTTCATATCGGGAGTTACTATTCATGAGTTTCTATTCACGAGTTACTATTCATGAGTTCTTATTCACGAGTTCTTATTCACGAGTACTATTCATGAAGCGTGAAAATGTTTTTTGTGGAATTTCTATCTTTTGGTGTGGGAGTTACTTATTCACGTATCTGGCCTTTATTCACGTATCTGACCTTATTCACATATCTGCACTATTCATCGAAAAATAAAATTTCTTCTTTTCGTCCAAAATATCTAATGCGGATACTAGCTTTGATTGTATCCATGTTTTGATCATTCTTGAATTTTACACCACTATGATTATTTTGAGGTATTTTTGAACATGGATAAAACAAAGTACGAATCCTTAATCCTTAATCCTTGTCATTTTGTTTCCTTTGGATTCGTTTCTTAAAAAAAAATATTTTCATCATCCTCGGTCTTAAATGATGATATTATTGAATATCTTTGGCTTTTGTAGTGCAAAGATGAATGATTTCGAAGAATATCTTTGGCACTGTAGTGATGAAAGATGAGCAGTGTTTAAATGAACATGTTTAAATGAACATGACCGGTGATGAATATCTTTGGCTGTAGTGCAAAGATGAATATTTGATTCAGATGTTTATGGATTGATGTTCTGAGGGGATAAAAGATGAGCGATGAACTTTTAAATTCATACATAGAAGATAGTAGTTTGCATTCTCTACTTAACTCTACAATGAATTATTATTTCATTGCGAATATTGATTTAAAATTTGTTGTCTATTGTATTCTATTAAATTTTTCCTGTTGAAGACTAACGATAATTTGTTGTATATTATCTTAGTCGTAATATTCTTTCTTGAGCTAGTTGAGCTCACCCTTTTCCTTTTGTTCCATTCTTCTCGGGAGGCGAGAATATAGCGAGTGCTGAGTCGGGGTATGGAATGAAGGTTTTAGAAAGGATTGTTTAGTAGTCCTCACCATTTTTGTAAAATAATGTATCGATAAATGTGATGAGGATTTATTTGAGTATAGATATTATACAGAAGATAATATTTGTATTTAAACTCACAGTTTTCTTGTTGTAATAATAAAGTTGTAGTTGTTTACGTACCGTGTATTGACAACTCGAATGGGTGATGTATACCTATTTTGGGGGCGTCGCGGTTAGTATCGAGCTTAGGGATATGATCTCTGGCGGAGATCGGGGAATAGAACTAGGAGGGAGAGGCGAGTAAATCCTTCGCTAGTGTGTCTACTAAGCTTATTTGTTAGTTAGTCGATTATATAGGGATATTATGTGATATATTGATTTCCTTAATTAACCCTTGTTTTATGCGGTATTTGAGAATGTCGTGAGAATATTAACAATGGAAATGAGAGGCAGTGGAGGCGCTTTGTACTCACCAGCGAGGAGAGCGTGCAACAGTTGGCAATGTTCCTCTCTGTGAACAACACCATTGAAGCGAGATGATGAGCGAGGGGATGTTTAGAAGCTTTTTGCAGTTCATGCAAAATCAGATGCGAGGAGACTTCGTGTTCAAAATCTGAGGAGAAATGATAGCAATTCACGGGTTATCCTGACGAAGCAGTTCAAAGAGTTGGGACCACGAATTTAAGGGAAAGCGAGATCCGATCATGGCGGAAACATGGGTCAAACAAATTACCAAGATATTCGATGTCTTGGGATGCGGAGAACGAAGGTTCCATTCGCCACCTTTATGTTAGTGGCGAGGCGGACTCTTGGGTAGAGTGCGTGAAGCGTACCCATCGGTACTTTTCGGCATGTCTTGGGAGGCGTTTGAGACTATTTAATGACAAATACTTTCACGAAAGTGTTAACGTCGTATGAAGGAAGTGGAGTTCATCAGTTAGAGCAAAACAACATGGCGGTGTCTCGATGCGAAGGCAAAGTTTGCGAGTTATCGAGTTTGCACCTCATTTGGTGGAGAATGAGAGCGTATGGCGCGGATGTTTCTTAGAGGTTTGAAAACGGCGTCGTCGATATCTCATTTCTCATAAACTTTCTCTTTATTGGATGTTTTGCAGAGGCTCAATTATTAGGCGAGATACTTGATACGGTCGTTGAGGACCCTGACGAGGATCGTACGAGAGATAGCGGTCAGCAGAATAATGATAACCGGCGGAGAAAAGCAGAGCGGACAAAAAATGGTTACCACTCGGTGGTAATCGTGGTCGTAAAACGAAGAAGAAAGCGAGTCGGGAGGAGATTTTTAAAAAGGAGATTTAACAGCGACTATGTGAAAGGCAGCGGTCTTGGCGTGACAAGCTGGTTCTAAGGGAGGAGAAGCGACCACCGGTCGTATATACTACAAATCACGGAAAAGAGGGACATATCGGTCAAGCGCCCTAGCAGATTCAAGGTATGCTATAGTTGTGGAAAGGAAGGACATATCGCTTTCGAATTATGCAGTAGTGAAACCTAGTTCGTGAGGGACGGTGACTCGAAAAATTTATCCGAGAAAAGTCGAAAGTCAGCGATTAGGGAAGGCGTTTGTTGTATTTGGTCATAATCGAGAACCAAGCGAGGTGATCACGGGTAAGCTATTTATAAATTCTTGCGAAGTTTATACCTTACTTGATCTGGGGTGCTACCCATTCATTTATCTCTCTGCGTGTGCTCAGCGTTTAAACTTGACTCAGGAGAAATTAGACTTTGATCTATCTGTGGAAACTCAGTTAGGAGAAACTTTCATCACATCCATTTGTTTATAAATCTTGTTTGATTGAGTTGGCACCATTACCTTACACATTGACCTTATCTCTTTAAAGATACTTGCTTTTGATGTGATTTTAGGGATTGATTGGTTAACTTACTCATCGTACCAAAATTGATTGTTTTTTCGTAAGGTTGTTAGTTTTCATATTCTAACTTAACTTTTGTTATGCAATTCAAACAACTAAACCATTAAAATCAATCCTTTATCATATCTAATCATAAAAGCTATTCGTTTTATTGAAAAGCGGATGTCAAGCTTTCTTAGCCCATGTTATGGATTTGAATAAAGACACGTCAAATTTGAATAATATTCTGTTGTTATTGACTTTCACGGCGTATTTCTAGAAGAACTTCCGGTCTACCCCGAGCGTGAAGTTGAATTCTTTATTGATCTTGAACACAGTACAAAGCCCATTTCTAAAACCCATATCGAATGGCTCTATTGAACTTGGGAGTTAAAGGTCCACTACGAGGAATTGTTGGACATCGGTTTCATTCGTCTAGTACATCTCCTTGGGGTGCTCTGTTTTATTTTGTAAAGAAAGAAAGGCGGGAGTATCGACTTTTGTATTGACTATCGGGAATTGAACCATGTCACCATCGAGAATAGGTATCCTCTACCTCGTATTGATGACTTGTTTGACCCGATTGCAAGGGCACAATTCTTTTCAAAAATCGATCTTAGTTACGGATATCATCGGTGAAGATTAATTGAGGATATTCAAAGGCGCCTTGAGAACTTCGGTATGGGCATTATGAATTCTTAGTCATGTCTTTCGGACTAACTAATGCTCCTGCGACTTTCATGGATATGATGAGCAGAGTATTGAGGAATATTTGGATCGGTTTGTTGTTGTCTTTATTGATGACATCCTTTATATATTCAAAAAGTCGTGAAGATCATGAGCACCGTTTGAAATTTGGTACTCAAAGGCCGTGAAAACAAACTATATGCCAAATTGAAGAAATGCGAGTTACGGCGAGGAAGTAGCATTTCTTGGGCATAAGTGTCGAAACATGGAGTATCTGTTGATCGTGAAGATTGAAGCAATCTGAAGTTAGGAACAGCCGAAATCGGTGGTTGAAGTCACGTAGCTTTTGGGCTTAATTTGGTTATTATCGGAGATTCGTGGAAGGGTTTTCTCGAATCGCTACTCCATTAACTTCACTAACTTTCGGAAGGATACAAAATTCGTTTGGAATGAAGAATGCGAGAAGAGTTCCAAGAGCTTAAGAGGAGACTTATTTGCACTGTTCTAACAATACCATCTGGTTCGGATGGATTTGTTATCTCTGATGATGCTTAGGGCAAAGGGTTAGGATGTGTTCTCATGCAGCGTGGGAAAGTCATAGCCTATGCCTCATGACAACAAAAAAGAGTATGAGAGGAATTATCCTACTCATGATCTAGAGTTAGCGGTGATCGTTTCAGCTTATTAAAGATATGGAGGCACTATCTATATGGGAGAAAGTGGAGATATATTGGACCATAAAAGCCTTAAATATTTCTTCACTCAAAAAGAACTCAACATCTCTGGATGACGTTGGCTCGAACTATTGAAGACTACGACCACATTATTGATACCATCTGGTAAAGCGAGCGTGGTGGTGGCGCATTGAGTAGAAGATCATATGCGAGGAGCGAGTGCGATGATGTCAAGTATACGCGTAGAGAGCCGACTTTAATAGAAAAAGTTAAGGTTGCTCGAGCCACGCAGGCCGGGGCGATGCGTATGAAGAAGAAAGTCTGAAGGAGCTATTAGGAGCGAGAATTGATGAAGAAGGAATACTTGAGTCCACTCTAGACTTTGTGTTCTAACGACTCGATTTGAAGAACAAGATTATGATGGAGGCACCTGATACACCATTTGCAATCCATCTGGAAGTACTAAAATGTATCGTGATCTTGACATACATTTTGGTGGAACAATATATGAGAGAGATTGCAAAGTTTATCTCGATGTGTTTAACTTGTCAGCGTGTAAAAGCGGAGCATCTAGTACCTAAGGGTCCGTTGCAACCACTTGAGATTAGGAATGGAAGTGGGAACACATTACCATGGATTTCGTTCACGGGTCTTCCTACGGTTTCTCAAAAGCATCAATGCTATTTGGGTTATTGTTGATAGATTAACCAAATCTGCTCATTTCTTCTTGGAATCGGAGACTTATTCCTTGAGCGTCTTGCTAGTATATGCGTAAATGAGATTGTGAGGTTGCATGGCATACTGTATCCATAGTTTGGATCGTGACCCAAGATTCACTTCAAGATTTTGGGTTAGCTTGCAAAAAGCTATGGAGCGCAGTTTGCGATTTAGTTGAAGCATACCATCCCCAAGCGGACGGACGATCGAGAGAGGACTATTCAAACTCTTGAAGATTTATTAAGACTACTGTGTCCTAGACTTCAAAGGCGGTTGGGATAAGTATTTACCATTGGTGGAATTCTCCTACAACAGCAGTTATCGAGGCAAGTATAGGTGTGGCTCCATTGAAGCATTATATGGGACGAAAATGTCGTTCTCGATATGTTGGGATGAGGTGGGTGAAGCAACATTGTTGGGACAGAGTTGAAATCACGATATGACTCTGAAAAGATCGAATGATTCGACAAGCGTATACAAAGCGGCACAAGATCGACAAAAGAGTTATGCGGATCTTCATCGAAAGGGCGTGGAATTTAGTGTGGGGATCATGTATTATTGCGAGTTGCTCCGTGGAAGGGAGTTACAAGATTTGGGAGAGAGAAAGCTCGATCACGATTTATTGGTCCATTTCAAATTCTTGACGGAGTAGGAAATGTAGCCTATAGACTTGCGTTACCTCAAGTATGTCTCGTGTTCATAATGTGTTTCACATATCGTACCGTAAATATGTGAAAGACCGAACCACGTTATAGAGTTAGAAGCAGGACGAGATAGTAGAAGACTTAGCGTGTGAGGAGGTACTGTCGAGATTTTGGATAGGAAGGAGCATGTCTACTGTATGAAAGGTCATACCACAAGTTAAAGTTTTGTGGAGGAATCATCTTTATAGAGGAAATGACACAGGAATTGGAAGCGGAAATGAAAGCGAGGTATCCTCACCTTTTGAAACACAGTGCGTCACGTCGATTTCGAGGGGCCGAAATTTCATAAGGAGGGAGGTTGTAAGACCCGAAATTTTTTTAAATAAAAGGAATTTCCTTTATTTATTATTTTGAAATAGTAAGGGTTGATTTGATTAATGTGGATAGTTAGGGGTAAAATCATAAATATTTCAAAATAAGCAAGTGGTTATAAAATATTCATTGTTGTCGGGGAATATTCGTTTGGTCGTGGAATATTAAATGCTTGTCGGGGAATATTAAATGCTGACGGGTGTGACCATGTGTGGGCCCATGTGAAGCGATTGGATGAGGAAAGCAGCAAATATAAGTTGTTTAAAAATAACGGCGTAATTATTCAGATTATCTTTGTTGGAATACCGATTGGTTAAAACACACGATATCTGGCGTTGTTGAGCAGTAGCACTGCGGTATTGCATCAATTATTGATCTTACGTGAAGGCCTACTCGATAATTATTACGATAATTCTTATTTGATATTTTATTTTATTGATTCAATAATTCTTTGCGTTGGTATTTTATATTATTCTTTGTTTTGATAATTGTCCTTTTACGATATTTCCCATTATCGGATCGATAATTCATATTATTTGAATAATATTATTAGATAACATTATTGGCGATGTCTAGAAAGTTACATCTAAGGAGAGGTTTGGTCACTAATTGCGGCTTGGCCCGATGGAGAGATCCTTATTGGAAAGCCCCCTCTTTCTGGGAAGCGCTTTGGTTGTCATAATTGTGATTACGTAATATTATTTGGGAATAATTAATTATTGATTTATATGATAAGAAAATATTTATTTGATATGGATATAAATGATGGATTTATTTATTATATGTGGTTATAATTGAAGGATTTAATGTTGAGGTGTTTTATCGGTATTTTTGTCGGAATGGAGGTATTAAAAATCAAATCGATTATTTTTTACGATATATTGCGTGAGTTATAATTTTTAATCGTAGTTGGATCGTTTGCGATTTTTGGATATGTTATACATATATAAGTTGAGTATATGTCTACAAATTTTGAGCCGTTAAAAATGAGCGAATGATTTGTTATAAATTTTAAGAGGTGTTTGATTAGGAAAGTAGGGTTATAATTGATTTTGGTGGAAAATTCTAGAATTGAGTGGGCCCCACTTGTGGTTGGTGAAAAAAATGTGCTGAATTTTATTTCAAATGTGGTGGGTGGCAATAGTAGCGGTAAAGCCATCGGTGTGAGTCGAAATGCCTTGGTAACTAACATTTTCTATAAATAGAAATTTAAGTTAGAATTGAAAATCACACGAGAAACAAAGTTTTCTCTCTTTCTCTCTCTATATTATTGGCGTATTTTGTGAGTATTTAGATACTTTGAGAGTTCTTTATTCGATACAAGTTTCATTCGACATCACTTAGATCTTTCCTTAGAAATCTTGATTCTTTGAGGTAAGGGATGTTATTTTCTTCTCGAATGATATTATTTCTTGATATCATTATCTTTGAAATATTGGTTGGAACTTTTTATCAAATTTGGAACTTTTTCATGTCGGAGTTACTATTCATGAGTTCTTATTCACGAGTTACTATTCATGAGTTACTATTCACGATTCTTATTCACGAAGTACTATTAAATGAAGCGTGAAAATGTTTTTTTGTGAATTTCTATCTTTTGGTGTCGGATTCTATTCACGTATACGGCTTTATTCACGTATCTGACCTTATTCACGCATATCTGACACTATTCATCGAAAAATAAAATTTCTTCTTTTAAGTCCAAAATATCTAATACGGATACTAGCTTTGATTGTATCCATGTTTTGATCATTCTTGAATTTTACACCACTATGATTATTTTGAGGTATTTTTGAACATGGATAAAACCAATCTGAATCCTTAATCCTTAATCCTTGTCATTTTGTTTCCTTTGGATTCGTTTCTTTAAAAAATATTTTCATCATCCTCGGTCTTAAATGATGATATTATTGAATATCTTTGGCTTTGTAGTGCAAAGATGAATGATTTCTGAAGAATATCTTTGGCACGTAGTGCAAAGATGAATGATTTCTAAAGAATATCTTTGGCTGTAGTGGTGCAAAGATGAGCAGTGTTTAAATGAACATGACCGGTGATGAATATCTTTGGCACTTTGTAGTGCAAAGATGAATATTTGATTCAGGATGTTTATGGATTGATGTTCTGAGGGGATAAAAGATGAGCGATGAACTTTTAAATTCATACATAGAAGATAGTAGTTTGCATTCTCTACTTAACTCTTCTAATGAATTATTATTTCAGCTGCGAATATTGATTTAAAATTTGTTGTCTATTGTATTCTATTAAATTTTTCCTGTTGAAGACTAACGATAATTTGTTGTATATTATCTTAGTCATAATATTCTTCTTGAGCTAGTTGAGCTCACCCTTTTCCTTTTGTTCCATTCTTTTACTCGGGAGGCGAGAATATAAGCGAAGTGCAGTCGGGGGTATGGAATGAAGGTTTTAGAAAAGGATTGTTTAGTAGTCCTCACCATTTTTGTAAAATAATGTATCGATAAATGTGATGAGGATTTATTTGAGTATAGATATTATCAGAAGATAATATTTGTATTTAAACTCCGCAGTTTTCTTGTTGTAATAATAAAGTTGTAGTTGTTTTACATACCATGTATTGACTTTCGAGAATGGGTGATGTATACCTATTTTGTAATTTAAAAATTAAAGTTGATGGTGTAATCGGTAAAAGCGATGTCAATTCACGAGTGGGTAATTCATTAGTTTTGTCGATAAAAAATTAGCATCCGTTTATATTTTTTAACGAAATGACCCAATTTCAAAGTAATAATTAGTTTAATGGGGTAATTTGAAAAATTAAAAGTTCAATGGTGTAATCAGTAAAATGTGTCAACTATTTCATTAGTTTTGCCGAATTAAAACTGTATATAATATTTTTATCTCCAAAAGAATGAGATAAAATACATCAAATCAAGGGTAATTATGCTATTTAGTAGATTCAATTAATATAAAAAAATAAATTATTCATGACTTTATATATATAATCTCTTGTTGTCCACTAAGGATAAATTTAAAATTTTATTTCCATTTCCCTCTATTTTTTTTAATAATATGTGTGAAAATTTTAATTTGTTCATCTTTTGCTGACAGATGGAGTATTTATTTAGTGGTGGTTCGTCTGTCCGATCATATTAAGGATGCATCTTTTTCAGTTCATTACTGATAGTAAGTTGGCAAACCCTACTTGTAAGTTTATTTTATATATATATATTAAGTTATCATTGCAATTAGTTATATATATATAACTATTTTTGAAGTTAACTAATTGTACTTTTATAGAGATTTATAACTATATATATATATATATTTCATAAATAATTCTTTTTATACATAAAAGTGATGGATTAGGAAGCAAGTTTAAGGGAATGTCAACATCTTTTTAGGCCCTAATCTTAACTTGATCATAAATAGTAGGTTTGATGCTAACTGAGTTTGGAGAAAAGTTTCCATCTATTTACCAAGTCTGATATAATGATGAAGAACAGTGAATATGTTCACCAGCCAGATTTATGGTCCCTTTATTGAACCTTCCCAACTTTCCCCTGAGGTGGACCCTTAATCCACTTGATAATCATCATGTCATGACTTTGGCTTTCTCTCAATTAAAGGTTTTCCTAGTCATTACTCTTTCTGTTTAAACAAAATAATAAAATTTATAAGTTCCAAGAATATATTTGTGTTCTATATATATTAAAATTAAATATTCAATAAATTTAATCACTAATTTATTGGATATTTTAATTTAATAATAATATTTCTGATATAAAATTATGATTATAAATTTGAAAAGGGGTCACTATTTTAACATTTGTTTTGATATTTTCAAATATAGTTCTTTCTACCATAAAAAGTGGAATCAGGTAAATGCGATACTTATTTCGTGTGAGAAAGCATGAAAATATCGAAAAATGAAATGTAACATATCAATTAATTCTATCAAAACCCATCGTATATATAATTTTGATATTTTTATATAATTTCTCTCTACAAAAAATTAAATATATCTTATGTTTATGCTACAATGCATTTACTATGACTCTCACCACAATTTGGGGGTGACCTTTATATATACAAGATATAGAACTTTTATAGTTTTGTCAACTCTGGCTAGCTACTCGAAATAATGGAGTTCTAATGTGACATTATCATTTCTTTGTTCTAGCTAGCTAGCTAGAACAAAATTTATAGTTATAATAATGCTACATTAAAAGAGAAGTAGCTAGTGATTTTCCTATATATATATGTAGTGTAGTTTTCATGATTACTAATTAAAATTTTGTTTAATTTCTTTATATATAATATATTAAAATAATTTTATAATTTTAATAAATTTCGTGTGTTAATAATATACTAATTGTAGTTTCTCGGAAGACTGAATAAATTGACATGAAATTGAGGTAAAGAAAAAGAAGAAAAAGATACTCCTCCAATATATCTTAATTATTAGTCACAAGAGAGACGATTGTTTAGAAGGTCACTTTAACCTTTTGTTTTCACGTGCTAAGCAAAACAAATGGATATATGATAGTGTTACTTTATAAAAGGTCATTAATTATGTAACATGTTTAGAAAAAAAAAGGAAGAACACAAAAATTTTACATACCGACTAGACTAGCTAGGGAAGTACATGAAAGAAGAAAAGAGATGATTGGAATTTAGACTAGTTAGTATGAAGTTAATTTTTTTATTATAAGTTTATTTTATGATTAATACAGTGTTGATATGATATGTAGGCAATGAGACAACTGAAGCTGCTTACGTGAATATACACCTTCCTCTCTCTTTGTGTAGTGTGTAGTGTGTTAGAATATTTTATTTCTTTTTGTGACCTCTATTTTTTATGTAATTATTGGGCTTACATATTGTATTAATTTAATAATTTTATTTATGAGTTTGGTAATTAAATATGTGGCCTATAAATAATATTACTGATAGTACTTGGTATAATGGGCCCTAGGGTTTTATAATCTTGATGGACGATTTTTATCCTTAGTTATTCTATAAATAAAACAGTTAGGGTTTGGTCTCAATTGTCGTCTCAAGAATTTTATACACACCTATACATTCATCTTAAGATTGAGAGAGACAATTGAAGACTTTCACCCATAAGCACAGTGGAAGCGTGATACATATAAGATGACTTCTTTCAGTTCATGTAAGTACCTAATTGATTAATTAATTTTATTCTTTGTAATAGCACATTTCGATATAATTATTTAACATCTGGTATCAAAAAGTTGTGGTTACGTTATTGCATGGAATAAATTAATTATTTTGTTACGCTAGATTTTTTCTTTAATTCTACATATTCTTTTATTTGCATAATATAGAACTATTTAGTATGTTAAGGAAATTTGAATGAAAATAAATTTTTATGAAAAGTAATTTGTAATCTTATTTGTAAAGCCGATTATGATTACTCATAGCTTTTAGGAAATTAACGATTATGTTTCCACCGCGTTGTATTCATGAAATCAAACGTGAATGCTTATGATAATATTACGACAAAATATACAAATTCTTGTCTCGATATACATATTTGCATATACACCAAGTATTATTTATATGTGTTGAACATGAATTCAAGTTTTATGAATATCTTGGCTTAACTGCTTTTATGTTGATAGTTATTTTCTTTATCATGCCAAATTAATATTTGATTCATATCATGGCAATATGTATTTAATTTGGAATTTATGTGAATATTTTATAATCAATTCATGTTCATAATTATATATTTTAATTTAAGATTCTAGAACATGATATGATATATTATTAGGGTTTTAAGTTGTTATATGTAAATTATAAATAATATTAATTTTCAAACTTGATTAATATATTGTTTTAAATAAAATTGAGTTTGATCATAATAATTTACGTGTATGCGTGACTCTTTTATAATTAAAAGTAATAATCATTTCAATGAGAGGATTATTAATTGAAACAATTAAAGATTAAGAAAAGTCGCATAATGTTACATTTAATAAATAAAGATTTTAATTTTACCTATGAGAAAAATTAGAATTAGAATTTATTAAATGTATTTTTTACATAAGTAACATGTTTATTTCGTTTCTGACCAACAGTGATGCGTGGATAAATGTATTTTGCATTATATTATGGGGATGTTATTAGCATATTATTAATTGGACCAACGAAAGATTAATAACTATGCACCAACATCTTATTAAAATTTATTTTTGGGTGTTGTAAATAGATTTTATGTAACTAGCTGCTTGCTCTACAGTTGGTTTTATATGATTAATTATTAATTATTGTTGTACATTGTGAATTTATTTTAGTTTTTTGTAAGCATGCTTATGAGTTATGAGCTTGATTATGTTTCAGCATTGACTCTAACTAGTATTTCTAGGTATCTTTCTGGAATTAAAACCTTGAATGAAACTAATTTTAGTGCTTAGAAAGAACAAGTGAAAATTTTTATCAGCACTATGGATTTGGACTATGCACTACGAGTGGATCATCCTGCTCCACTTACAGCTACTAGCTCGATTGAGCAAAAGGCAATTTTATGAAAAGTGGAAGCGATCCAACCTGCGTGTCCCTTATGATTATGAAAAAATCTATCACAATGACTATTCAAGGAGTCATTCGACTACGAGAATGCTAAAGAGTACTTAACTTCAGTCGAGTAAAAATTTAAGGGTTTTTCTAAAACTCATGCAAGTACCCTTATTTTGAAAATTCTTACTAGCGGTATGGCGGGGTTAGTTGTAAGACTGACTTTTATGAATAAAAATGAATTTTCTATAAATATCATTTTTTGAATATTATGGAATAAATTTGATATAATATTATAGTTGTGGGTAATATTTATAAAATTTACAAAAAATGTAGTTGTTATATAATATTCGATTAATTGGGGAATATTCGTTTTAACGGGGAATATTTATCGTGATTATGATCATTAGTGGACCCCATAATGAAATTATTGTCGGATTGAAAATGACAAAAAATATTTTTATGAAAATAACGGCGGAAGTTTTACCATTGATCTTTGTTGAACTACTTTCATTAGTATTAAAATGCGATGTCTGGCGTGGTTGCATAGTAGCTACGGTATTGATTATTGATCTTTACGTGAAGTCACTTAGTTTTGTTCAATTATTGCTTGATGAATTGTTGCGTAGTATCTCGCGTTAATTGATTGATCGTTGTCGATATTTTATTGAGACGACGAAGTTATTAATATTATTATTTGCATTATTAATGATGTCTAGAAGTTACGCGAGAGAGGTTTGGTCACCTAATCATGCGCGATAAGGAGAAATCCTTATTGGAAAGCCCTCTTTCGGAGGAGCGACACGGTCGATTAATAGTGTGAATAATAATAATGATGATGAAGTTTTGTTTTATTCATTATTATTAATGTAATAAAAAGAAAAACTTTTTATATAAAATGAATACTTTTATAAAGTTATTCGTTTTATTAGGCTAATAAGTAAAATCTTTTTATATAAAAGCAGAATACTTTTATAAAGATATACATTTTATTGCAATAATTAAAATATATTATATTTTATTATGCATAATATTTGCATAGTGTTTGTATAATAAAATCTTTTATAAAGTTATTCATTTTATTAGATTATAAATATAATATTTTATATTTTATTTAAAAGATTTTGCTTTAAATATGGATCGTCAGATTAAAGTAAATCAATCTGGACCGTTAAATGGATTGGTTACTTTTCATTCCATTCTTCTATAAATAGAAGCTCATTCATTCATTATTTCTTTAATTCTTTGAAACTCTAGAGAGAAACTATAGAGAAAGAAGAAAAGTATTCTGCTTCTTCTTTACTCAGATATCAAGTTTCTTTTACGGTAAGGGTATTATTTCTTTTGTATTCATGAAGAGAACTTACATTATTCCATTCTTATTATTACATTGGAATAACTCAGATATGCTTGAGCTACCCTATACTTGGTGAAATTCTTACATTATTCCATTATTTATTATTCTCTTTGGAATAACACCATACATCAGTAAATACATCGTGGTGAAATTCTATTGTTATTCCATTCTTTAATATACATTTGGAATATCACATGCGTCTGCGTTTATGGGACTGGTTTCGTCTTTATTATACATTGGAACATTTTTGTCGGTGTGAATTTTCGCCTTACACGATTACATTATTTATTATTACATTGGAATAACTTTTGTCATCTTGCAACCGCACGCGTGGTGATTTCATTGTTATTCCATTCTTTATTATTACGTTAGAATATCGTGCAATGCGCGTTTTCTGTGGGACTGGTTTCGATTATTTATTATTACATTGGAAAAACACATACTTGTGAGCAATCGCATGCATGATAATTTCTTTTGTTATTCCATTCTTTATTATACTCAGTTGGTTAAAGTTTTGACTTCTATACTCCATGAAATTAGTGGAATATCCTTGATATTTGCGCTTCATCTAGTATCTTTTCATGGAAATATTCTTCTGAGCATTCTTGAATTTTACTTTACAAAGAAGTATCATGTTGACAATTTGGACGTTATTAGTTCCTGAATAAATTAATTCTTGAACTTGTTTTATTGAATTCTTATATCATTGTCATCATCCTCATGTTTATATTTTTTGAAAGTCATACATGGCTGTGGTTCATAGATGGACTTGGTATGATTATGACAGGTATTATTGATTGTAATCATGATCGTAATGTTACAAATGATGTGGTAAAAGTCCTCGTTGGGCGTAGTGCATTGATGGACGAGTTGTTGGCATGATCGTGACCATTGATGAATACACAAATATCCTTGGCCCGTAGTGCGTGAATAATTTGTGGTCGTGACCCTAATGAATATCCTTGGTAGAAAGTGCGGGGATGATGTGGATTATTTATTAGTCGAGTCTCAACGATAAAAGTGATGAAAAACCTTTTAAATCATAAAAGATAATATATTTTATTCTCTACTTGACTCTTTTAATGGATTGCGTGTTCCTTGCAGTTAAACTTGATGTCTATTGTATTTTATCGGTTTAACCTTTGTTGAGGACTAATGGTAATTTATTACGCATTATCTTAGTCATAATATTTCTTCTTTGGGCTAGTTGAGCTCACCCTTTCTTTATTCTTGCTCTTGAGGAAATGAGAACGTAGCGAGGACTAATCGGAGAGCGGAGTGATGGTTTAGATGATAGTATTAGTAGTCCTCACTATTACATTAAATAGTGTGACAATAAATGTAATGAGGACTTATTACGAGAGTGGATATTGTCTAGATGACAATATTTGTATTAAAACTCACAAAAGATATATTTTGTCATATTTTTACCCACTATTGTATAATTAAGTTGTATTTGAATTTTGTACCATGTATTTGGCGACTCAAGATGGGTGATGTATACCTATTTTTGGGGGCATCACATTAGTGGAGTGCGCGAGCACATTATGATGATGAACGACATGACCTTTAAATTAAAGGGTATGTACATGGCGATTTTTGAGAGTTTTCTTATTCACTTAATAATGACTTCTCTTTCTGCACAGTTTGATCCATTTAAGATCAATTATAATTAACACACAAAAAGAAAAGTGGAAGATGAGCAAGTTAATCTTCATGTGCATCTAAGAGGAAGAAATGCTTTTAAGGTTAAAAAACCTAATCTTGCTCATTTGACTACTTGAATCCTATAAGAAGAAGACACTCCAAAAGGGGGAAAGAACCATTAAAGTTGACAATGGAGAGTCTCTACAAGTTGAAGCTATAGGAACTCTTACTTTAGTTTTGGAGAGTGGTTTCACCTTGTATCTATATGATACTCTTTATGTTCCCAGTATGACACAAAATTTAATTTCTGTATCTAAATTGACGTTGAGGTTTTTCGTTTAAGTTTGGGAATAATAAAATAATTATTTATCATTACTCTCATGTTATTGGTTCTGGATCTTTAGAGTGAAACCTCTATAAGAAAAATTTGGATAATGTCTTTGTTGAATCCTTGTTAACAATGAATATGATAGAAAGTACCTCTAAAAGTGAAAACAAAAAAAAACTAGATAATGAGAATTCTTCAAAATTATGGCATCAACGCTTAGGTCATATTTCAAAAGATAGATTAAACCGTCTTATAAAGGATGGAATTCTTCATTCACAAGATTTTTCTGATCTTGACCAAAAATTTAAAGTAGTGAGACTAGATAGAGGCAGAGAGTATTATGGTAAACACTCCGATAAAGATCATAATCATGGTCTATTTGCCTTATTTTATCATGAAAATGGCATCCTCACTCAGTATACAATGCCTGGAACATCGCATCAGAATGGTGTAGTTGAGAGGCGAAATCGTACCCTAATGAATATGGTATATATAGTATGTTATGTAGTTCCAGCTTACCTATATTTTTATGAACTGAGGCATTAAAGACAATTGTTTATATTTTAAAATGGGTTCCTAGCAAATCTATCCTTAACACTCCTTATGAAATTTAGATAGGTAGAAAACCTAGTTTAAAATACTTACGGGTATGAGGTTGTCCAGTTGAGGCTAAGATTTTTAATCCACAAATAAAGAAACTTGACTCTAAAAATATTAGTTGCCATTTCATTGGATATCACAAAGTTCTAAGAGTTTTCGATTTTATTGTCCCTCGCGTACCATTAGAATTGTTGAGACTAGGCATGTAGAATTTTTAAAGAATGTTGATTTAAGTGGGGAGTGGTAAGCTAAAAAATTGATCTTGAAGAAATATGATTTATGTTTCTAATCCTCGTAATTCAAGAGGAGATGCACAAGAATTTCTTATTGAGGCAAATGATGCCCCCTGAGATAGTGAGTCACCACCTAATATTGATGTGGACGCCCTAAAATAGGTTAATTCCATCGACCCATTCTCGAATCGCTTGAATACATAGTGCGAAACAACTACAACTTCATTATTACAATTGTCGTGCAAAAATACGACAACACATATACTGTGAGTTTAAATACAAATATTGTCATCTAGACAATATCCACATTCAAATAAGTCCTCATACAATTATTGATACACTATTTTACAAAATGGTGAGGACTACTAAAACAACTGTCTTGAACCATCACTCCACACCCCAACTAGTTTCCGCTATATTTCGCCTCTAAGAATTAAAATGGAACAAAAGAAAAAGGGTGAGCTCAACTAGCCCGATAAAGGATATTATAACTAAGATAATGTACAATAAATTATCCTTAGTCTTCACGGAAAAAAAATCGATAGAATACAATCGATGACAAGTTTTAGATCAACAATTGCAGTGAAACAACAATTCATTAGAAGAATTAAGTAGAGAATGAAATCTACTATCATCTATGAATTTAAAAGTCCATCATCGATATTTTATCCTCAACATCAATCGATATACATCTTTAATCAAATAGTCATCTTTGACTACTGAAGCGAAGATATTCATCGATCAGTCGTGTTCATCTCAACACATGTTCATCTTTTCACCTACAGGCCAAAGATATTCATCAAGAAATCATTCATCTTTGCCTTTAAAGGCCGAAGATATTGATTATATCATCATTTAGGGATGAGGATGATGAAAATTATTTTAAAGAAAGCGAATCCAGTGAGAGACAAAAGAACAAATATTAACGATTCGTACTTTAGACAATCCAAGTTCAAAAATACTCCACAATAAACTATTGTGGAGCAGAATTCAAAAATGAAGATCAAAACATAGATCCAATCAAAGATAGAAACCATAATAGACAATCTTGGACACATAAAAGAAAACTTAATTTTTTGTGAATAGTGCCGTATTTGTGAATAGTGTCGTATACGTGAATAGTGACGTATACGTGAATAGTAACTCCGACACTAAAAGGTAGAAATTCCATAAGAAAAATCATCATGCTTCGTAAATAGTACTCGTGAATAGTAACTCGTAAATAGTAACTCATGAATAGTAACTCGTGAATAGTAACTCCAACATGAAAAGATCAGAATTTCACAAGAAAAATTTTACCAATATTCCGGCATAATGATATTGAAAGAAATAATATCATTTCTAAAAAAAATAACATCCCTTACTCGAAAGAGATAAGACTTATTTGGAATCTTCGGATATAGTCTTTGAAGGAACTTGCATTATAACAACACTCAAGATATCAAAATACTCACAAGAATACGCTCGATAATATAGAGAGAGAAAACTTCAGTTTTTGGTGTGATTTTCGATTCTAATCTAAGCACCCTATTTATAGGAAAATACTTAGAACACCAAAGTAGAAAATTTACTAAAATAATATATTTATAAAAATTATTCACGCCCACCTCTTTGACAACTGAATTCAGCATGTTTACAACACCATTGGGGCCCACCAAATGACAAAAAAACATTTTTCTTTTAAAAAATAATTAAAACTTCAAAAATCAATTATTCTGGAACTTCGGAACTTCAATAATTCATAATAAATGGCCCTTTTATCAAAAAAATTCAAACATTATGTCTTTTCCATAGAAAATTCCATTCTCTACAACTTTGCAGAAGAAAGTTTTTCCAAATTCCAAACAGAAATTGACCGAAATCCATAAACGGACGATTTTACAGGCTATAATCAAATTTCAGTCAAGAGATGGGGTCCACAAACATGAAAAACATGTTTTTAATATTTATTGTAACAAAAATATTCTTCCTCCTCATTTATTCATATATCACACTTTCATTGTAAAAATATCACCATTATTATATTATTAAAATATAATAATATATTTGAATGAATTATTTTATCAAAAAAGATAAAATATCAATTTTCAACAATTGTCACATTAAAATTTTCTCCATCTATATCCACATAAAATGAATATTTTCTTATCATATAAATTAATAATTAATTATTCACAAATAATATTACGTAATCAATATCGACAAACTGGTAGTTCTAGGAAGAGGGGGCTTTCAATAAGAATTTCTTCTCATGGTAGCGCAATTAGGTGACCAAACCTCTCCTTGAAGATGAACTTTCTAGACATTTTCAATAATGCTATCTAATAATATAATTCAAATAGTATAAATTATTGATCGATAATGAAAATTATTGTGTAATGACAATTATTAAAACAACAATAATATAAAATATCAACGCACAATTATTGAATCAATAAAATAAAATATTGAGCAGTAATTCGTAACAATTATTGAGTAGTGCCTTCACGTAAGAATCAATAATTGGTGCAATACCGTGCATCTTCTTTGTGTTTTAACCATAGGATATTCCAATATGTAAAGTGTAAGACCCCAACTTATTATTAATGAAATTTAATTTTCTCTATTTATTATTTTGAAATAGTAAGGGTTGATTTGATTAATGTGGATAGTTAGGGTAAAATACGCAAATATTTCAAAATAAGCAAGTGGTTATAAAATATTCATTGTTGTTTGGGAATATTCGTTTGGTCGTGGAATATTCGTGATTGTCGGGAGAATATTCGCATTTATTGGCAAGCCTTAACCATGTGGGCCCCATAACTAAAAGCGATTGGATGAAGAAAGCGACAAATATAAGTTGTTAAAAAATAACAGTAATAGTTATTCAGATTAATCTTGTTAAAATACTCGGTGATTAAAACACAAAGAAGCAGTATTGCACCAATTATTGATTCTTACGTAAGAAGGCACTACTCAATAATGGTTACGATAATTCTTTATCGCTCAATTATTTTATTGATTTAATAATTCTTTGCGTTGATATTTTATATTTGTTGTTTGATAATTGTCATTACACAATATTTTTCATTATCGAAGCAATAATTCATATTATCTGAATAATATTATTAGATAAAATTATTGGCAATGTCTAGAAAGTTACATCTAAGGAGAGGTTTGGTCACCTAATCAAGGCCAAGAAGTGAGAAATTCTTATTGGAAAGCCCTCTCTTCCTGAGGAACCCGCTCGGTCGAATATCAGGATTCGTAATATTATTTGTGAATAATTAATTATTGATTTATATGATGAGAAAATATTGATTTTATGTGGATATAGATGGAGAAAATTTTTAATGTGACAATTGTTGAAAATTGAAATTTTATCTTTTTCTGATAAAATAATTCATTTAAATATATTGTTATATTTTAATAATATAATAATGGTGATATTTTTTACAACAAATGTGGGATATATGAGTATACGAGGAGGAAGAGTATTTTTGTTCCAATAAATGTTTAAAACATGTTAAACATGTCGGTGGACCCCATTTATTGACTGAAATTTGATTATAGCCTATAAAATCGTCCGTTTGTGAATTTCGGTCAATTTTTGTTTGGAATTTGGAAAAACGTTCTTCTGCAAAGTTGTAGAGAATTGAATTTCCTATAAAAAGTCGCGAGATTCGAATTTTCTGGCAAAAGGGCTATTTATTATGAATTATTGAAGTCTCCGAAGCTCAAATAATTAATTTTTGGAAGTTTAAAATATTTAAAATTAGAAAAACGTTTTTTGTTGTTAGTCTTGTGTAGTGGGCTGGTTGGTGGCTGATGTTGGGCAAATTAAGTGTGCGTTGGAAAAATATATATATATTATTAATTTATTAAATTTTCTGCTTTGGTGTTCTAAGCAATTTCCTATAAATAGGGTTCTTAGGTTAGAATTGAAAATCACACCGTAAACCTCAAGTTTTTTCTCTCTATATTATCAAGCGTATTCTTGTGAGTATTTTGAGTATACTTTGAGTATTGCTATCTGATTGCAAGTTCAAGTCATGCTTTATATCCAGGTGTTTCAACTAAGAAATCTTGCTTTCGAGGTAAGGGATATTATTTTTTTCGTAATGATATTATTTCTTCAATATCATTATGTCAAATATTGATCTAAAGTTTTTATCAAATTTGGAACTTTTGGTGTCTGAGATTTACTATTCACGATACTAAAGATTATTCACGATACTGATTCTTATTCATCGAATACGATTATTATTCATCGAAAAATGAAAATTTTTCTTTTCGCTCTAAAATATCTATTGTGGATACTAGGTTTGATTGTATCCATGTTTTGATCATTCTTGAATTTTACACCACTATGATTATTTTTGAGGTATTTTGGACATGGATAAAACAAAGTACGAATCCTTAATCCTTAATCATTTGTCATTTTGTTTCTTTGGATTCGTTTCTTTAAAAATATGTTTCATCATCCTCGGTCTTAAATGATGATATTATTGAATATCTTTGGCCTGTGAATGCAAAGATGAATGATTTTTGAAGAATATCTTTGGTTCGTAGTAGAAAAAGATGAGCAGTGTTTAGATGAACATGACCAATCGATGAATATCTTTGGCACAGTAGTAAAAGATGAATATTTGATTCGAGATATATATTGATTGATGTTATAGGATAAAAGATGAGCGATGAACTTTTAAATTCATACATAGAAGATAGTAGTTTGCATTCTCTACTTAACTCTTCTAATGAATTATTATTTTATTGCTTAATATTGATTTAAAATTTGTTGTCTATTGTATTCTATTAGATTTTTCCTGTTCAAGACTAACGGTAATTTGTTTTATATTATTTTAGTCATAATATTTTTTCTTGGGCTAGTTGAGCTCACCATTTTCCTTTATTATTCCATTTTTCTTCTCGTGGAGGCGTAGAATATACGCGCATGCAATTGGGGGTATGGAATGAAGGTTCTAGAGAGTTGTTTAGTAGTCCTCACAATTTTTGTAAAATAATGTATCAATAAATGTGATGAGGATCTATTTGAGTATAGAAATTGTTTAGAAGATAATATTTGTATTCAAACTCACAGTTTTATTGTTGTAATAATAAAGTTGTAGTTGTTTACTATCCATGTATTGACAACTCGTTCGAATGGGTGATGTATACCTATTTTGAGGGCGTCGCGGTTGGTATATCGAGCTTAGGGATATGATCTCTGGCGGAGATCGGGAATAGAACTAGGAGGGGAGAGACGAGTAAATCCTTCGCTAGTGTGTCCTACCTAAGCTTATTTGTTAGTTAGTGGGTATATAGGGATATTATGTGATATATTAATTTCCTTAATTAACCCTTATTTTATGACATTATTTGAGAATGTCGGATCGAGAATATTAACAATGGAAATGAGGCGTGGAGACGCTTTGTACTCACCAACGAGAAGAACGCATAACAATGGTGGCAATGTTCCTCCTGTGAACAACACCCGAAAGCGAGATGATGAAGCGAGGGATGTTTAGAAGCTTTTGTAGTTCATGCAAAATTAGACGAGGAGACTCGTGTTCAAAATGAGGAGAGAAATGATAGCAATTCACGGGTTGTCACGACCAAGCGATTCAAAGAGTTGGGACCACGAATTTAAGGAAAGCCGAGATCCGATCATGGCGGAAACATGGGTCAAGCAAATTACCAAGATATTCGATGTCTTGGGATGCACGGAGGAGCAGAAGGTTCCATTCGCTACCTTTATGTTAGTGGCGAGGCGGATCTTGGTGGGAGTCCGTGAAGCGTACCCATCCAGTACGCTTTCAAAGCATGTCTTGGGAGACATTTCAGAAATTATTTAATGACAAATACTTTCACGAAAGTGTTACGTATATGAAGGAAGTGGAGTTCATCGATTAGAACAAAACAACATGATGGTGTCTCGAGACGAGGCAAAGTTTGCGAGTTATCCGTGTTTCAGACCTCATTTGGTGGAGAATGAGGCGATGATGGCGGATGTTTCGAGAGGTTTGAAACCCAAGGCGTCTGACAATATCTCATTCTCATAAATTTTCTCTCTATTCAGATGATGTTGTTAGGTGGCTCAATTGTTAGGGAGCGAGATAATGAGTATGTTCAACCGGGGACCATAACCAGGATCGTACGGAGATAAGATCAGCCAATGAATAATGATAACTTGGTGGAGAAAGAAGACGGATAAAAATGGTAACCACTCTGGTGGTAATCATGGCCATGAAAATAGAAGAAGCAAGTCGGGAGGAGATTTTAAAAGAGGAGATTTAACAACGACCATGTGAAGACGCAGCAGTCTTGGCGTGAAGAATCTGGTTCTAAGGGAGGAGAACGACCACCTCATGCCATTCATGCTACAAATGCGGAAAAGAGGACATATCGGTCAAACCCCCCAACAGTTCAAGGTATGCTATAATTGTGGAAAGGAAGGACATATCGCTTTCGAGATTATGACGATAAGCGAAACCTAGTTCAATGGGGACGGTGACTCGAAAAGATCTGTCCCAAAAAGTCAAAGTCAACGATTCTCGGGAAGAAGCGTTTGTTGTGATCGAGTCAAAATGCGAGGAACCAAACGAGGTGATCACGGGTAAGCTATTTATAAATTCTTGCGAAGTTTATACCTTATTTGATACCAAAGTGTTACCCATTCATTTATCTCTCCGCATGTGCTCAACGTTTAAACTTGACTCGGAGAAATTAGACTTTGACCTATCTGTGGAAACTCCGTTAGGAGAAACTTTCATCACATCCATCATTTATAAATCTTGTTTGATTCAAGTTGGCACCATCACCTTACATTGACCTTATCTCTTTAAAGATACTTGCTTTTGATGTGATTTTAGGGATTGATTGGTTAACTACTCATCATGCCAAAATTGATTGTTTTACGTAAGGTTGTTAGTTTTCATATTTCTAACCAACTTTTATTTAATTCAAGCAACTAAACCATTAAAATCAATCACCATCATATCTAATCATAAAGCTATTCGTTTATTGAAAAACATATGTCAAGCTTTCTTACCCCATGTTATGGATTTGAATAAAGACACGTCAAATTTGAATAAAATTTCTGTTGTTATTGACTTTCCTGACGTATTTCTGAAGAACTTCCTAGTTCACCCCGTAACGTAAAGTTGAATTCTTTATTGATCTTGAACACTCGCAAAGCCCATTTTTAAAACCCCATATCGAATGGCTCCTATTGAACTTCAGGAGTTAAAGATCCAACTACAGGAATTGTTGGACATCGGTTTCATTCGTCCTAGTACATTTGCTCCATGGAAGGGAGTTACAAGATTTGGGAAGAGAGAAAAGCTCAATCCACGATTTATTGGTCCATTTCAAATTCTTGACCGAGTAGGAAATGTAGCCTATAGACTCGCGTTAGCTCCATCAAAATACATTTTCCACAATTGGCATGTATCGTACTGATGGGTTAGTTGAATTGCCATTACTCCTTTGTCAGGAAAGTATGTTTTTAAGGGTTTGTAGTCCCCTGCAGGTGCGGCGGCCAGTTTATCCGCAATTCCTTGACCTTTGACAGACTTTTGTGTCACGTGAGGCGATGTCAAATTATCGTAGGATCAACTGCCATCCGGATAGTCGGACAAATTCAGTATGGGTTCTTTGAACACATACTTAAGAGGATCCACACGGATATGAGATGGGTTGTGTGACCATGTAGATAATGTTGTAATCTCATGGAAGCCCATGCTAAAGCACAACAAGTCTTCTCAATCGTGAGTGTACTTGTGTTCATCGATTTCAATCTTTTGGCCGAGATAATAGATAGCTCGTTCTTGGCCTCTATTGTTTTCTCGCCTCAAAGATACAACCCATAAAGATTGTCATTTATAGGCAAGTACATGAGCAGGGAACATCATCCCTGGGGAGGTACCAAAATAGGGAGCGTTAATCACCGCTCCTTGATTGTGAGGGAAAGCTTTTGACACTCATCATTCCATTTCATGGAGGAGTTCTTCCTTAAGAATTTGAAGATCGCTCACATGAGTTCTTTGAGTCGAGAAATGAATCGACTAATGAAGTTGATTCTTCCCAAAAATCCCCGTATTTCCTTCTCCGTCTCGAGGAATGGGCATTTCCTTGATGGCTGGATTTTGGTAGGATCCGATTAATCCCTTTGTGGTACGACTAGAAACCTAGCAACTTGCGACTTAACACCAAATGCACATCAAGGGATTCAACTTCAAGTTGTACTTTTACGCAACTGTTTGAACAACTTTTTGAGATGGTCTAAATGGTCATCCTCCTTCCGGGATTTGACAATGATGTCATCAATATAGATCTCTATCTCCTTATGCATTAAATCATGGAAAAGAGCCATCATAGCTCTCTGGTAGGTTGCTCCAGCGTTGATGAGGCCAAACGACAACAGCTTTCTCACGATCTTCCTCAGCGACCATAATTTGATGGTACCCATGCCAAGCAATCAAAGAAGGAGTACATGTCATCTTGAAAAGATTGTCAATAAGAATGTGGATAAAGGCACGGAAAGCTATCTTCGTGCAAGCTTTGTTCAAATCCCGATAATCCCACGCAGACTCATACACTTTCCTCCTAGTTTGAAGGTATCGGAACAATGTTCGATATCCACTCCGGATATGTAGACACCAGATGATGCCACTTTGAATCGTTTCACAATTTCTTCTTTAACCTTTAAACTCCACTCAGGTTTCAATCGCCTGAGCTTTTGCCTAACTGGTTTGAACCCTTCTTTAATGGGGAGGCGATGAAGAATAATGTCAGTGGACAAACCCACCATGTCTTCGTGTGACCATGCAAACACATCCACGGAATTGGGTTAACAACCTTGTGACCATGTCATTCCGCTGATTTTGGTAAGGTTTGAACCAATCTGGATTAGCTTAGGGTTGTCTAAGGTTCCAAGATTGAAAGGAGTGGTTTGATCAAGATTGGGTTTGGGTTTGTCGGTGACCCATTCCTTAATCTCTTGAGGTGTCTCAATGTCCTCTTGAATGTCCATCAAGTCTGAGTCCAACTTTGCATCAAAGTTATAGCCCTTGTGGAGAGAAGGCACCTCATCGAGAAAAGCATGCACACATCTAAATTCGTAGTCTTGAAACAAAAAATATGCTTTCACTTAATATATGCAATCTGTTGAACATACAAAAGTGTTAGCATAAGATATGATAAAATAATTGCTAATCTTTGTAAAGGAAAGCAAGCAATTAAAGTTATCTATAGGCGGAGGATTTTCGCCCATTTTACCTCGTCGACCAATGCATGGAGTCTTTGCTCCAATTGTCGAAGGCAAAGTCTGAAGGACCGCGCAGATGATAGAAGGATCGTTAGGTCCTCCTTTTCACGAATGATAACCATGACATCCGGGCAATCATCGGGGTGTATCTGTTTGTATATTTCATCATGAACAATGATGCGAATGCCCGCCATCTCGGTAAGGTAAGGTCATGTTGCGCTTCGCTCCTTTTCTTCCATCTCGGGATCGGGAATCAAAGACCTCTTTAGCTTTGATTGGTATGCGGTCTCTAAATAGCATAGCCACAACATGAGTGGTACCTTTCTTGGAGATTGCATTAACTCATGAGGTAAAGGTATAGGAAATCGCTTACGCAAGCGTGAAGCTTAAGGAACTCCTTATGCTTATGAGGATTTCTGTGAGTGGAATTGACGGAATAGCCTAGCCCTACCGTCCCAATTATTTGGACATCCTGGATAGGGTGCTTAATACCGTTGATCCTTACCAAGCCCTTATCCAGTTGGTAAACCAATAACATCATTTCTTGAGTGGCCGACATAACCTCGCTGAAATCTTGGAAATGGAAGTGGCACTCCAATAGAATGGTATTATGCGTGTTACTCATTTCCAGAGTATGAAAATTGGCCAGCTCAACTTCTGAATTGAAGTTGATAATTGGTAGAGTTCCTAGGATAGGACATTCCGGCCAAAGATGATGATGACTAGGCTGTTGTTGATGATGTATTTGAGTTGTTGATGTAAGGTGGAGGAATACCCATGCCATGTGTATCCATGGTCTCCCAATAGCAGGTTGTATCCTGAATCTATCTTGAGGACGTGAAAGGATACATTGAATGTATGAGGACCAATCTCAATTGGTAATTCAATTTTCCCAATGGAATTTCGCCGAGATCCATCAAAAGCTCTGATGATCGTATGGCTACTTTGTATTTGCTTGAGATTGATATTCATCTTCACCAAGGTGGCATAGGGATAGATATTCAGAGATGAGCCTCCATCTATCAAAACTCCAGCTAGCATATGCGAAAAGACAACATCTGCGATGTGCGGTGGTTTGCAATGACCGGTCCCTTCGGTAGGTATATCGTCATCAGTGAAGGATATCACATTGTTGTTGAAAATGTGATCAACCAAATGTTGAAATTTTTCCACATCCACTGATTTTGGTAAGTAGGCTTCTTCCAAAACCTTTAGCAAAATCTTTCGATGCTCCTCGGAAGAGAAAACCAAGTCTAGTATTGAAATCTGGTGTGGAGCTTCTCGCAAGCTTAAAACCACTTTGGCTTCATTATGACCCATAGTATGGAGGAATTTTTCAATCTTCTTCATGGACATCTTCCCCTTTGCTTCGCAAGTAGGTTTGATAACCTGTTGATGAAGGTATAGTGGATTCACTTTTGGCACTGCAGAAGTAGTATGAGAACTTTGTGTAAGCTGACAACAGGATGTTGTGGTCTACAAGGCAAAGGAATTGGCTCTGGTGCGGCCACTTTCAAAGGATTATCAGCTCCTTTGAGTTGAATTGGTTGTATGGGAAATGTTTTGACAGTCTCATCACCCACCTTGGATATAACTGCTACTGATCCCTTCAATTAAGTAGGGTATGCATTCACACCCTTAAGTTGCACAGTGTAATCATCTGCTACTTGCAGGACACCGCTATCAATAAGATTCTGAATGAGATGGCGGAGTGCCCAGCATTCTTCTGTGTTGTGACCGTGAGAATGTGAATGCTATTGACATATTTCATCAGGATTGAACCGCCCTGAGCGGGGATTGATTGGAGCGAGAAGGAATGTGATTCTTCCTTCGTAAATCAGCATTTGAAGTATCTCTTCTAGAGATTGGCCCAGATAGGTGAATTCTCTTTGATTGGCGAAATCCCAACGGGCTTTAGCACTTGCTCGCTTTGTAACCTTATCCTCCATAGCTTCGCTTTCTGAAGGTGTTGATTGAGCATTCATAACAAATGGAAGGAGATAGGCATGTTCCTGCCTGATTAGTTGGCGTGTGACTTGATGGTGGTGTGTCACCAGCCGCCAATCGCTCAATTTGTTTGCGCAAAGAGCTTTCATTTTCGCTCCATGGTAAAGCTGGAACTTTGCATAATCCCATTTGTCAACACTTGCCTTTAATGGGTTGGGATGATTCACACCGCATAGAATGGAACCATGTCCAAAGGTCTCCACTCGATTATGTTGACCTCTTCCTCTTTGTGTTGAGGCAGAGGGTTGTCTTGTACATGGGGTTGATCTGGCTTGGTGACCACGATTTCACCATTGTCTATTAGATCTTGAATCTAGTGTTTCAAGGCCCAACAATCTTGAGTATCATGTCCGGGTGCCCCAGCATGATAAACACACTTCCGATTAGCATTGAAACCCTTCCCATTAGGGTTAGCTGGTGGAAGAAGATGTGTAATTTTCTTCTGAGCAGTCAGAAGAGCAAGATTGTTCTCGAGCGAATCCCCTAAGGGTGTGAACGCCCGAGGTCGCTTTACTTATCCACTTTTGGGCAATGGAGGGTTTGAAGATTGTGCTGGAAAAGGGGAATAGTTTCTCCTCTGTACAGGCATGCTTGGATTGCCTTTCTGTCCTTGTAGTATTAAGGAAACATCCTCCTCTTTCTTTTTATGGACCCTCCAGGGGTTGTTTCCATAAGATCCAGACTGGATGTGCTCAGCAAAAGCTTTGAGAGCGGATAGGTCTTGGATTTTACCGAACTTCAATACCATTTCAGCCATTTCGCCGTGTTTGATCATTTCAAAAAATGGTTTGCCAATACCAGCTAGATCTCTTTCATAGAAAGGAGCTTCTTGTACATCTATGAAGGTCATGACCATCTCTAATTCTGTCATGGAAGGAATAACTTGAGCAGCAAGGCGCCTCCACCTTTGAGCGTACTCTCTAAATAACTCATTAGACTATTTCTTGACTTTGGTAATTTAATACCCGGCCAGAGCCATCTTGAGATTGAAAATCAGTATTGAGTGAGGAAGGCATGAGCTTTTCTTCCCAACTATGGATCTTAGAGTTGTCTAACGGTATACCAGGTCTGAACAGGCTTCTTCAACAGGACTTTTTCGAAATAGTGTGCATTCGAAGCTTTTCATCCTCAAAGATAAGATCCAAGTTCTCCAATGAACACCTTTAAATGTGTAAGGATCCCTAATCCAATCATATTTTTTTCAAAATCAGGGTCTTAAATTTCTCTGTAAGATTCCGGTGAGGTCAGACCCAAAATAGGTTTACATCACCCATTTTGAGTTGTCGATACATGATGCTTCCCTACAAAAGAAACAACTACAACTTTATTATTACAACGATAAAGCTGTGAGTTTGAATACAAATATTATCTTCTAGACAATATCTATACTCAAATAAATCCTCATCACATTTATTGATACATTATTTTACAAAAATGGTGAGGACTACTAAACAACTCTCTCTAGAACCTTCATTCCATACCCCAGGCTACGTACTCTTTATATTCTCGCCTCACGAGAAGAAAAATGGAACAAAAAAAGGAAAAGGGTGAGCTCAACTAGCCCGATAAAGAATATTATGACTAAGATAATATACAACAAATTATCATTAGTCTTCAACGAGGAAAAAAATCTAATAGAATCTGATAAATGACAAGTTTTTAAATCAATATTACGCAGTGAAATAATAATTCATTAGAAGAGTTAAGTAGAGAATGCAACTACTATCTTACTATGTATGAATTTTAAAGTTCATCGTCTATCTTTTATCACTGTAACATCAATCGATATATATACGGAATCAAATATTCATCTTTTGCACTCGGGCCAAAGATATTCATCGATTAAGTCGTGTTCATCTAAACACTGTTCATCTTTGCACTCTGACGAAGATATTCATCGAGAAATCATTCATCTTTGCTTACTACTGGCCAAAGATATTCCATAATATCATCATTTAAGGGTGAGGATGATGAAAAATATTTTAAAGAAATGAATCGGTGAAACAAAAAATGAGGATTAAGGATTAAGGATTCGTACTTTGTTTTATCCACGTCAAAAAAAAATACCTCAAAAATAATCATAGTGGTGTAAAATTGAGAATGATCAAAACATGGATACAATCAAAGCTAGTATCCGAATAGATATTTTAGGCGAAAGGAAAATTTTCATTTTTGATGAATAGTCTTGTATCGTACGTAAATAGTGTAAGTATCGTGAATAGTGCAGTATCGTGAATAGTAACTCAGAGCACCAAAAGTTCCAAATTTGATAAAAACTTGGATCGATATTTGACATAATGATATTGAAGAAATAATATCATTCTGAAAAAAAATAATATCCCTTACCTCAAAAAGGCAGATCTTCTAGTTGAAAACAGGATATTGACTATAACTTGAACTTATCTTAGTATAGCAATACTCAAAGTATACTCAAAATACTCACAAGAATAAATTTCGATAATATAGAGAGAAAACTTGATTTACGGTGTGATTTTCAATTCTAACCTAAGCACCTATTTATAGGAAAATGCTTAGAACACAAAAGAGAAAATTTAATATAATATTATTATTTATAATAAAATTTCCTCGCCTCTTAGAATTCAGCTCCTAGCATTTCCACATGCTCACCTTCTAGAAAAAGTAATAAAAACGTTTTCCAATTTAAAATATTTTAAACTTCCAAAAATCAATTATTTGAACTTGAACTTGATAATTCATAATAAATAGCCCTTTTATCGGAAAATTTGAATCTCATGATTTTTTATAGGAAATTCAATTCTCTACAACTTTGCGGAAGAAAGTTTTCCAAATTCCAAGCAAAATTGGCCAAGAAATCCACAAGCGGGAGATTTTACAATTTATAATCAAATTTGATCGATAAATGGGGTCCATGAGCATGTTTAACATGTTTTAAACATTTATTGCAACAAAAATACTCTTCCTCCTCGTATACTCATATATCCCACATTCGTTGTAAAAATATCACCATTATTATATTATTAAAATATAATAATATATTTAAATGAATTATTTTATCGAGAAAAAGATAAAATTTCAATTTTCAACAATTGTCACATTAAAATTTTCTCCATCTATATCCACATAAAATCAATATTTTCCTCATCATATGAATCAATAATTATTTATTCACAAATAATATTCTGAGAATCTGATATTGTGACCGAGGCGGTTCCAGGAAGAGGGGCTTTCGATAAGAATTTTCTCCTTCTTGGTAGCATGATTAGGTGACCAAACCTCTCCTTGAGGCAGAACTTTCTAGACATTGCCAATAATGTTATCTAATAATATTATTAGGATAATATGAATTATTGCTTCGATAATGAAAAATCTTGTGTAATGACAATTATTGAAACAATGACAATATAAAATATCAACATGACAATTATTAAATCGATAAAATCTTTGAGCGGTAATTCTTATGTAACCATTATTGAGTAGTGCCTTCTTACGTAAGAATCAATAATTGGTGCAATCTGCAGTGTCTTCTTGTGTTTTAACCAAGAGTATTTTAACGAGTATTACTTGGTAACAACTTCTGTAGTTATTTTTAAACAACTTATATTTGTCGTTTTCTTCATCGATCGCTTTTAGTTATGGGGCCCCACAAACATTTGCATGCAAGTAAATGCGAATATTCCCAAGACGATCTGAATATTCCACGACCAAACGAATATATTCCCAAACAATGATGAATATTTTATAACCACTTGCTTATTTTGAAATATTTGCGTATTTTACCCATAACTATCCACATTAATCAAATCAACCCTTACTATTTCAAAATAATAAAAGAGAAAATTAAATTTCATTAATAATAAGTTGGGGTCTTCTGACCTCCCTCCTTATGAAATTTAGTCCTCGAAATTGGCGTACGTACACAGTGTTTGAAAAGGTGAGGATACCTCGCTTTCATTTTAGTTTCCAATTCGGTCATTTCCTCTATAGCATGATTCCTCCACAAAACTTTAACTTGTGGTATGACCTTTCTTGGCGTAGGACATGCTCCTTCTATCAAGATCTTGGCGGTACCTCCTCATACGTTAAGTCTTGGCTATCTCATCCGGTTCTAACTTCTATAGCGTGATTGGGTCTTTCACATATTCTGAAATACGGATATATGAAACACATTATGAACACGAGACATACTCGGAGGTGCTTAGCGAGTCTATAGGCTACATTTCCTACTCGGTCGAGAATTTGAAATGGACCGATAAATCGTGGATTGAGCTTTCCTCTCTTCCCAAATCTTGTAACTCCCTTCCATGGAGCGACTTCATGACAACACATGATCCCCTATACTAAATTCCCGTCCTTTCGATGAAGATCGCATAACTCTTTTGTCGATCTTGTCTTGGTTTGTATCGTTGTCGAATCATTTGGATCTTTTCGGTGAGTCATACGTACTAACTTTCGGGTCCCAACAATGTTGCTTCACCCACCTCATCCCAACATATTGGAAGCGACACTTTTCGTCCATATAATGCTTGAATGGAGCCACACTATACTTGCACGATAAGCTGTTGTTGTTGTAGGAGAATTCCACCTGATGGTAAATACTTATCCCATGCGCCCTTGAAGTCAGGACCACGAGTCTTAATAGATCTTCAAGAGTTTGAATAGTCTCTCTCGATTGTCCGTCTGGTTTGAGGATGGTATCGAACTAAATAATAAATCCGTGCCCATAGCTTTTTGCAAGCTAACCCAAAATCTTGAAGTGAATCTTGGGTCGCGATCAAAACTATGGATCTTGGCATGCCATGCAACCTCACAATCTCATTCACGTACATACTAGCAAGGCGTTCGAGGAATAAGTCTCCGTATCGGCAAGAAATAAGCGGAACTTGGTTAATCTATCAACAATAACCCAAATAGCATTGATGCCTTGAGAAAGCAGTAGGAAGACCCGTACTTGAAATCCATGGTAATGTGTTCCCACTTCCATTTCGGAATCTCAAGTGGTTGCAGCGGACCCTTAGGTACTAGATGCTGCCGCTTTTACCGTTGACAAGTTAAACACATTGAGATAAACTTTGCAATCTCTCTCTTCATATTGTTCCACCAAAATGTATGTCGAAGATCACGATACATTTAGTACTTCGAGGATGGATTGCAAATGGTGTATTGTGTGCCTCCATCGTAATCTTGTACTTCAAATCAGTCGTTAGGAACACAAAGTCTAGAGTGGACTCGAAGTATTCCTTCTTCATCAATTCTCGCTTAGGAATAGCTCCTTCTTGTACTTTCTTCTTCATACGCATCGGCTCAAATTCGGTGGCTTGAGCGACCTTAACTTTTTCTATTAAAGTTGGCTCTGTCGTATACTTGACATCATCGCACTTTTCGTTCTGCATATGATCTTCTACTCAGCGCGTCGGCTACCGCGTTAAACTTTTCGGGATGGTATTGAATAGTGTGGTCGTAGTCTTTCAATAGCTCGAGCAGCGTCATTTGCGCGTGTTGAGTTCTTTTTGAGTGAAGAAATATTTAAGGCTTTTATGGTGCGAATATATCTCCACTTTCTCCCCGTATAGATAGTGCCTCCATATCTTTAAGCTTGAAAAGCAGCATCTTTGCTTGACTCTAGATCATGAGTAGGATAATTCCTCTCATACTCTTTAAGTTGTCATGAGGCATAGGCTATGACTTTCCCACGTTGCATGAGAACACATCCTAACCCTTTGCACGAAGCATCATTTGTAGATAACAAATCCATCAGAACGGATGGTATTGTTAGACAGTCTTAGAAATGAGTCTCCTCTTGAGCTCTTGGAAACTCTTCTCGCATTCTTTCGCTCCAAGCGAATTTTGTATCCTTAGAGTTAAATTTGGGTTAATGGAGTAGCGATTAGAAAACCCTTCCACGAATCTCAGATAATAACCAACTAAGCCCAAAAACTACGTACTTGATCGCAGAGCCCGGTTGCTCCCAACTTTGTATTGCTTTGATCTTGGCGGATCAGCGGATACTCGTGTTTTGACACTGCGTGCCCGAGGAATGCTACTTCCTCAAGCCAAAACTTCGCATTTCTTCAATTTGGCATATAGTTTGTTTTCACGAAGCCTTTGGAGTACCGACTTCAAATGGTGCTCATGATCTTCACGACTTTTGGAATATATAAGGATGTCATCGATAAAAAACTGACAACAAATTGATCAAATATTCCTTGAATACTCGGTTCATCATATCCATGAAAGCCAGCGAGGAGCATTAGTCGATCGAAAGACATGACTAAGAATTCATAATGCCCGTCTGGGAGTTACGAAAGCGGTCTTTGGAATATCCTCGGTTCTAATCTTGGTGATGATATCCGAGCGAAGATCGATTTTGAAAAAAAATTGTGCCCCTGCATTTGGTCAAACAAGTCATCAATACGAGGTAGAGGATACCTATTCTTGATGGTGACATGGTTGATTCCGATAGTCAATACAAAATCGCATACTCCGTCTTTTTCTTCTTCTGAATAAAGCAGGAGCACCCCGAGGAGATGTCTTGGGGCCGAATGAAAGCCGATGTCCAACAATTCTGTAGTTGGACCTTTAACTCACGAAGTTGATAGGAGCCATTCGATATGGGGTTTTAGAAATGGGCTTTGTGCGGGTTGAGATCGATAAAAATTGACTTCACGTTAAGGGGTAGGCGGGAAGTTCTTGAAATCGTCGGGAAAGTCGATAACAACGGGAATATTATTCAAATTTGGCGTGTCTTTATTCAAATCCATAACATGGGCTAAGAAAGCTTGACATCCAGTTTTTCAATAAGCGAATAGCTTTATGATTAGATATGGCGGTGATTGATTTTAATGGTTTAGTTGCTTGAATTACGTACTGCGGGTTGGTTAGGAATATGAAAACTAATGACCTTACGAAAACAATCAATTTTGGCATGATGAGTAGTTAACGATCAATCCCTAAAATCACATCAAAAGCAAGTATCTTTAAAGAGATAAGGTGGCGGGTAAGGTGATGGTGCCGACTTGAATCAAACAAGATTTATAAGCGAGTGGATGTGATGAAAGTTTCTCTAGCGGAGTTTCCGAGATAGGTCGAAAGTCTAATTTCTCGGTCGAGTTTAAGCGTTGAGCACAAGCGGGAGAGATAAATGAATGGGTATGCACCGGTATCAAGTAAGGTATAAACTTTGTAAAAATTTATAAATAGCTTACGTGATCACCTCGTTTGGGTTCCTCGCATTATGACCGATCACTGACAAAGCGCTCTTCCGAGGCAGTTGACTTTGACTTTTACGGGACGGTCTTTTGAGTCACCGTCCCCATTGAACTAGGTTTTCTTCTGCGTCTGATCTCGGCGATATGTCCTTCCTTTCCACAATTATAGCATACCTTGAGCTGTTGTGGGCGGTTTGGTGATATGTCCCTCTTTCCGCATTTATAGCATATAATGGGTGGTCGTTCTCCTCCCTTAGAACCGATTTCTTCTTAAGCCTTTGTCGTCTTCACATAGTCGTTGTTAAATCTCCTCTTTTAAAATCTCTCTCGACTCATTTCTTCTATTTTCATGGCCATGATTATTACCACGAGTGGTTACCATTTTGTCAAATCTTTTTCTTTCTCCGTGATTATCGTTGTTTTGTTGTTGCCATCTCTAGGTATGATCTGGTTGTGGTCCCTCGGTTGGCCGTAGTACTCGTTATCTCGCTCTAATAATTGAGCCACATTTACAACATCTGAATAGAGAAAATTTATGAGAAATGAGAGATCTTGGCGTATCTTGGGTTTCAAACCTCTAAGAAACATCAGCGTCATCGTTCCTCATTCTCCACCAAATGAGGTCTGAACACTGGATAACTCTGCAAACTTTGCCTCGTCTTTGAGACAAGTCGTGTTGTTTTCTTTCTAATCGATGAACTCCACTTCCTTCGTATAGCGAACACTTCGAGGAAAGTATTTGTCATTAAATAGTTTGAAAGCGTCTCCCGAGACATCTTTGAGTCTAATTTGGATGGTGTGCTTTCTGAGACTCCCACCGGTGATGTACGCCTCGCCACGAAACATAAAGGTGGCGAATGGAACCTTCATTCCTCCGTGCATCCCGAGACATCGAATATCTTGGTAATTTGCTTGACCCGTGTTTTCGCCGTGATCGGATCTGGCTTTCCCTTAAATTACGGTGGTCCCTGACTCTTTGAAGCTGCTTGGTTGTGACAACAAGTGAATTGCTATCATTTTCCTCTGTATTTTGAACACGAGTCTCCCTAAATGCGATTTTGCATGAGCTGCAAAAAGCTTCTAAACATCCCCTCGTTCATCATCGCTTTCGATTGGTGTTGTTCGCGGGAGGAACATTTTACCCGACTGTTGCACGTTCTCCTCGTTGGTGAGTACAGGCGTCTCCACGGTCTCATTTCCATTATTAATATTCTCGGTCGACATTCTCAAATCTTGTAATAAAACAAGGGTTAATTAAAAGAAATCAATATATCACATAATATCCTATATCTTGACCAACTAACAAATAAGCTTAGGTAGGACACACTTTAGCGAAGGATTTACTCGTCTCTCCCTCTAGTTCTATTCCGATCTCACTTGGAGATCATATCCTAAGCTACGATACCATTGTGGCGCCCCCCAAAATAGGTTTACATCACCCATTTTGAGTTGTCGATACGTGATGCGAAACAACTACAACTTTATTATTACAACGATAAAGCGTGAGTTTGAATACAAATATTATCTTACAGACAATATCTATACTCAAATAAATCCTCATCACATTTATTGATACATTATTTTACAAAAATGGTGAGGACTACTAAACAACTCTCTCTAGAACCTTCATTCCATTACCCCAGGCTCGTACTCATTTATATTTCTCGCCTCACGAGAAGAAAAATGGAACAAAAAAAGGAAAAGGGTGAGCTCAACTAGCCCGGTAAAGAATATTATGACTAAGATAATATCAACAAATTATCATTAGTCTTGACGAGGGAAAAAAAATCTAATAGAATCTGATAGACAACAAGTTTTAAATCAATATTATGGTGAAATAATAATTCATTAGAAGAGTTAAGTAGAGAATGAAAACTACTATCTTCATGTATGAATTTTAAAGTTCATCATCTATCTTTTATCCTGTAACATCAATCGATATATATACGGAATCAAATATTCATCTTTTTGCACTTCTGAGCCGAAGATATTCATCGATTAGTAAGTATTCATCTAAACACTGTTCATCTTTGCACTACTGACCAAAGATATTCATGAGAAATCATTCATCTTTTTACTACGGGCCAAAGATATTCCATAATATCATCATTTAAGGTGAGGATGATGAAAAATATTTTTAAAGAAATGAATCGGTGAAACAAAATGATGAGGATTAAGGATTAAGGATTAGTACTTTGTTTTATCCACGTCAAAAATACCTCAAAAATAATCATAGTGGTGTAAAATTCAAGAATGATCAAAACATGGATACAATCAAAGCTAGTATCCGAATAGATATTTTAGGCGAAAAGGAAAATTTTCATTTTTCGATGAATAGTAAAGTATTCGTAAATAGTGTAAGTATCGTGAATAGTCTTAGTATCGTGAATAGTAACTCAGACACCAAATGTTCCAAATTTGATAAAAACTTGGATCAATATTTGACATAATGATATTGAAGAAATAATATCATTCTGAAAAAAATAATATCCACTTACCTCCATGAAAATGCAGTCTTAGTTGAAAAACAGGATATTGACTATACTTTGAACTTGCTTAGTATAGCAATACTCAAAGTATACTCAAAATACTCACAAGAATAAACTCGATAATATAGAGAGAAAACTTCAATTTACGGTGTGATTTTCAATTCTAACCTAAGCACCTATTTATAGGAAAATCTTAGAAACACAAAAGCGAGAAAATTTAATATAATATTATTATTTATAATAAAATTTCCCTCGCCTCTTAGAATTCAGCTCCTAGCATTTCCCACATGCTCACCTTCTAGAAAAAGTAATAAAAACGTTTTCCAATTTAAAATATTTTAAACTTCCAAAAATCAATTATTTGAACTTGAACTTGATAATTCATAATAAATAGCCCTTTTATCAGAAAATTTGAATCTCGCGAGTTTTTATAGGAAATTCAATTCTCTACAACTTTGCGGAAGAAAGTTTTCCAAATTCCAAGCAGAAATTGGCAGAAATCCACAAGCAGGAGATTTTACAATTTATAATCAAATTTCGATCGATAAATGGGGTCCCGCAGAGCATGTTTAACATGTTTTAAACATTTATTGCAACAAAAATACTCTTCCTCCTCGTATACTCATATATCCCACATTCGTTGTAAAAATATCACCATTATTATATTATTAAAATATAATAATATATTTAAATGAATTATTTTATCGAGAAAAAGATAAAATTTCAATTTTCAACAATTGTCACATTAAAAATTTTCTCCATCTATATCCACATAAAATCAATATTTTCCTCATCATATGAATCAATAATTATTTATTCACAAATAATATTCTGAGAATCTGATATTGTGACGAGGCGGTTCAAAGGAAGAGGGGCTTTCGATAAAATTTCTCCTTCTTTGTAGCATGATTAGGTGACCAAACCTCTCCTTGAGCAGAACTTTCTAGACATTGCCAATAATGTTATCTAATAATATTATTGAGATAATATGAATTATTGCCGATAATGAAAAATCTTGTGTAATGACAATTATTGAAACAATGACAATATAAAATATCAACGCGACAATTATTAAATCGATAAAATCTTTGAGCGATAATTCTTGTAACCATTATTGAGTAGTGCCTTCTTACGTAAGAATCGATAATTGGTGCAATCTGGTAATCTTCTTGTGTTTTAACCCAAAGTATTTTTAACGATATTACTTGGTAACAACTCTGTCAGATTTATTTTAAACAACTTATATTTGTCGTTTTCTTCATCCGATCGCTTTCGTTATGGGGCCCACACATCAACCCTTACTTTGCAAAATTATGCTTGAACGTCGTACGAATATTTCACATAAGCTAAATGTTCGAATATTCCCACGACCAAACGAATATTCAAACAATGATGAATATTTTATAACCACTTGCTTATTTTGAAATATTTGCGTATTTTACCCATAACTATCACATTAATCAAATCAACCCTTACTATTTCAAAATAATAAATAGAAAATTAAATTTCATTAATAATAAGTTGGGGTCTTCTCAGGGACCATATGGTTTATGCAAATGGATGCAGTGGTCTATCCTCGAGCCCTCGGGAACATGATGTCAATAATCAAACTCCCGGGATAGCCTCGTGTGAGAAGCACTAATATCATGAATAGATATTTAGCACTAATATCATGAGATAGATATTTAGTAGAATAATATGCATTAAATACATTTATCGAAATGTAAATGCAACAATCACACACAAGCATATAACAATTTTGAAAAGCTTGCAATAATCGGCTTAAGCCCTCTTCTATGGAGTCCCAGGCAGAGTCGCCACCTGTCGACTTCAGGATTTTTGAGTGTTCCTTTTCGTTACTTATCTTTTGGTGTTCTCATGTTAATGTGAGATTTGTTTAAAAAAACAAGTGAAAAAGGTCCGACATGTATAATGTCGACGATTGACTTTAAGAGTCGCCAGTTGGTGTTTTTAACTGGTTGCACCAATGCAACCGAAAAGGTTTGCACATTGACCCAGTGATTTGGCATCGCTAGGCAGAGGCGGAAACCGAGATTCATTAAGGGTTGGGGGCTTGATTATGCGGAGGAAGGTGTTAGGCACCCCAGACATCCGTGTTACCACAATGTAATTGACACTTCTCAAAGAAATTGTTATATGAATGTGTGTGGATCAATGTGCAATTATATGAAAGTAGTGCGAGGCCTCGTTCGCACCTATATACACAAGGTTTGAATTTTATATGAAAATTCAGTTTTAACCAAGATTTAGCAATGAAGTTTTATAAAAGAGGTTTTTCAAACCTTATGCTCAATAGGAATTGAGACCTTTTTATACTTCCATTTTTATTATTAAATGTCCGGCTTGTTTGCTTTTATTTTCGAGATGCGAAGCATCCTCGAGAAAATAATATCTGTGATCGAACTCCTCATGGGCACGATGACCATCCAAGAAAACTCGAGACCTTTGTAAAATAATGTACAAGGCGCCATGACCATAAAATGTCCATCATGGGAACCGAATCTAGATTGATGGTGAACTTGTGATCACATGATTCTAGGCTCACAAGAATCTGCAATTTGTATGGAAAAGCGAAGCGATTATATATATATATATATATATATATATAAAAAGTATATATATATATATATATATATAAACATTATCAACCGCCACGTAAGTAAACTCAAAGCGGGACAAAATATAAATAAAGTTGTAAAAGCGATCAAGCGCCACGAAGTGAACTCCAGGCATGATGAGAATGTAAAAAAAGTCAGTAAATAGCCACGGAGGAAACTCCTGAAGCTTAGCGAAATGTAAATATATATATATATACAAATATATATATATATATATATATATAAGCGATAAAGAACATTTGGATGTGAATCAAAGGCTCATCGGATATATCAAGCATGCAATTATATATATATATATATATATATATATATATATATATATATAAAAGTGAGTAAATTCATAGGATGTAAAATCCAGCTCATCGAGATATGTCTCGACAACAATTATATATATATATATATATATATATATATATATATATATATATATAATGCAATTAAGCGCTTGCATCAAGTCAGTCTCATCGTACATAGTCGACCATAGTTTTATATATATATTATATATATATATATAAGTATATATATATATATACAAAAGCAATTAAACTCTCCAGACCAAAGTCTAGGCTCAATCGAGGCATAACTCGATAATGTTAGTCCATATATACGAAATATATACATATATTAGTATATATATCCGACAGAAATGAAAACCACGGACCGAAGTCTGGGCAAACACACTCACACGACTCTCAACGTGTACAACAGTGTGTGATAATAGGAGAAAGAGGCTTTATGAAATGTAAGAAGGCTTACAGTGGACTGCCAAAGTAAACTTCTTTGACTTTAAATGGATAAACACTCAACTCCTACCGGATAAAAAGTAGCTATATATGAGCTAACTAGTGTTTAAAGAAGAGGAAACACTCAAAAGATGTGTATGCAGAGTAAAATGGACAGGGCTTCCTCGCCTTTTTCCTTCTCTCTCTCTTCCAAATGGCTGACCCCCCCTCTATATTTATAGACGGATGGCCGCAGGTCAACCTGTGGCAGCCGCAGTTGAACCTGCGGTTGGTCGTGGTGAGCCCGGGCTTCGCAGGTCCCGTCGTCTCGTAGTATGTGCACTCGTGCACTATAATGTCTAATCGAACTTGCAGAATTTCAATCCGAGCATCCAAACGAAGTATATCTGTACTTCTTCGGATCGCTTGTGTCGAGAGTTACGTAATGACATGGATTAGAGGTTGTACGAAGTCAGGAAGAGGGGTCTATGCCTATGGTCTTCAAGCTTCAAAGTCTATCCAAAGTACTACCACACGTAATAGTCACTCGGGATTGTCACTCCTCGGTTATTGTGAGACATTGTTGTATGTATGTATGTATGTATGAAGTGTTGAGACGACGTGCCATTTGTCGGATGAACAAGATGATGTGTGACTCCTTGCCGGGGTTATCGTCGGGTTGAGTTGAAAGTAGCCGTTGCTCAAGGTTACAGCTGAGATTGGACCACTTGTTGGTATGCTGCGATATCATCTTGTTGATGTGGTCAGATGACGTTGTGACTCCTCACCGGGGTTATCGTCGATTTAAGCGAAAAAACAGACATTGCTCAGGGTTATGTCTGAGATTGGACTGCTTGTTTGTGTGCCTCACTTGTCATCATGTATGTTCGCCGAGGTATGTGTGCTTTGTGGGATGTATGTGGTTGAAGCTGATCGCATGTGTTTGAAACAAGCATTTCCGGTGTTATCGCCGGAACTGCAATGACATCTCTTGGGGCTATCACCAAGGATGAGGTTGCTACTCCTAGTGTTGTCTTTGGGACTGGAACTGAACGTCGCGGTGTTATTGCCGAGACAAAACTATTCTCTCTGGTGTAATTATCGGTCTTTTGATCTGCATATCTCGGGGTTATCTCCGAGATTGGAAATGACATTCCCGGGTTGTGTTCCGGGTTTGGAGCTGAACTTCGGTAGTATCCAGAATGGTTGTAAGATGTCTTTTAGGGTTATCTCCAAAAGACGAATCTACCCTCCTGTAATGTCAGTAATAGGAGTGTAGAAAATTTCGAGTGTCTACAATCATTACTAAGCTCAGGGCTTATAAATAACTATTTCCTTAACTCAATTCTATATGGTCACTCAAACATTTGGAGAGGCTTTATTTACTCCTGGCTCATAGTGCTTGAAGGAGTTCCCCTCACCTGAATCAATGAAAAAGAGATTCATAATATCAACTAAACCACCCAAAGAATATCTTCAAACCAAAAAGGTTGAGGGGAATGAGAACAATAGTTCATAGAAGGAGAAGGATGTGGCTGATGATGGAGCTTGGGGCAGAGAACTCCAGAACCTCAAAGATGGGACTCTTGATGAGAAGGTGTGGCGAGACACTTGATTATTATGCCTATTCTCATTGATTTTTGTAAAATGAGTTTGAACCTTTGCCAACTAACTCTCTTCTCGCAGGATGATTTGGATGAAGAAGATGACCTAGATGAGGAAGATAATGATGAAGATAAATCAAACCAGATTCTCTCTCTGAAAATACTGTCAATACAAATAAAAGATACTGTCAATACAAATAAAAGATACAATCGTATTCAAAATTTGAAAATTTTGTATCTGATGAGGGTCTTCTTCTGCATGATTACATAATACAAGATTTGTGGCCATTTTTATCTCTCTCTTTGTTTCTATGAAGATCTTGTCAAGTGTCAATACATACAAATTACAATGATACAAGTATATCGTATACAAGCGTGTACTAGGCAATGTACCAACTAGATAAGGGCATAATAACCTATTAACTCATAAACAAGTAAAACAACTACAATCTGCACATAGTTTTAAAACAACCGCATAAGGCCATAACTCATGATTTCTTAGTTTTAAAAAAATTTGTTAATATATTAAAAAAAATTATTTAATTATTATTATGCATGCGGTATAACTAGAAAACAAAACCGAAGAAAAAACCAATAACGCTTTTTTTATTTAGAGGCAGCATTTAGGTTTGGTTTTTTTATGCACTAGTTCGGTTTTTTACCGATGAGCACCCCTATATGGCATGTAGACTTAAGAAGTCCATTTATGGGTTAAAACAGACTTCTCGACAATGGTATCTTAAGTTTCACGAGGTGATGAGTAATTTTGATTTTAAGAAAAATATAGTGGATAAATCCATATACTTGAAGGTCAGTGGGAGTAAATTTGTTATTCTTGTTTTGTATGTTGATGATATATTACTTGCAAGTAATAATTTAAACATGTTGTATGAGACCAAACGTTTCCGTTCTGGAAATTTTGATATGAAGGATCTTGGTGAAACCTCTTATGTTATAGGTATTGAAATTCATCGAAATAGGTCTCGCATGATATTAGGATCGTCCCAAAGAGCTTATATTGACAAAGTTATTAACAAATACAGCATGAAAAATTTCTCCCCTACTGTCTCCCATGTTGTTAAAGGTGACAAATTTGTTCATATCATTAATGTCCTAAGAATCAACTTGAACGTGATCAAATGAATCTTATTCCCTATGATTCTGTGGTTGGGAGTCTTATGTACGCTCAAGTTGTACACGTATAGATATAGCATATATAATTGGCATGCTTGGATGTTACCAGTCAAATCCATGTTTGGATCATTGGAAAATAGCCAAAAAGGTTTTACGCTACTTACAGGGTACTAAAAATTTTATGCTTACATTCAGAAAAATAGATAACCTTGAAGTTGTTGGTTATTTTGATTCTGATTTTACTAAGTGTAAAGACAAAAAGAAATCTACATCAGGGTACATATTTATACTTTTAGGAGACCCTATTTCGTGGAGAAGTCATAAGCATGAGTTAACTACCACTCCCACGATGATGACATAATATGTGACTTGTTATCATGATACTTGTCACGTCGTATTATTGAGGAATCTTATTTCAGGACTTAAGGTTGTAGATTTCATTTCAAAGCCATTGAAAGTATTTTGTAATAATGATTCTGCTGTTAGTTTTTTCAACAACACCATTTCGAGTGGTGCTGGACTATACCTCGACACTAAGTACTTATTTGTCAGGGAAAGAGTTGAAGATCAAAACGTTGTCATTAAGTATATTAGTACGCATGATAAGTTAGCGGATCCATTTACGAAAGGCTTACCACCCAAGCTCTTTTTAGAACATATTGTTGGCATGGGTTTAACTGGTAGTCTTAATTAGTGAGTTATTTTGATGTAAGACAACAATTTTGAGCTCGTTGTTTTGAACTTCACATTATGTTTATGGTTTGTTATTCTCTTTATTGTGCACACTTGAGATTTTATGAGCAAATAGTTATAGTTTTGAACCATATGAATCAGTTTAATTTATTAACACTTATGTAAATTCTATTCATACATGTTATGCTTAATGTTAATCTTTATTCTAATAAAAGTACTAATTGTGTAACTAATGGGGATCTTGTGTTAATAATGACACAAAATTTTATTAATTCACATTGGTGTTTTTATTTGAACAAGATGTAGATATTAAATTAATACTTGACCAAATTAATGATTGTAAGCATTATATTGTGTATATAAATAGTATTTTGGCTAAGTGGGAGAATGTTAAAATATTTTATTTCCTTATGTGGCCTCTACTATTTATATATGTAATTATTGAGCTTACACATTGTATTAATTTAATCATTTTATTTATGGATTTGGTAATTAATTATGTAGCCTATAAATAATATTACTGATAGTACTTTGCATAATGGGCTCTAGGGTTTCATAATCTTGATGGACGATTTTGACCCTTAGTTATTCTATAAATAAAACAGTTAGGGTTTGATCTCAATTGTTATCTCAAGAATTTTATACACACTTATACATCAATCCTAAGATTGAGAGAGACAATTAAATACTTTCACCCTTAAGCGCAGTGGAAGCGTGATACATACAAGATGACTTCTCTCAATTCATGTATGTACGTAATTGATTAATTAATTTTATTCTATATAATAGCACGTTCCGATATAATTATTTAACAGTGTGTAGTGGAGAGACAATAACAAGAAGGTTAAAACTTTCTAAAGGAATGAAACAAACGTACAACATCACATTATTTGTTTTGCTTACTTGTCCCCATGATACTAGCTCTCATTTGACCTGGCAATTTAGGTTGAGAACCATATAGTTAACCAAAACCACTTAGATCTATTGAGTTGGTTAACTAGTTTTTAGATTATGAATTGGTTCAATTTTGTACTCATATTATTAATTACAAATATAGTTTGAAACTAGTTTAACTAGTTTTAACCTATATTAGTCTATAATATTGGATTTCTTTTTTCTAAATATCTCTCAAAGCCCGTGGCGGAACCAGAACTTTTGAGAGGGGATGGGGGTCAAAATATACTTGTAAAATCATGACGACAAAGATACGAGCTACAATCTGATCCGAAGAAATTCCTCTTGCAAAAGTATTGTAGAGAAAAGTCTTGCGAAAGATAGAGAGACAATATTTGAGTTGGAAAAGCCGAAAGAAATTCCTCTTCCGAAGAAAAATGAAGTTGACGAGGTAAAGTTGAAGGAATTGAAGCGAGAGAAGGAGATAGCTAAAGCTAAGCAGTCGTTTGAAAGGAAGAAAAAGTTGGCAGAGAAAACAGCCGCTTAAGCGACCATAAAAGCTCATAAGGAAGCTGAAAAGAAACTCAAGGAAATTACTTGTGTATCCACACATTTCAAGATTATGTAAACAAGAAACTTGGCGTCAGACTTACAACTGATAAAATTTGTGATTTTTTTAACTGATGAAGCACTCAAATTAACAACTTGAGTTAACTTATAATTCATGTATGTACCTCAATTTATAAAAAGAACCCATTAATTTTTATGTTTTAACCAAATTAACCTCTTTATGGCATTTATACAAACACATGGTATGCAAGTTTTAAAAATCATAGTTTCATGAAATCTAAGCATATAAACACATAACCTCCGTACATAATTCCATCCTTGTATCATCTGAACCCTTCATGGTTACATAATCAAAATTCTCTCAATCAATTTCACATCAATTACAAATATATTCCATCCAATTTTTATAAATTTATTTAAAAAATAATATATTCATTTTACAAATATATTCCTTTGTTTGGTAAATTAATTGGTTGAAGACTTACCTCAACTTTGATTGTAGTTGAATTGAATTCCTCCTATAGTTTCTTTTGCTATGAATCTCTTTTAATCCCAACTTAGACCATCAATTACTCTGCCCTTGCTCTTGTTGCTTTATCTATAAACCAGGATAATTGTTCTGAAACAGGGGGTCATATATGACAATGATAATAGTAAGAACATGTTATGGATTAAAAATAGGTAAATATTATCATTAACGTTTAATACAAAAATCAACACTCAACATTGGCTCGAACTAAAAAATTTACATCCGCTACTATTTACAGCGGACAACGACAGATTACGTTCACTACTAATAGTAGTGGATGCTACAAAAAATAGTACCGTCGTCTGCTACTAATAGTAACGGACGTGAATTTTTCAGTTCTAATATCGGTCATTGGTTCTTATATTGAACGATAAAAATAATGTATACCCATTTTAATTCTTAACAAATTAATACATCATATAAATCATTACTTATATATATATATATATATATATATATATATATATATATATATATATATATACTGAGCCATTCTCTTCATGAATTTGGCTTCGATATATAGAAAAGTTCAAGAACAATTTGGTCCATTAACGGATTCAGATGTTAAGAATTCCAATATATATATATATATATATATATATATATATATATATATATATATATATATGATTAGTCCCATTAACTAAACTTACAAATGTTTAGGGATTTTTGTTTCAAGTTAATTTATACATTTATGTTATTATACTAACATTGTATCACTTTATAGTAACATTAAAAAGTAAACTCAATTTCATTATGAAATTAATTAAACCTTTTCTTATTACATAAAGATTAGCTTATTGGAGTATCATCTATATATATAATTAATAACACAAAATTATCTCTCAATCCTAAGCAATTTAGGAATAATTTTTTAAACCTCAAATTTAGGAATAGAAATTTAAATTAGAAGAAATCATGTTTTCATCTTTTATTTAATTTCAAAATCTTTTCATCTACATTTTACTATCATAAATATCTACTTTACTATCTCTTATTTTCATACATTTTAAATTTTAGTTAGTGTTCTTGAAAATTCATTCTTTCATAACAAAAATATTTAATTATATAATAATTTTTATTATTATTATATTATACAAGTATAACTATTGAAATTTAATAAGATTTTACTTATTAAATATATATATATATATATATGACTATATAATTAAATAAATCACTAATTTAAAAATGAATGCTATTATTTATATTATATAAATAAATTAACTATATAAGTTTCTAATTTCATTTATATTACAAAAAATAGGTCAAACATGTCTGTTAAGATTGATTGTTTGTCCGTCGAGATTGAGGTCATTCTCAATTGACCTTGTCATTGCCCCACGTGTCAATTTTTTTTATTATTCGACGAAGTCCATTCTCGACGGCAAATCCGTTGATATTGAGATCAAAAGAGATAGCATTCCATTTGTCGATATTAGTGTCATCGACTATGAGATAGATTCTTGTAGTGATTATTATACATTCTTAATAATATTATATATATTTAAAATAAAATAACTTATTTTTATAAAAATCATCCTACGCAATATTAATCTATTATTTTTATAGTTAATATATTAGTATAGTAAATACAAAAATATAAACAATACAATAATTTTATATAAAAGGGGGAGGGATGTGGGGGGGGAGGAGGAGGGATAATGAGCTAGTATAATGAATGTGAACAGAGATGGCTGGCATATCTCAATAATAGTTCAATTGGGCTTGACCATATAGGCAATCGGTTGGTTTCTTCTTATGGGCCTACGGTGTGATACACATACATATATAGTGATTGAAAATTGGGCCTCTCCGTTCAAAGAAGGTCCCCCATTTGTAAAATTTATATATTTTGATAATAAATTTTTGTGCCCAGTTTATTTCTAAATTATTATGTGTTTAGTTAAGTATTTATGACGTGATATAGAAATTATGATGTTAAATTTAAAACGCTGAACGCGTAATCTAATAGACTGATACTTTCATCAAAAGAAATATATATTTTTTGGACTCTTTTGCTTAAAAAAAAAAGAGAATTTAATTATAACGTATATTTAAAATTCTAGAAGAAAAATAAAAATATATATTAGAATTTTAATGAATAAAGTCGAAATTTCTATAGGGTTAAATTAATGTACGTACCAACTGTCAAGCACAAGGTGCATGATCAACTTGAATTTATTTATTAGTGTTTAATTAATTTAATATGCAGATGTGATATTATTTAAGTGGAATATATGAATTTAGTACTAAATACCTATTTAAATAAGTTCCAAAAGAAAGCTTAAATATACTATAAAAATAGCACCATTAATTAATTTGATGGACTAATTTTAGCAATTTCAAACAGTAAAGTTATACTCTGATGAGTGTGTATGCACTTGTAAGTATGTAACGCTCTTAATTTTTAAGTCCTGATAATAATTTTATATTATTTTTTATATTAATTAAATTAATCTATTATAATTATGTGTTGTTTGATAAAACTGAATGAAAAGTTCTGAATGTATAAGAGAATCTGAATGAGCTAAATGAAGTAGAAACTCAACATAGAATGAAATGATGTGCATGAGAGGTCTTTGGGTCCATTCTTGCCAAATGCAAGAATGTTAAATTTCAATCGAATATAACAAAAAATAAAAAAAATAAAAATATGAAATGATGTGTTTGATAATTGTCTGTCTAAAATATCTGAATACTTGTATTTCTATTTTTTAACCTTATGGACTATTATGAACAAATTATTATGATGTAATTATAAACTTGTGAACAATCTTTGATGGAATATACTATTAGTAATATAATTTTAGGAATAAACACTATTTTTAATAACATTCTATTAGTCGATAAAACCAAAACAAAAACTACAACAATATTCATTAAATTAATTATTGACCAAATTGTTAAAAATTTTTTTTAAAAATAATTTGTAAATAACAAAATCTATTTACAATAATAAAAAAAAGATGAATATTAAATGCAAATTTTAATTGTCTATGAGGATAGGTAGATAAAAATATCATTCAATACTACTTTTTATTGATTCAACCATAATTTTCTGAATGAATCGTTCAGACACGTTCAAAGTTTAAAAATTATAAAACAAATAATCTGAATAATTTAATCGATCAAATTTAAATTCATTCAAGTTTATTCGGATGTAAACAAACAGGTCCTTAGTTCTACATTATATTATTATATTATATTATATATATAAATACAGCACAACCAATCAATTGAAATCAATTTGACAATCAAAAATACAGCACAACCAATCAATTGAAATCAATTTGACAATCAATTTGGCATCAATTTGACAGCCAATCAATTGAAATCAATTTGACAATTAATTAATTAATATTATGCATTGTTTTTTTTTTTACATAAATACATGATAAATTATTAAAATCATTATTCAAACTATACTCGTGAATTGCACGTTATCAACTAGTTTGAGTCTAATTTCTTAACCTAGTCCTTTATTCTTGGGACTAATTAAGCTTACGGACTTGATGGGTCACCTACTCTGTTGCCATGCCTACCCCGGAAAATACCCGCCTGTTGTCAGCCAACTTACCAGCAACTTAATTTGACCATAATTATCATGATTAATAAATTAGATAGAATATAATAAAATAAAATAAAATATGAGTACACAATTAGCATTAAGGCTCATGCATTTTCATATAGTGTTTAATTACAGCCTGTTATTCTTAAACTATTATCAAGTGCTAACCAGAAATAGAAAGAAAAAAAATCTTAATCATCTAGGGTAGCTTACTAGGTTTCTTTCCCTTTTAGTAAAATATAAAATAAAATAATAAAAGAAAAATAGATAGTGTTGGGCCATAATTCTTTTCTTTTTAGGCCTGGTATTAAAATTTAGCCCTCTTGGATTATGTTATCGCTAGTCGCAGGTGGTCCAGAATGGTTTAGCGCCTGAATTCTTGATTATTTCATTGGGTCCTTTCGGTTGGATCCCAGGTCGTTTGGGTCATTTCCATTATTTGGGTTTAACCAATTGAATTGACTCATTATCTAATTGTCACTTAACCCAACTTTAATTTAAGTAATCATTATGCCAAATAATAATTGACTACTATATGCTCGCCACCTTCTGCATGGCATTAATGAGGATGGGATTTCGGATGGCCAAGCAGAGCAAATAAGTAGTAGCGGTGTAAGGAAGTAGGCTACATACTTTTTAATTTGAAATGAATGGGAGTGGGGGGAAAAGGTGTCGAGGAGATGATGGGTGTACGCAGAACGGGATTGGAGTATGTATGGGGCTAAGATCACAAAAGAGGGTAAGTATCAAAACATTACACACATTCATATTATTATTCTCTCTCGGGCATTATCGTTATTTTCCTCCATTGTTAACCTTGTGATCGCCGACATCGACTCTCACGCCGGAAGCTATCCCCTCGACGGTCGGTAGTCGAAGCTTTTGAGTTGACTTGTTGAATGTGCGGGGATATCGGACGCGTCTTGGTGATTGGGACGTGGAGAAAGATCTTGGCGTTAACATTGGCGCTAGAAGGAAAATTTGAGTTCTAATGTCCGAGTATTTTCAATCACGCATCGTGTTTGTTCTACGTGATCGATATTCATGGTAAAGAGTAGAACACCTACACCGAAGGCGATCGATGGTCGCCAGTGAATCCAAGACCACGAGTGTCTATCAAGGATCGTTTAGGACCTAATGAAGTGTTCATGCCCAAGACGGCGTCAAACGATCACATGAAGATTTTTACCGGTTGAAAGGCGGTGGGCAAGGCTAAGCGTAGGCTAGTCTTCTGACGGAGAAAGGGTCCGCCATGGTGGGAAGCAGTAGAAGGCACCTCGCCTAGAACTCGATACCGAGATGACAAACGCGAAAAAAGCTTCACGACCGCTAAGATGGCGGATGAAGCGGATAGAGCTATGGAAGTACTCGTGAAGCAAATGACAGATATATGAGCGGTGGCTCGGATGGGCGAGTTGAGGACAAAGAGCTCGATTAAGATCGGTCAAGAGCAAGGACACCGGAGTGGGAAAGAGCCTATTCATTCAGGACGAGAGTCTCAGGGCCGAACTCGAGAAAGAAGAAGATCCCAAAGCCCTACTCCTCAAATATTGAAGAAGGCATATCATCCTGTCGATTCTAAGGAGCAGGGTCGAAAAGAACGAAGAGGTCGATCCAGAGATCGCACTCCTGAGACCACAAAGAAAGCACTTGTTATTGCACATTCTCGCCATAGTGCCCGAGTTCAGAGACGAAGTATATCTGGAGATTGTACTCCCGAGAGTCTACTGAGGGTACACCACCCTGTGGACACTCGCCATCGTAAAAGTCCTTCTAGAGTTGAAGGCTCTATTGTAAGAAACCGGTCCACTCAGAGGAGGAAGGAGTCACCGGAAAAAGAAGCATCTACACCTCAGAATCTGGGAAAGTCGATGCCAAACCGGGAAGGACCGTAGTATGAATCATCTTCAATCACCGGGCGGGGACTTATCGGTCAAGGCATTAGGCGGGTCGCTAATTAAGAATACTTGCACGCAAGCAAAGCTTAAGAAGTACTTTCGGTAAAAATGATGTCGATTACATTGGAAGTCTCAGTAAATATTTATGTCATCATCATAAAAGTCCCTTTTTCTCAAACAAATCTTGTCTTCGTTCTTTGATCGATTCAACGGTGTTAGGAGGTTCGGGTGGACTACCGACCATTCGATGGTAGCCTTAATGGCGGTGTGGTCCTTATGGGTTTGTCGCCCTTCGTGGTAGGCAAACGCCATCCTTAAAGACGTTGTCGAGCCCTGCGTGGCGTGCAATTGTCGACACTTAGACCTTGTCGGGCCCTTGGGGTAGGCAAGTGTCATCTTCGAACCTTGTCGAGCCCTTCGTGGTAGGTGCGTTGTCCTTTAGACTTTGTCAAGCCCTTCGTGGTAGGCAAATGTCATCTTTTGGTTTTATTAGGCCTTTCGGGGTAAACAAATTCCTAATGAAGCGAGATCTGTCTCACACTTTGCTAACTAATAAGTATCCTTTGCTTTATTACCTAATTTTTTTTCTAAATTTGAGTTCTGGAATGCATCATTCTTTAACTTCATCTTATCATTATATGACATGTTTAGTTGTTACTTAATGATTCGAGTTCGATCCATGAAAGAATTTGTGCATCTTCCGGTTGAATTAATATTGGAGTATTGGCGAAAGTAAATACAATCAAGTCATAAGGAATGAAACCACTTTTTTCATTGATATTCAATCTAATTACAATATTAGATAATTTTTACAAGTCCTATAAATTAAAGAAAGAAACATAAATGAAGTCTTCATAAATATTCTTCAATAAAACCAAGGAAAAATCACTTGAGCGCCATCATCCTCATCTATCCGAAGAGTCGAGCAAGGATGGATCCGCGTTGGCATGTAATCACTTCTCCTTGCCACGACTCAAAGACATTTCGTAACTCTCAAAGTATATCTTCATTATTTCCCGTTGATCTCATCAGAAGTTCGATACTCTTCACAGATTTGTTTGCGAAGATCATCGGTCAGAGGAGGCCCAAGGTCCCGAAGGGCCTTAAGTTCTCGGATTTCTTCTTCAAGCTTTTGCCGTTTATTCGAGGATATGACGAAGTTTACGCCACCTCTAGTTTTGGATGGTCTTGTGGGAGTTTAGCATCGACCTTTAATTCTTTGATCTTTCCATCCTTATCTCGCTCCTCCGAACCAAGTCAATATTCATTTTGACGATCTCCTCGTGTTGTGCTTTGGTTGACTTTAGTTCTTCATTGGAGGCCTTCACATCTCCCTTGGCTTGGGCTAACTCTTTTTGAAGTCCTTCATTTGTATGAAGAATGCATTCGCGTTGAGTCTTTTCCCTAGCCAAGGCAGACATCAGAAGGGTATTCTCCTTCCTCAGAGCCTCTTCCTCAGATTCGGCCTCGAGAGACCTCGGACGCAGACGCCTGAACACAACATTCGCCTATGCATGTCCAATATTATTTGATCAGTTTTCAGATGTACAAGTATGAAGATAAATTCAGAAATAAAGGAGAGAACCGTTTACCTTTACCAAGTAGCTCTCGCCTCATTGAGTAAATCCGTTTGAATCTGTTCCGAACCGATGATCATCTTGTTTCACTTAACGAAGGCATTGAACAGTTGAAAGGGAAAATGGGCATTAAATCGAGGCCACATGGTTGGAGAGGCCATGGCGTCCTGCTGGAATTCGACAGTCGTTTGTCTTGGAGGAGAAGGCGGGGGTTGATTTCGAACTGGCCAGGAGTCCACATGTATGGTTTCGGGAGAAGGAGATCGAGCAGGAGTGGGTTCGGGGATCGGCGAAGGTGCAGAAGATGAACCGGGGTGGCTATCTGATGGATGTTTCCTTTTTCGGGATGGATTGGGGACAGATCCGGTCGATTCATCATCAGGCACTTGGATTTCTGTGGGGATTATCGGAGGGATGTCAGCCGAAGACGAGGGAACTCGGAGTTCTTCGGCAGTCAGGGGGTTTATCCTCGTCCTTATCTTTTTCACACGAAGAACCTTGGCCCTATCATGCAAAGGAATGTCGAGCAGACTCCTCCTCACCGGGATAGATTCAGAAGGTGTAGGATTGGGGTTGGATGCTGGGGCTGTTTGTGGGGTTGCTTCGGGAATTGTTTCTGGATCACTTTCGGGGTGTGTTTCCGGTTGGGTTGATTTGGATTTTTTGGTGGATCTTTTTCTTCGACGGGGTCTGAGGGATTCTTCTGGTATGTTGGGCTCGTCGGTCTGGGGTTCATCATTTTGAAGGGAAGTAGTTGGTGGATCGGTGACAGGGGGATCAACCTGGGAAGATTCTTCAGTCGGATGCTCTTCGCTCGCATCCGTATTCTTCCCTGCCAAAAAATCTTCCAAATCTTTCACTTCCAAAGAAGTTGGTTTGATCAGAGACACTGTAAAAAACTATATATCAGAACCCGTATCACTTATATATCTCAAAAATTGTGTTACAAAAGTGTTCGAAACTTACATTTGTGGTCATATAGCCAGGCTTGTTTGGTCAGAAGTGTAAAACTCCATTCTTTTGGAGGAATCTTCTTCAAAAAGTCTGCAATCTCCCTCACACGTTCTTCAGAGATGTCTCCAAAGTCAGCAGAGACTCGATCAGAGGTAGTTCAATCTGGAAGAGAAGAGATTTCGGGTCCCGTGACGAAAAACCACTTCTCGTGCCAACCCTTATTCTTTGGAAGGGGTATCCATCAAGGTCTCCTCTCGAAATCTGTGTTGGGGTCTGGGAGACCGCCACTCAACATTTTGAAGCCTCGTTCTCGAGACCTTTCGGCAGAGAAGAGGGTAAAGAAGATGTCAACGGAGGGAGAAATCCCTAATTCATGACAAAAGGCAATGAATGCCAGGATGTGGATGTAGGAATTGGGCACTAACTTAGCAAAGCCCACTCCTATGAACCCTAGGAGGGTAACGACAAAAGCATGGAGAGGTAGGCGAACCCCCTTTTCTAGGAAAGTGACTGGCATGGCGACCCAACCGTCCGGTCACTGGTACATACGCTCTTCAGGAGCGGGAGCCCTTATGGCATACATGTCAGGAATCTGATAACGAGTCCGAAGGATACGTATCTCGGATTCCATGACGGAGGAGGGGTTGTTGGCATGAGGAAATTGTTCCCCATCCTTGAAGAAGTCAGAAGGTGGTGCAGAAGGGATCAGAGGTGGATTTCCCCCCATAGTTGTTGAAGATTGAGGGTTGGAACTCGAACCCTCTTGGTTAGGGTTTGGGTTGGGAGAGACGGTGCTAACAGGAGTCACGCGAAGGGGAGAGTTTTGGCTAGAGTTCACAGTCACCATTGTTGGGAATTCGTAAAACAGAGGAAGAAGTTCTGCAGAGGAGAAGAAAGCTCAAAGGTTCAAATTTCAAATTGGCAGGTAAAACCGTCAGAATTGGTAAAGTTTACCTTTTATACTGACGGTTACACGGTAATCGAGGGCGGCACATTTAATTCACAGCAATGATGGTGAATGGGAAGAGGTTTCGTCTGTTTTTGGGTCTAAATATCTTCACCTGAGTGGATTTGTGTCTATTGGGCCTCCCATTTCTATTTCTGATATCAGTTTGGATCGGTTTTGTTGGGCTTTGGTGAGTTTCACTTTGGACCTCTTGTGATTTATCATAATTCGTTATGTCATGGGCCTATACTGTTTATAGTCTTTCATTAAACATTCTGATTAATAAAAGACTAGGGGCAAAATTCAGCCATAATCCTTTTCCTTATTGGGCCAGACTTAATGGGCTCCTCCCTTGGATTATGTTATGCTAGTCCTGGGTGGTCCGAATGGTTGGGGCCTAGTTACTTGATTATTTCATTGGGTCCTTTCGGTTGGATCCGGTCGTTTGGGTCATTTCCATTATTTGGGCTTAGTCATTGAATTGGCCCATTATACGAATTGTCACTTAACCCAACTTTGACCCGTAATCATTATGCCAAATGATAGTTGACTACTATGTCTGCCACCTTTCTGCATGGCATTAATGAGGATGGGACTCAGATGACCGGCGTGAAAGTATTATGCATACAAGCTAATCATGAATGATGATAAAGCATATACTGTGTAATCAATCTTATTTATTTATTAAAGGCATTTATTATCTACATGGTGCTGTTTTAATAATATGTGATAAACCCATAGTTTTAAGCAACGCTTTTAGAATAATGATGATGATCATTCTAATGAGATCTAAATTCTTAGAAAGTTTAAAACTAAAATAGTTCCCAATCATTGGATTACTAAATTGGGGATTAGTGAATCCGGATAGATTGGTACATACGTCGCTTGCTTTCGTTGGATGAGGATGATTGATCTCATGATCATTTGTGTGGAGACACTAAAAGCAAGTATGTAGGTGCTTATTAGAGAATAAGTTCACTTGAACGTGACTCGCTAAGGAATACCTAATGAGAGTTTTACTTACCGTCAATAGGAATTCTGTAGTGATAGTAATCTGAAATGATCCTTAGACTTGAGATCATCATAGTATCTTATATATAATGAATTACACTTTGACTTATTCCTTAAGACTCTTAGAGTATATCAAAGGGTATGCTTGGGTGTAATAAGTTATATATGAAGATAATGAATGATCGATAAAGAATCTACCACTTCAGTAAAAGGAGAAATGTCTATGTGATTCGATAAATGACAACCCGAGGAATCCTTGGTTAAGGTGGAATGAAATTAGAAAGTAGTTTCTAATTTGCATTCATTAGGAGTTGTTCATTTAGGAATCGAAATACATATAATTAAATAAAATAAGACTTGACGGTAATTCCACGTATGCCTTATATTTAATTGGGACGTTGTATGGTGGAAGGATTGAATTGCACGGTAACTATTTACTCAAAGGTTCTTTTATGATTAATGTTGAAATCTATATTATCCGGAAAGTCGTTGATCGCTAGGGAGGCTTATCCCATTGTAGAATAAATATTATTTATTTAAATAAATTATTTGTTTAATTTATTTATTTAAATGAGATTAAATTGTTCTAATTGATTTATTCACAATAGGTTTAATATGGAGAACCTAAAGGGTCACACCATAAAAGGAAGAATAATTATTTAAGAAGTTAATGGCATAATTGTAATAATATGTTAAGTATATTTAATTTAATCTATGGTGATAGAATAAATTAAATAGCTTAATATTTATTATTTAATATTTTAGAAATATTAAATATAAATTAATAAGAGGAGTCTTATTAATATTATTATAATTATTATTATTTTAATTTCTAAAAGGTTTAGGAATTAATTTAATATAAGTATTTCATTTATTCTAATTGGATTAGGAAGGAAAATTAGTTAAAGGAGTTTAATTAATTACCCCTAATAGGATTAGGGAGCCCATTTAATTAAAAGAGTTTAATTAAATAAATAATACCTTATTTTAATTAAAATAGGGTTACATGATATCTTTATAAGAGAGTCTTATATCGGATATTAAATATACGTAATTCCAGATTTTGAGAGAACATCCCTTTTTCTATCTGAGATAGGAAAAACTAGGGTTTGAGCTATATATCCCTTTTCTTGATAATTATTCTTCTTTGGTGGATCACCTATAGAGGCCATATACACTTGGGTGGCTTACATTGATCGAAGGAAGGAATCTCTAGGAGATTGATGAGGCCGCATGAGAATGGGAGGTGAACTGCGTGCACGAGGAAGCTCGTTTTACAAGGGTATGATTTCATAATTTCTTATTCTTCGTTTAATTAATAATATGCATAAAGGATGATCAAGAGGGTAATTGGTTTGTGAAAATTTTAAAATCGATTTTATTTCGCCCATTTAAATTTTGCAATTTGATTCTTACTTTTGATTTTCATAAAACCCAACGATGGTATCGAGCCAAACTTTATGCGAATTATTAATTATTTTGATTCCATATATGTATGGGTATGAATTTAGAATTATTTATTAGGCATAATTTGTTGTATAAAATTATTATTTTATGAAAAAAAAAAAGACGGAGTAAGTTATATTACATCCGTGTGGGGCAGCATATATATATATATATATATATTATATATATATATATATATATATATATATACTTATGTAACTTATTTCACCGTGCGTGTCATATATTTTTTTTCAAAAGATTGAATCTGATTAGGGTGGTTGGGCGTGGTCAATTTTTTTTTTTCAAAAGATTTAGTCTTCGCAAGGCCCACGCTTAAAAAAAAAAAAAAAAAAATTGACCAACCGTAATACTACTTAAGCAATTTTTGCGTGGATCGAGGATGGCATGATTGATTATATATATATATATATATATATATATATATAATAGTTATATATATATATATTAATCTTAATAATTTTATAATTAAAATAAAAGAGTTTACTTTAATCTTGAAATTGGATTTCATGCAACATAAAATTGCCCATTAAATGATACTCATATATATATGGAATGATTTAATTTATTGATACATATGATGATTGTATGATAATAAATGGGATTGATTATGAATGATTGACGATATGATTGGATTTATTTTAGTTGGATGTTTGAATGAATGGGTTTTATTAAATGGGGTCTGCGTACTCGTCTTTTTACGGTTTTCTTCTTGATGTAAATTCTATCTCTCTCCTATGTACTTCCCTCGATTGTTGATCAAGGTTTCTATTTAAATTAAATAGTTTATGTAATAGGACTAGTTAGAATTTTTCAAGAACCAAGATCGGAGCAAGGAGCGCTTAAAAGACTTGGATTTGTAATGGAGCAGGGTTTAAATGTAATAGTTATATTTAAATGTTTATTCTTTGACCCTGGGTTTGACCTTTTGGTTTACTTGGTGGCTCTAGTGAACCAAACTAGAATAAAAGTCCATAATCAATCAAGGGTAGAATATAGTATTCTATATGTGCATGCTAGTATTATATATATTATATATTATGCAAACATGCTTCGCATGTTTAATAATATGACGCGTATTTTATATATATATTTGCATGCTTGCTTAAACAAGATGAGACAAATAATAACAAATCCTCAAAGTTTTTATATATTAAGTCTTAAGCGTCAAAGATATTTAGAATATCGAACGTCGCTTTCTAGCATGATAAAATTAATAGAGTATTAAATATTTAATATGAGTTTGTTGTGTCACCACAAAGCAAGTATTAAGTATTTAAGATGTTAATTTATCACATTTGATGCTTATAAAGAAAATTGAACAATATTTTTTTGTTGTGTCACCAAAGGCGATATTTTCTTTTTGAATATATGGAAGTGCTAGGTTGGACTTAACTTAGATAATTTTGATTCGGATGTGCCACCACTTGATCAAAATAATCCAAGAGGCAAAACATAAGGAGTTACATGTTGATGTAATTGATGAGGAGTTGTCTACCTATTTATTTATATATAGTTTGTTGTGTCACCACAAGGCTATATATATTTGAAATGGGATCCTTATTCTCACTAAAAAAAACTTTAATTAGATTTTTTCCGAACTATATAAATGAGGTAATATAGTTTGAAGAAAATAGTGGGAGATACCAATATAAAATAAGACCTAATTTATTTTGGTAATTAATTAAATGAATGTTTTCTAAAATATTGTCTTTTTACATGCGTAATTTTGAAAATGTCACATTCACTAATTTCACTTATGAAGCATACTTGATCTTAATAAAAGTAATGGGACCGAGACTACACGAATTTGGTTAAGGAATCGAGAATTGTTCTCACTTCTTTGAAAAGATTTCTTATGTCCTAAATTACCAGATACACAAAAGTTGCGAGAGACAACCTCCGAGGAAGAGATTGCTACTTTTAAGCGTTGGCAAGATGATGCATCCGTGGCTCGATGCATCATGCTCGCATCCATGAAATAACGAGCTTCAGCGACAAGATGAAAACATGGATGCTCCTACTATGCTCTTGCACCTTGGAGAGTTGTATGGTGAGCAAAGTAGAGCGCTAGATATGAAATATCTAAGGAGCTCTTAGATCTCGGATGACCGAGGGGCACTACTGGTTGAGACTCATGTCCTAAAGATGATCAATCTGATTGAGCGTCTTGGACGACTTGGGGTTCGTCGTGGATGGGGAGTTGAGTCAAGATTTAGTCTTTCAGATCACTCCCGGACACCTTCCACAATTTGTTGTGAATTTTCACATGAATAAGTTGGATGTCGACTTGCTGAATTACTTAACATGTTGAAAGCTGTTGAAGGTCACTTCCATCCAAGAAGAACCATGTCTTCTTGGTGGATGATTCTTCCAAGAAAGGAAGAGGCCCAAGGTATTTTACAAAAGAAGAAATCCAAGAAGGCTAAGGGAAAGGCGAAAGTGAAGGATCAAAAGAAACACGATCCAACTAGCAAAGGAATTTGCTTCCATTGCAATAAGTAAGGTCTTTGGAAGAGGCTGCAAGGATTATCTCATGAGAACAAAAGCGGAAGAAGCTTGGAAGCTTGAATCCTAATCAAGGTTTGTTTATGATTGAAATTAATTTTTTGAAAGTCGATCTTCTACTTGGGTATTGGATCTGGGATGTGGTTCTCACATATGTAATAATATGCGAGGACCGGTCGGAAGTAGAGAAAGTTGAGCAAGGATGAGGTCGATCTACGAGTGGGAAATGGAGCAAAGGTTCTTTGCATTATTTGTAGGACTTATTGTTTAAGACGCCTCTGAATGCAAGTTCATTAATTTAAATAATTGTTATTTTGTTCCAAATATCATTAGAAACATTATTTCTATCTCCTGTATTGGATATGGATGGTTTTAATATTATAATAAAGAACAACAATTGTTCCATTTATAATGATAATGTTTTTATATGGTGTTGGTAATTTGCGAAATGGACTTTATATACTTGACTTGCATGAAAATATATTTCAAATTGAACAAACTAAAAAAGGAAAAGAGATGATGTTAATAATACCTTCATGTGGCCTTTAGAGACTCGATTCGTATTAATGAAACAAGATTATCCAAGTTGCATAAAGATGGGCTCTAGAGCTATCTCGATTATGAATCATATCAAACTGTGAATCTTGTCTCATGGGTAAAATGACTAAATCTCCTTTTAGTGGAAAAGGAGAAAGAGATTCTGAGTTGTTAGCGTTGGTACACACGGATGTATGTGGACTATGACAACTAACCGCATACGAGGAGGGTATTCTTATTTTATTACATTCCATCGCGACCACTCAAGATTTGGATATGTGTATTTAATGAAATACAAATCGAATCATTTGAAAAGTTTAAAGAGTTGAAGTGAAGTTGAGAAGCAAACTGGTAAGAGTATTAAGATTCTTGATCCGATCGAGGAGGAGAATACTTAAGTGGTGAGTTTCTCAATTGTCTCAAAGAAAATGGTATAATCTCACAATATACTCCACCGGGGGCGCCACAGATGAATGGTGTATCTGAAAGGAGAAATCGAACATTGTTGGACATGGTTCGATCTATGATGAGTTTCTGAGACCTTCCAGTTTCTTACGGGGATATGCCTAGAATCAATTTGCATACCTACTTAACAAGGTACCTACAAAATCCTACCCCAAGACCCCCATATGAGTTATGGACGGGAGGAAACCAAATCTTAAGCATGTTAAGACTTGGGGTTGTCGACTTATGTCAAAAAGTTTAAAAGCGATAAGCTCGAGACTAGATCTCGACAAATGTAGATTTGTGGGATACCCTAAAGAAACATCGGTATTATTTCTATCATCCAACTGATCAAAAGGTGTTTGTTGCGAAACATGCCGCCTTCTTGGAAAAAAAGTTTATCCTTGAAGGGTCGATGGGAGTAAGATATATCTTGAAGAAGTTCAAGAACCACAAAATACTCTGGATCAATGTGAGGTACCTAATCAAGTAGAGATTCATACATACCACACCCTATTCAGTAAAACTGGAAGAGTACCAAAGATACGAGGGCGGTATGGACTTGTCATAGAAGATGACAATGAGGTACGATCATAGATGATGATGATCCATTGAATTCTGACAGGGCTATGAGTAGTAAAGACTCGGAGAAATGGCAAGAAGCCATGAAATCGAGATGGACTCCATGTATGAGAACCAAGTATGGACTTTGGTCTCACCACACCAAGGCATTAAGCCTATTGGGTGTAAATGGGTCTTTAAAAGAAAGACTGGAGCGAGACTGGCAAGGTAGAGACCTATAAGGTCCCGATTGGTTGTAAAAGGTTTCAAACAAAGACAAGGAGTTGACTATCACGAAACCTTCTCACCAAGAGCAATGCTCAAGTCCATTCGGATTTTGCTTTGCGATTGCAACTTACCGTGACTACGAAATCTGGCGAGATGGACGTGTGGCGGCCTTCCTCAATGGGAAACTCGAGGAGGATGTGTATATGACACAACCGGAGGGGATTTGTTTCAAAGGTTGGAACAAATCAAGTCCGAAGCTAACAACGATCCATTTATGGATTAAAGCAAGCTTCTCGTAGGTGGAACATCCGTTTTGATGAGACAATCAAAAGTTTAATTTTATCAAAATGAGGATGAACCATGTGTGTACAAGAAGGTTAGTGGAGAATATTTGTTTCATTCCTTGTATTATATGTTGATGATATACTCACCGATAGGGAATGATATTCTATCTTTATAAAACAATTAAAATCACGGTTATCAAAACACTTCTCCATGAAGGACTTGGGAGAAGCATCCTATATTTTGGGGATAAAGATTTATAGAGATAGATCTAATAGGATGCTTGGCTTATCCCAAGGAACGTACATTGACATGATGCTAAAAGGTTTAGCATGGAAGATTCAAAAGAGGTCTCTTGCAGATGAGCCATGGAATACATCTCTCCAAGAAACAAGCCCCAAAGACACACGGGGAGAGAAAGCGCATGAGTAAGATTTCTTATGCTTCAACAATAGGATCTATCATATACGATATGATATGTACTAGACCGGATGTCGCTCATGCACTTAGTGTAACAAGCGAGATATCGATCCCGAATCCGGAGAAGAAACTTTGGAAGGCGGTGAAAAATATCCTAAAGTACTTAAGAAGAACTAAGGATGTATTTCTTGTCTACGGTGGGTCCGAATTAAAACTAGAGGGCTTCACAGGACTCAAGTTTTCAAGCAGACCAAGATGATGAAGAATCCGCTTTGGGTATGTGTTTACCTTAAGCGGTGGCGCGATGAGTTGAAAAGTTCAAGCAGCTGAAACGATTCTTGATTCGATGATGAGGCGAGAGTACATATTGCAAGTGAAGGCTGCAAAGGAAGTCATTTGGATGAAGAAGTTCATTACCGAACTTGGTGTGGTTCCTAGCATTAAAGGACCGGTGCCTTTATTATTCGCGTGACAACATTGGGAGCCATTATGCAAGCTAAGGAACCCTGTGTCTCATCGAAATCCAAACACGTGTTCATGGCGATTTCATTTGATCGGAGAGATCATTGAAAGAGAGCGTCACCACAGGCGTGTGGACTCTCAAGACAATATTGCGAGATCCATTTACTAAAGCGTTAACACAAATGCAGTTTGATCGTCACTTAGAAGATGGGTATGAGATACCACGGCGATTGGCTTTAGTGCTGAGTGGGAGATTGAAAGTATTATGCATCTGAAAGCCAATAATGAATGATGATAAAGCATATCTTGTGTAATCAATCTTATTTATTTATTAATAAAAGAATTATTTATTAAAGGCATTTATTATCTACATGGTCTTTGTTTTAATAATATGTGATAAACCCATAGTTTTAAGCAACGCTTTTAGAATAATGATGATGATCATTCTAATGAGATCTAAATTCTTAGAAAGCTTAAAACTAAAATAGTTCCCAATCATTGGATTACTAAATTGGGGATTAGTGAATCCGGATAGATTAGTACATCGTTGCTTGATCGTTGGATGAGGATGATTGATCTCGTGATCATTTGTGTGGAGACACTAAAGCAAGTATGTAGGTGCTTATTAGAGAATAAGTTCATTGAGCGTGACTCGCTAAGGAATACCTAATGGAGTTTTACTTACTGTCAATAGGAATTCTGTAGTGATAGTAGAAGACAAATGATCCTTAGACTTGAGATCATCATAGTATCTTATATATAATGAATTACACTTTGACTTATTCCTTAAGACTCTTAGAGTATATCAAAGGGTATGCTTGGGTGTAATAAGTTATATATGAAGATAATGAATGATCAATAAAGAATCTACCACTTCTAGTAAAAGGAGAAATGTCTATGTGATTCGATAAATGACAACCCGGAATCCTTGGCGAGGTGGAATGAAATTAGAAAGTAGTTTCTAATTTGCATTCATTAGGAGTTGTTCATTTAGGAATCGAAATACATATAATTAAATAAAATAAGACTTGTGATAATTCCATGTCTTATATTTAATTGGGACATTGTATGGTGGAAGGATTGAATTGTACGGTAACTATTTACTCAAAGGTTCTTTTATGATTAATGTTGAAATCTATATTATCCGGAAAGTCGTTGATCATTAGGGAGGCTTATCCTATTGTAGAATAAATATTATTTATTTAAATAAATTATTTGTTTAATTTATTTATTTAAATGAGATTAGAATTGTTCTAATTGATTTATTCACAACTAGGTTTAATATGGAGAACCTAAAATCACACCATAAAAAGGAAGAATAATTATTTAAGAAGTTAATGGCATAATTGTAATAATATGTTAAGTATATTTAATTTAATCTATGGTGATAGAATAAATTAAATAGCTTAATATTTATTATTTAATATTTTAGAAATATTAAATATAAATTAATAAGAGGAGTCTTATTAATATTATTATAATTATTATTATTTTAATTTCTAAAAGGTTTAGGAATTAATTTAATATAAAGTACTCTCATTTATTCCTAATTGGATTAGGAAGGAAAATTAGTTAAAGGAGTTTAATTAATTACCCCTAATAGGATTAGAGTCCATTTAATAAAAGAGTTTAATTAAATAAATAATACCTTATTTTAATTAAAATAGGTTACATGATATCTTTATAAGAGAGTCTTATATCAAATATTAAAATATCGTAATTCTAGATTTTGAGAGAACATCCCCTTTTTCTATACGAGATAGGAAAAACTAGGGGGTTTATATATCCCTTCTTCTTGATAATTATTCTTCTTTTGGTGGATCACCTATAGAGGCCATACACTTGGGTGGCTTACATTGATCAAAGGAAGGAATCTACCAGGAGATTGAGGAGACCGCGGAGAAGTAGGAGGTGAACTCGCATTCACGAGGAAGCTCGTTTCTACAAGGGTATGATTTCATAATTTCTTATTCTTCGTTTAATTAATAATATGCATAAAGGATGATCCGGGTAATTGGTTTGTGAAAAATTTTAAAATCTGATTTTATTTCGCTTCCGCTAAATTTTGCAATTTGATTGCTACTTTGATTTTCATAAAACCCAACACGGCGGTGGAAAATAGTGGTAGCAGGTAAGGAAGTAGGCTACATACATACTTTGAAATGGCCAGGGAGTGGGGGAAAAGGTGTCGAGGAGATGATGGGTGGCATAGTGGCAAGGATTGGAGTATGTATGGGGCTAAGATCACAAAAAAGGGTAAGTATCAAAACATTACACACATTCATATTATTATTCTCTCTCGGGCATTATCGTTATTTTCCTCCATTGTTAACCTTGTGATCGCTGAATCTCGACTCTCATAGGAGCTATCCCCGACGGTCGGTAAAGTCAAGCATTTGGTGTTGACTTGTTGAACTGTGCAAGATATCGGACGCGTCTTGGTGATTGGGACGTGGAGAAAGATTTTGGCGTTAACAAATAGAGTGGTAGCTGATAGAGCTAGCGTGCTTCAAAATTGAATATATTTTAAACATAACGTCTGGAATATTGATGACCAATTAATAATTGACCTAATTAACTTGTTTAAGCAATAATCATAGACCAAATCTGAAATCTCAAATCTAATATATATATATATATATATATATATATATATATATATATATAGTGAACAGAAAATAACCCAAAATTTATAGGGTTGTTGAGATTTGCATTCAAATATTTAAAATGTATTAATATACATAAAGCTCTCCAAAAACATAGCAGGAATCTAAATTTTTTCTTTAAAATTGTCATTTTAAAACATTCATCCATATAAATAAGCTTTCTCTAAAATCAAAGAAGTTGACAGGTCAATAAAATTACAAAATCACATATAAAGGACTATTATTAAATATTTGATAAAGCATATATAGATCTGTTTCATTCAAGTTGAAAGGTCGTTTGCAGCATTTGGAATTGAACTACATATAGAAAGGCTACAAAACATGAAAGAAAGAAATTTAACTGAAAATGTCTTTTGCCTGCCGGCCCAAGCAGGCCTGCCGGCCTCTCTCTCTCTCCTCTCCTCTCTACATGATCTCTTAAATATATACCCTAAATATTTTCTCCACACACACACACACACACACACACACACACACACACACACACACACACACATATATATATATATATATATATATATATATATATATATATATATACAACCACCATGCATCTATATATCTATATTCATATGTCATTGTGAAAAAAAAATAAGAAGGGGAAAAAAATAATATCCTAGCTAGCTAGCAGCCTCTTCTTTTTCATCACATGTACTAGCTAGCTAATAATTAATATCCCTGCTAGCTAGCTACATTTTAATTGAAGAAGCTAATTAAGGTAGAGATCGAGATATATCATGAGGCAACCAGGGACATATTCGGGAATAGTTTCGGGGGGGAAAACAGGGCCTCATTTGTTACCACTTGCCAGAATCAAGAAGATCATGAAGAAATCAAGCGAGGACGTAAAAATGATATCCGGTGAAGCCCCCATTGTTTTTTCCAAGGCTTGTGAGCTTTTCATTGAAGAGCTGACAATTAGGTCATGGAATATGACCATGCAAGGAAAAAGAAGAACCCTTCACAAACAAGACGTTGCTTCTGCTGTTATTGCCACTGATGTTTTCGATTTTCTGGTAACCATGGTATCATCGTCGGATTCCGACGTATTAATTCACAACAAGGACTTATTAGAGTCGTCGTCTGATCATCTATGAGATTATATATATATATATAGAGAGAGAATAGATCCGGATTAAAAAAGGTCCAAATTTTATCAGGTCCAAGAATTATCAGGTTCGAGAGTTCGGACCTGATCCGGCCAATATATATATATATATATACAGAGGAAGACATGCAATTAATTATCTCGATCAGATGGATGCATGCCTTGTCCAATTAAGAAGGTGAAAATAAAATTACTAACAATGATAATAGTAGTACTATATATTTTAATATATTTTTGTTTGTGGTATTTTAGAGACTAGCTTGAATATTTGCCTTTACAGCAACAAATAATAATAATCTCTTCGAACAATTAATTGTTTTTCTTTCTATATATCATGCATGCTTTTATAAGAAGAATATTAACTTCCACATTATTAATTGTGATGATTATAATAAATGATGATTATGCATTAATTAACTTTATTTTATTTCCGTAATAAAACTTGTGTCTAGGTTCAATGAACCTTCTAAACTGTGTTACAAATAAATTGTGGTACATCTTTATCGTCATCTATTAATTTTTGTAAGAAAATATATATTCAATGTAATAGCTAGGAAGGTGTGCATGTAAAAGACATCGTTATTCGTATTAACAATCTTACCATCCATGTAAAATACTACTACGTGACCAATCATGGAGGAAAAAGACGATGCATAATTCAGATTTATTATCCCAAATCTTATCTCTCTTTTTTCTCCATGAATTGGTGTCATGTAATTTTTATCTATTTATAAAATTAAATATAAATAAATCATAGAAAATTATAATACTTGAGATGAGATGATAGATTTAAACTCGCAAACCATAGATAAATAGTGTGATATTACTCCCTCTCTCCCTTAATATATGACGTTTTAGAATTCCAAGTAAACATTAATTATTTAGTTTTTAATATTACTCCAAATATTAAATATAACTTTGGTTCTCTCACTATTTTTTACCCAATAAATAACAATATCTTTTTTCAACACAAGAATAATATAAACATTTGATATTATATTTAATACTATACAATTATTTTCTTAATACTAATACACAACTCTAAAAAGTCTTACATTAAGGGACGGATGGAGTACATCAATAAGATAAAGTGAATTTTTTATGTTTGAGTAATATATACCGACAACTATTCAGTCTTCTTCTTTTTGCAAAAAAAATAATTATTAACTAGGATCCTCTTCATTTCAAACTAAATAGAGAGTTTTCATTCTTTATATATTAATTATCCATCATCTTTTTTCTATCATCATGATGTCATATTTTAATACATTTTAAATCTAAATCATAAAATAGAAACTCTTCAATTCATTTAAAATGGAGAAGATCCTAATTTGCATCCATCTACCTTATATATTTACTTTTATATACGGTACAATTATTATAACAGTTTTGGTGCACATCACGATAAATTTATTGATAATAAATATAAATGTATGCGGAAACATGAGATTAAAGAGAGAATTAAGTAAATCTCCATACTAAAGAATTCCATTTTTTAAAAATAAAATTTATTCACAAAAAATAATTTCATTATCATATACTAGCACTACTAAATTAAAAAATCATTATATATGTATAAGAATAAAGATAAAAGAATAATATATATTTTAAATTTGTTAATTTTACAAATGATAAGGCTCCAAATGGGCCTCTAAAATTTTTAATAACTTGGGTCAGTTGTATCAAAGCCTCAGAGAGGAAGGCAAAAATTAAAATTTTATTTCTGAAAACATTTATAATCCAAAAGATTTAGATTATAGATGAAATTACATAAAAGCTTGAACTATCTGACTGATTGTTAAATACAATATGAAAAAACTCCACTCCTTTAGCTAACTTTTAGCACCATGAACAATATTGCATTTCAGATACCACTGCACACTAAACACCTCTCCTGCATAGCCCCACCATTGCTTATGGTACATTTAGGGTATGGATCGACCTTGAAAAGTTTGAAAAATTAAAGTTTAAGGTTTCGTTTGATAGCTTTTTATACTTTCATATTATTTTTATTTTTTATTTTTGTTTTCATATATTTTTAATTTTAAAGATGTAGAGTTTAAAATGTTGTTGTTGACAAGGTTTGATGCCTGGATTTCATTAAATAAATTTTGCTTCTACTATTTTCAAAACAAAAACAGTTACCAAACACTATTTTCTACTTCTGATTCCAATAAAAAATAGAAATACAGTAAAACTCCTATTTAGGAATACTACGTATAAGAATAACCTCTACAATATTATAAAAAAAATTTGGTCCTAATTTGGGCTAGTTATAAATAGGAATAACCTCTAAATTGTAATATGTTATATATTTTTAAGTCTCCAGATATTAAACTATACCTCTATATAGTAATAATTTTTATATATATATATATATATATATATATATATATATATGAGAGAGAGACAATATTAATTTTAAAAGACTATATTTTCTATAAAAGACTATATTTCCTATAAAGAACTACATTTTCTTATAAAAGCCTACATTTCCTATAAAGGACTACATTTTTCTATAAAAGACTACATTTCTTATAAAAGACCACATTTTACTATAAAAAACCACATTTTCCTATAAAAGACTACATTTCCTATAAAAAAAAACTACATTTTTGTTAAAGTGGATATTTTTGGGTGTTCAGAAAATATTTTGTAACAATACCTCTATTTAGTAATAACCTCTCAATTAGAATACAAATAGTTTGGTTCCAAATCTATTCCTAAATAGAGGTTTTACTGTATAAACAAAAAATTGGAAGAAGAAATAGTTACCAAACGGACTCTAAAATTATGGTTGAGCAAGAAATCGAAATCGACCCTAGAACAGCACTAAAAACTGACCAAATAACATCAGTTGAGCCGCACTAACAATTTCGACATATGTGGCGGCGTTAGAATGGTTGTAAAACTACATATGCGGTTTGGATGCAATTTTGGGAGGCTCTCATATATATATATATATATATATATATATATATATATATATATATATATATATATATATATATATATATATAAAAATATGACACTTATTCTTCTTACTTACCCGTGCTCATCCCCTTTAGCGACGGATCCGGTGACGATTTCGGTCATACAACCGTTGTCTATACTTTTAGCGACGGACAACATATAGCGTCGCTAAAAGTATAGACGATAGGTTGTAATAAGAAACCGTCGTCGAGTCCGTCGCTAAAAAAAATGAAAGAGTGTAATAAGTAAAGATAATCTGATGACTGATCCGATCAGTATATATATATATATATATATATATATATATATATAAAAGTTTCATTTGGTATTATACTTAGTTTCATTGTTTTAGTATTATCTCTTAATTTTGTATCTCACTTTATTATAATTCATAAAACTTATTCTCTCATTAAGCTTTTTTCCTATTATTTGTAAAATGGTTTAGTATTTGAATTATACTCATGTATTTGTTGTCTCATTCGTCAGAGAATTACATAATAATATTTAGATTTTTTTTATATATAAAGATGAATTTGATGTATTTAATATTATTTATGAAAAAAATATTAATTTTATGGGCTTGATACCATGTTTTTTTTGTCTAAAAACCCTTTGCTGGTTATATAACAAGGTCAAGTTGAATGCAATATTATTTTGCAATCGATTTTCCATAGAAGTTTTGTGCTAGCTCTTTGCTCTTGATGACTGCTATACTCATTCTAATTAATTTAACGCATTAATAAATCTTTATATGTACGTACTAAGGATCTAGGGCATGCACACGTGTAATTTTTATTTCTGTTTCTAATTATTTTTTTTAAACATTTTACTTTGGAGGTTAAAATAAATATTATTATTCAACTTAAAGGGTAAAACATGAAGATTTTTAAAGTTAGGGGCCAAGTAAAGTTTGGTGAAATCACCTGCATGCCAGGGGGATGCTTGGGGAAGCAGGTGGCTTACTCACGTGCATCATTGTGTTTGTTTAGGGAAATGATATTTCATCATTTCATGCACACTTAGGAGGTGGTATATTTGTGTACTGTATCACGGAAAAATATATATATATATATATATATATATATATATATATATAGATTCCATCCATAATGTGATCGGTTGTTGAAAGAATTCATTTTTACCGTTGTTAGAGGTTATAGCGAGCATTACTTAGTTTTTTTTTTTTATAAGTCGCTACACAGGTTGTATTTGGGCCAAAAAATAAGTTCTTTCTCAACAATCGATTCTTGTGGATGGAATCACTATATATATATATATATATATATATATATATGAGAAATGATCCATAACATGTATTTGTTATGAATAAAAAATGGGCAAATAATATCATAACCCTTCATTGTAATAATTAAAGGCTATGAATTAATTGGTAAACTCGCAGTCCGCTGGTTCAACTAGCGGATTGATTAAAAACATTTCTATGACGATTTTGCCCCCATTAGCCATTAATGCCTTCAGACTAAAAATTTCACTTAGGCAATCTGCTAGCTCAACGCATATATATCCACATATATTCACAAAGGAGTATTTTTTTTTGGAAAGGGAAGGTGGCTTTTAACGGCGACGAGGTTTTTGTCATTAACGTGTGTATAAGGCCGAAGAGTAATGGAGATCGGCAACTCCACATTACCCATCCATGCCCAAGTACCCAAAATGGGTTTCAATGTGATCGGAAGAACAGAAATTGATTCAAGGATCAGAGGCAAAAGCTCTATTCTCCGTCATCGGAATGACTTGCTCTGCCTGCGCCGAATCCGTCGAGAAGGCCGTGAAACGCCTTCCCGGTATCAAAGAGGCGGCGGTGGACGGGTTGAATAATCGAGCTCAAGTCATGTTTTACCCCAGCTTCGTTAATGTAAGCTCGATCAATTTTACCTGATTATTTGGTTAATTGACTGACATATAATCTTATACTGGTGTTTTTGATTGTTGGGTTGCGATTTTTTCTGATTAATTCGTAATAAATTTGTTTATCTGGGCGTGGATTGGATTCCGAAAGGTTTGCATGAATTGGTAGAGTTGAGTTCTAATCCAGTTGAGTTAGAAGAAATGATATTTTTTTTTTCAAATTATTATTATAATTAATTTGCTGGATTATAAAATTCAAATTGTGATGTGTTTACAATTCCAGTATTCCTAACATCCATGGTTTTCATTTATATCCCTGGAATCAAGCAGGGATAGGATACGAAAGTTATCAATATGTTGTGATAATTTCCATTGTGTGATTTATTTGGAGAATCGAGTTGTGATAATCTAATTTAGCCTGACTTGAACATATCATGTATTTTCTTTTCATTGTCTGAAGACATTAATGGCTAATGGGGGGAAAATCTTCTGAGAAATATTTTTAATCAATGTGAAATACAAATTTAGGTTCTTGCAAGTTGATTGTATGCAACCCATACTAAACCACTATGGGTTCTTTGTTTGCTTCCCAAACATTCTTCACTTACTAGCTAGCTTCTTGCCTGTTTAGTATTTTCTTCAGGACCATAAATTACTTGGACTCATTTTAATTGACCATTACTTTAAAATGATCTAATTTAACTGGGAAGAGACATGAAAATAAATTTTGGGATTACCACCACGATCCCCTTTAATACACTATTCACACAATTTTCTCCAAATACACATTTAGTGGAAGAAAAAAAAAGATTTAGCACAATACATTAGTACTTCCTAAGAATTGTTTTTCTATGTTGTCGCTGAATGTATTCTCTTTTTGAGAAATTGCGTGAAAAGTGTAATGAAGGGATCCTCATCCCTATAAAAAGGACCCTCTTTAAGCAAGTATAAAGACATCACAAGAGAATGTTATATTGTTCTCAAAGTAACTATTGATGTTTCAAAGGGAATGAACTATTTGCACCAAAATAATATAATCCACAGGGACCTCAAGGCTGCCAATCTTTTGATGGAAGAAAATGAAGTCAAAAAATTCAGTTTTCTTGTATGGCTTGTTTGTTTGACCATTTATTCCTTGATTTATTTGTTATAATTGGTGTTTGTGCTGAAGTCTTATACAACGACTCTTATTGTTGTTTTGTTAGTTATTTTGTATGAAAGTAATTCATATTTTCTAACCTTCTGGTACGATCTACCCCAAGACCAGCATTTGATATCATGTCCCTCCTATGCAGTCTTGAATGCCATATATATGTTAGTTTAACCTGGTATATATGATCACAATATCCATGATAATTTATTTTGTTCTCAACTTAAAAATAAACATAGCTCTGACTTGGAGTACATTTTGAATATAGTATGTCCTTAAATTTGCTGAAACTAAAGCATTTCTCTGAATGTTTGTTGGTTACTATTCCCTAGTTAACTAGTTGATATTTTTTTGCAGATTACTGATCTAGGTATGGATAAACGTTTGATTAATGATAGACTACCAAGCTGTTCGAGTTATCCAGCTAGAATGCAGGGGACTTTTGGCTATTTTGCACCTGAGTATGCAATTGTTGGAAGATTATGTATTTCAGATTAAATACACTTGCAGAGATAGGGAAAAATAGAAATATGATGAAATTAGATCATTGTAACATTTCCACAAATTCTTTTTGTAATATTTTACATATTAATATATTCGATTTAAAATATTTTTTTTTCTATTATTTTCTCCTTGTTTGGAAATACAAGTTCTAAATCATTCAATTAATTCATGTAACTCTTGGAGAATAATAAATCATGATGATAAATCAAAATATATAAACAAAAGGGCTGTGATTTGGAGTTGTTTGATTCCTTCTGTGATCGTTCCTTGTTTGATTGCATGGCCCGTTGACTGTTGGCTTATGATTTGGATTTTATTAGATATTGAGTGTTGGCTTATACATCTGTTAGTTCAACTAGCGGATGTGATCAAACAATTATTTTCAGTTTGTGAGAATTGGGGGTAAGGGTAATTTTGGGAGATTTTTTTTTTTGCATCCGCTAGTTGAACTAGCGGATGGCGTTAATGCCTTTTAAATCTCGGCCCTTAATTTATGTAATGTATGGTGAAGATGTTATTTGTCCATTTTTTATCTATAAGAAATACATGATATATATATATATATATATATATATATATATATATATATATATATATATATATATATATAGTTTCATCCACAAAGAGGTTATTGTTGTGGAGCAATCTCTTTTTAGTCTGTTGATTTTTTTTTTTGCTCAAATTAAATTTTAACATGCAAAAAGGGGTTGCTCCACAATCTAATTGTTGTGGATGGAATATATATATATATATATATATATATATATTATTCCATGTATTGATATACGTTATCGTAATTCGACAAAAATCTTTCGCAATATATAACATGACTTTTGTATCATTTACGCTGTAAAGATTAGAAAATTATGACCTAAATTTCATCATTAATATATATTAATGTGTGTGTATGATGTTAGAATTAGATCATACATACGCACACAATAGTAAAGAAATAACACACAAATTTACGTATGTTTGGGAGTATTTTACTGATCCTCATGTGGGCTAAAGGCCTGGGGTGGGAAGGGGAGGTTGAGCCTAATTGGGCCGAAGCCGTCAAGGATATTGAAGGTGTTCGGGTTGGGGCATCCGAGTCCTCTGGGTCGGAATCCTGTTCTAGTTTATGGTGTTCGGGGTCGGACATCCGAGTTCTTTGGGCTAGAGCCCAGGCCAGTTTACAGGGGTTTGGTTGGACTGGGTTTATACTGTGGGTTGGCCCTTGAATGGAGTCCGGAGTGATAAGGGTTCTAAATGGTTAAGGATTCTATACCAACCGTGACGCCCCCAAAATAGGTATACATCACATATTCTGAGTCGTCAAATACATGGTACAAAATACAAATACAATCTTTAATATACAACAAGAGAGCTGTGAGTTTAATACAAATACTGTCTTCAAGACAATATCCACTCTCAGAATAAGTCCTCATTACATTTATTGTCACACTATTTAACAGAATAGTGAGGACTACTAATACTATCATCACGGTCCATCACTCTCGTTCCCAGAGCTCGTCCCAACTATATTCTCATTTTCACGAAGAGAACAAATGAAAGAAAGGGTGAGCTCAACTAGCCCAAGAAGAGAGTATTATGACTAAGATAATGCGAGAATAAATTATCATTAGTCTACAACAATGTTAAAATGATAAAATACAATAGACATCAAGTTTAAGCGCGGCCGGGACAAACAATCCATTAAAAGAGTCAAGTAGAGAATAAAATCTACTATATCCGTTATGATTTAAAAGGTTTTTCATCACTTTTATCATTTGGGACTCGATTTTAATAAATAATCCACATCATCGAATCACCCTCGCACTACTGACTCGAGGATATTCTTTTAGTATCACGACCACAATTATCCATGCACTACGGGCCAAGAATATTTGTGTATTCATTAATGGTCATGATCATGCCAACAATCATCCATCAATGCACTACGGGCTAATGAGGACTTTTATCACATCATTTGTAACATTACGGTCATGATTATACCGAATAATCCCTGGTCATAATCATACCAAGTCCATCTATGCACTACAGGCCACAGATGACTTTCAAAAAATATAAACATGAGGATGATGACAATGATATAAGAATTCAATAAAACAAGTTCACGAATTAATTTATCCAAGAGCTAATAACGTCCAAATTGTCAACATGATACTTCTTTGTAGAGTAATATTCAAGAATGCTCAGAAGAATATTTCCATTAAAAGATACTGGATGAAGCGCAAATATCAAGGATATTCCACTAATTTCATGGAGTATAAAAGTCAAAACTTTAACCAACTATTATAATAAGAAATGGAATAACAAAAGAAATCACCAAGCATACAAGAGAGCCACTTGCAAAAGTTATTCCAATGAATAATAAAAACGGAACGAGTTCTACAGTAAAAAATGCACAGACATGATATTCTAACAGAATAATAAAAGCGGAACCAGTCCCAAGCGTAAAATGCATGCAGACGAGGATATTCCAACGAGAATAATAAAAGGCGGAACTCAGTCCCAAGCAGAAACGCATTGAGAGGATATTTCAACAAGAATAATAATAAAGGCGGAACGTCATGCGTTAAATGCGTAAAGCATGAGACAGGATGTTCAACGGAATGGTAAAGAATGAAATAATGGAAGAATTTCACCATGTATGCAGTACTTAGATAGACATGTTATTCAACATAATAATAAAGAATGGAATAATGTAAGTTCTCTTCATGAATACAAAAGAAATAATACCCTTATCTCAAAAAGAAACCTGGATCTTTGGAATAATGAGGTGGCAGAAGCTTCTTCTTCTATAGATTTTCTCTCTACAATTTCTCTCTATAATAATTGATCTATAGCTTTAGTGAATTGGTGAGAAATGAAGGAAGAATGAGCTTCTATTTATAGAAAAATATAGTTTTAATAATTGCACGTTTTGGGGCTCGAAAAATTACAGTACAATACCTCCAACTTTTCATTTTTTTTTAATTTAGTCATGCAAGTATTATCAAACTTGCACCACCTCCCCTAATAGTAAATAATGTGATTCAATAGTAAATCATGTGAATCAATAGTTCTAGACATGTGAAAATACGAATTACAGTATAGTACCTCCATCTATACCTCCATTTTTAACTTAGTCATGCAAGTATTATCAATCTTGCACCAACTCTCCTAATAGTAACAAGAATATGAAACAATAGTATACATATGTGAACAAATAGTTATAATCATATGAAATAATAGCAATCAATTGCTCATTTATCTGGTTAAATACCCGATTGGTCAATATAACCTCCAGACATCAATTATTATCGAAATAAATGTCGATTTTCACTAACACAAATAATTCCAACACAATAAAACTATTTTTTATGAACAATATAAATTTTAAAATTTTGAAGTTTGACTTTTTCCTAAAAAGTCAACTATTGACTTTTTGACCAAAAAGTTAATCCCGGAAAATTTTGTGTTTATAGACTATTCTTACTAATTTCATCATTTCGGACTCAAATATCACGTCCGCGTCTCCAAATTCAACTCCGAACACAACTTCAATTTTAATAACATTCATCATTAATATTATAACTCACAATATTTATCAACCGTGTCGCTCCCAAGGAAAGAGGGCTTTTAATAAGGATTTCTCTCCTATTGGCTCGCAATTAGGTGATGAAACCTCTCCTCGATGTAACTTCTAGACATTATAAATATTGTAATTTAATAATATGAATAACTTTGTCGTCTCAATTATTGATTTAATAAAATAAATATTATGCGACGGATGATCTGTGACAATAATCGAATCGATAATATAGAGAGATATGATCATGACAATTCAGAAAGCAATAATTGAGTATAACCGAGTGACTTCTCACGTAAGCATCGATAATCAATACCGTGTGCTACTTATGCAACCACGTGTATTCATCGTACTTTTACTACTGAGGTAGTTCAACAAGATTAACGGTAAAACTTCCGCCGTTATTTTCATAAATATATTTTTGTCGTTTTCTCAATCAAAAATAATAATTACATTGTAGGGTCCACCAATGATTGCGTCGTTGTACGAATATTCCCTGCTAAAACGAATATTCTCCGACAATCGAATATAAATATACAACTTGGCTTCTTTGCCAGAATTTATAAATACTACCCACAACTATAACATTATAACAAATTCATTCCATAATATTCAAAAAGGATAATTATAGAAAAATCATCTTTATTCATAAAAGTTGGGGTCTTACAGTCCTAATCATATTTGAATAAGTTAACTCCAAAGGTAGAGTTTGGATCTGTATCCAACTTGTACCTTTTAAGGAGATTGTGTTGGACCCAAACAATAGTAACTGCCATGTTTAAGAGTCCTAATCCGATTCGGAAGTGGACTCTAAGGTGACGAGAGTGGCTATAAATACAAGGCTAGAATTCAATTAACATGTAATACTCTTTTGAGCACTAAATACTAAAGCCTCCATTGTTAAACCTTGTAAACGGCATGAACTCATTCTCACACCGGAGCTATCATAGGCCGTGGCACAAGCCATCAAGCTTGTGTGATCATCATTATTGTCTTGAGGTTTAAAGACGTGGATTGGTGATTGGACTTACCGTGAAACTTGGCGTTAACAACGTGGTTATCTAATTTGGGTAGTCCATGGGTGCGGCGTTCCTTTTGTTATTCAACTTAAGTGTTTCTTAGGATTTTACAATATATAATATTTATAACTATTATTCTTATTTCAACCCTAATTCACATTATAGCCTAAATACCCATAATGTCCTTGTAAATATCGAACCATAAATCGATGTTCACATTGACCCCAAGGTCCGTGACTGCTTTTAGATTACTGCTTGGCGCCTCGCTTAGTCTTGCAGAAGTCTTGTCTCGCGCCGCGCTCCCAAAGAAGCTGAATCTGGCGCGGCCTTGGCCGCCTCTATGTAAACTCCCTACCGCATCTGCAGGGTCCTCCCCCCCTCTCCCCCCTCACACCCCAACTTTCGGTTCACAACCTAATAGCCTAGTGCTTTGATCCGCTCTGTTTGGGAGCCGGCCTCCTCATCGCTGCGTTCGCCCGCCACGCCTCCTCACTCAGCCTTTTTAAGAACTTCTCAGTTATGAATCACAAGTCCCAATATATATATATATATATATATATATATATATATATATATACAAACATACATATATGGGATTCCATCCATGGCAACCATTCGCCATGGACACTGTTCTAACAACCCCTTTTCGAACCGTTGATTAACTTATTGGAAGGCAGAGATTGAAACATAAATATACCAAGAATAACATAACTTATGCAAGCTTTTTATTTTAATATGAGGACCCCACATAGTCAACATGTTGTCAGTTTGTTTAAATAAAACAAACTTTTAATATTAAATAATGCCCAACCGACACAGCTTGTGTAAGACCCCAACTTTTATGAATAAAGAATAATTTTCTCGAAATATATTTTTGAATATTATGGTGTGGATTGATATAATGTTATAGTTGTGGGTAATATTTATAAATTTTGCAAAGTAAGCAAGTGGTTATATAATATTCGATTGGTCGGAGAATATTCGTTTTAACAGGGAATATTCGTACGACGGCACAATCATTGGTGGACCCCACAACGGAAGTATTGTCGTAGTTAGAAAACAACATAATTATCTTTCTATAAAAATAACGGCGGAAGTTTTACCGTTAAACTACCCGGTAGTAAAAGTATAGTAATACGCGTGGTTGCACAGTAGAACATAGTATTGATTATTGATGCTTACGTGAGAAGTCACTTAGTTATACTCAATTATTGCTACAGTAATTGTTGCATCATATCTCTCATACTATTGATTCGATTATTATCGTAGTATCATCTGCTTAATATGATATATTATTAAATCAATAATTGAGACAACAAAGTTATTCATATTATTAAATTGTAATATTTACAATGTCTAGAAGTTCTGTCAATGAGAGGTTTGGTCATCTAATTGCCCGCCAATAAGGAGAAATCCTTATCGGAAAGCCCCCTCTTTCCTGTGAATGACCTGGTTGCTAAATATTGTGAATTATAATATTAATGATGAATAAGTTCGTGTTGATTAAAGATGAAATTGATAGTTCCATTGTGTTGGAATTATTAGTGTTAGTGGAAATCGATATTTATTTTAATATTAATTGATGTCTGGAAGTTATACTAACCAGTCGGGTAATTAACCGGATAAATGAGCAATTAATTGCTATTAATTCACATGATTATAACTATTTGTTCACATGTGTGCACTATTGATTCACATTCTTGTACTATTAGGGGAGTTGGTGCAAGATTGATAATACTTGCATAACTAAGTTAAAAATGGAGGTATAGATGGAGGTACTATACTGTAATTCGTATTTTCACATGATTATAACTATTGATTCACATGATTTGAACTATTGATTCACATTATTTACTATTAGGGGAGGTGGTGCAAGTTTGATAATACTTGCAGGACTAAATTAAAAATGAAAGAAAAGTTGAAGATATTGTATTGTAATATTTCGAGCCCCAAAACGTGCAATTATCGAAACTATATTTTCCTATAAACAGAAGCTCATTCTTCCTTCATTTCTCACCAATTCACTAAAGCTATAGAACAATTATTATAGAGAGAAATTATATAGAGAAAGAAAAAGAGAAGTCTGCTACCTCTCTACTCCAGTATCCAATTTCTTTCTAAGGTAAGGGGTATTATTTCTTTCGTATTCATGAAGAGAGCTTCTGTTATTCTATTCTTTATTATTATGTTGGAATAACCTGTCTATACGAAGTACCGCATACATGGTGAAATTCTTCTATTAATCCATTCTTTATTATTATGTTGGAATAACTTGTCTATGCGAAGTACCACATACATGATGAAATTCTTCTGTTATTCCATTCTTTATTATTACATTTGGAATATCACATGCATGCAAGGATTACGCTAGACCTGGTTCCATATATTCTTTATTATTCTGTTGGAATAACCTGTCTGTGCGGTCTATCGCTTGCATGGTGAATTCTTTGTTATTCCATTTTTTTATTATTGTGTTGGAATATCCTATCTGTGCGGATTACGCTAGACCTGGTTCCATTCTTTATTATTCTATTAGAATAACCTATCTGTGCGGTCTATCGCATGCATGGTGAATTCTTCTGTTATTCCATTCTTTATTATTCTATTGGAATATCCTGTCTGTGCGAATTACGCATGACCTAGTTCCATTCTTTATTATTCTGTTGGAATAATTTGTCTATGTGGATTATCATATGCATGGTGAATGATCATTCGTATTCATTCCTTATTAAATTGTGGAAATGATCTGTCTACGTGGATTACCGCATGACGGGTGAAAATCCATTTGCAGTTTCATATATTCTATGATACTCATTTGGTTAAAGTTTTGGCTTATATATTCCATGAAATTAGTAGAATATCCTGGATATTTGAGCTTCATCCGGTATCTTTTCATGGAAATATTCTTCTGAGAATTCTTGAATTTTACTCCACAAAGCAGTATCATGTTAACAATTTGGACGTAATTGATTTCAAGATAAATTAACTTATAAATCTTTAAAATTTATTCTTGAACTTGTTTTATTGAATTATTATGTCATTGTCACCATCCTCATGCTTATATTGTGATGAATGTCATCTTTGGCTTACATGCATAGATGAACTTGGTATGATTATGAGCAGGGATTATTCGGTATAATCATGACCTGTAATGTTATAAATGATGTGCTAAAAGTCCTCAGTAGCCTGTAGTGCATTGATGGACAGTTTTTAGTATGATTATGACCATGGATTATTCGGTATAGTCATGACCATTGATGATTTAATGAATATCCTTGGCCCGTAGTGCAGGGATGACTCGATGATGTGGTTTATTTATTGTCGAGTCTCAAATGATAAAAATTGATGAAAATATTTTAAATCATAGAAGATAGTAGATATCATGCTCTACTTGACTCTTCTAATGGATTGCTTATTCATTGCAGATTAAACTTGATGTCTATTGTATTTTATCAGTTTAACATTGTTGAAGACTAATGATAATTTATTCTACATTATCTTAGTCATAATATTTCTTACTGGACTAGTTGAGCTCACCCTTTTGCTTTTATTGTTCTCTTCAGGAAATGAGAACGTAGCCGGGACTAGTCGGGCAACGGAGTGACGATCCAGATGATAGCATTAGTAGTCCTCACTATTCTGTTAAATTGTGTGACAATAAATGTAATGAGGACTCCATTGAGTGTGGATATTGTCTAGATGACAATATTCATATTAAAACTCTTAGATTATGTTTTGTCGTATTTTACATGACTGTTGTATAATTAAGTTGTATTTGAATTTTGTACCATGTATTTGGCGACTCATGATGGGTGATGTATACCTATTTTGGGGGCGTCACAGTTGGTATCAAAGCTTAGGGATATGATCCCAGGCTGAGATGTGAGACAAGAACTAGGAGGGGAGAGACGGGGAATTCCTTCGCTAGTATGACCTACCTAAGTTTATTTGTTATTTAATTGGTTAGTCAGAGTATAGGGATAATATGTGATATGTTAATTAACCCTTGTTTTGTGGCAGTATTTGAAAATGGCATCCGAAAATGTTGAAATAAACAATGAAGCACATGAGACCGTTGAGTCACCATGATTAATGCCTAGGATAATAATGCAACAGAAGACAATAATCCTCATGTAAACAATAACACCGATGAAATGGTGAACGCTGGGATGTTCAGAGGCTTTATACAATTCATGCAACATCAGGCGAAAACGGCTCCTGTCCAAAATGCAGGTGGGAACACTGACAACTCTCGGACAATATTTATCAACCAGGTCGTTCCTAGGAAAGAGGGGGCTTTCCGATAAGGATTTCTCCCTATTGGCGCGCAATTAGATTATCTAACCTCTCCTTCGATGAACTTCTAGACATTGTAAATATTGCAATTTATAATATGAATAACTTTGTGGTCTCAATTATTGATTTAATAAAATAACATTTTATGCAGATGATACTGTGACAATAATTGAATCAATAATATGAGAGATATGATGCAGCAATTACTGTAGCAATAATTGAGTATAACTGAGTGACTTGTCACGTAAGCATCAATAATCAATACCGCGTGCTACTATGCAACCACGCATATTAATGTACTTTTACTACCGAGTAGTTCAACAGTATTAACGGTAAAACTTCCGCCGTTATTTTCATAAAAAATATTTATCATTTTCTTAATTCGACAATAATTCCGTTGTGGGGTCCACCAATGATTGTGCCGTCGTACGAATATTCCCTGTTAAAATGAATATTCCCCGATCAATCGAATATTATATAATAACTTGCATACTTTGCAAAATTCATAAATACTACCCACAACTACAACATTATATTAAATCCACACCATAATATTCAAAAAATTATTTCGAGAAAATTAAATATTTATTCATAAAATCTGGGGTCTCACAATCTCCCTTCCTTATGGAATTTCGCCCTCGAAATTTACGTACGTACCTGGTATGCTGAAGTGGTGAGGGTACCTTGACTTCATTTCAGATTCTAACTCTTGAGGTATAACCTTTGAGTGTCGAATATAATCCTTCTTATCCAAGATTTTAACACGTATCTCCTCATACGTTAAATCATCCGCTATCTCGTCCGGTTCTAAATTAATAATGTGGTTTGGGTCGTCCACATATTTACGTAACATCGATACGTTAAAAACGTTATGAACATACGATATACTTGGCGGAAAACCAATCTATAAGTCATAGTTCCTACTCAATTGAGGATTTCAAATGGGCCAATAAAATCGAGGGTTGAGATTTCCTCTCTTCATCGATTATTGCTTCTAGAATAACGCCCTCTTGAACCTTCTTCTTCACATTCATCAGATTTGGGTGTGTAGCTTAAGCGGCTTTAACTTTATCGATTAAAGTCAATTCTACTCGTACGTTCGCTATCTTCACGTGGATCCCTAGAGTCTTTAACTCTATCTTCATCATTTGTAAGTTATACAAAATGGGTTTTTTTTTGTTAACAACATCGCATTCGTAAACGCATACGATCTTCTACTCAATGCGTCAGCTACCACGTTCTCTCTTCCACAATGATATTGAATGGTATGATCATAATCTTCAACAACTCGAGCCAACGTCTTTGGCGCATTATACGTTCATTTTGGTTGAAGAAATATTTAAGGGTTGAAGAAATGGGTTTTGTATTGGGGTCAATACAAAATTCGATTTCACGCTCTTGGGGTAGGCTAAGAAGTCTTCTAGGATACGTCAAGAAATTTATTAACAATAGGAATATCATTTAAAAACTGTGACTCTCATCCAAGACTTGGGTAGTACGTCACATTGATACCTATCAACTTACCATCGTCATTCACGGCGTCGCCTACAGAAAGTCTGGCTTCGGTGTATTCCAAGACTTGGAAGTCACCAGTGAAAGGCTCGGGGCTTTTTACTTATGGCGTGATATGTCAATGATTGACTTTAGTGGTTTGGTTGCTTGAATTCACATAACAGATTGGTTAGGAATATGAAAGCTAACAACCTTACGAAAATAATCAATTTTGGCATGATGAGTAGTTAACCAATTGATTCCTAAAATCACATCAAGGGCAAGTATTTTCAAAGAGATAAGATCGACAAGTAACGTGAAAGTGTCGATTTGAATCAAACAAGATTTATAAACAGTGGATGTAACGAAGGTTTTTATTAACGAAATTTCAACCAATAAGTCAAAGTCTAGCTTCTCTGTGGTCAAATTTAAACGTTGAACGCAAGCAAGAGAGATAAAATAATGGGTAGAACCGGTATCTTATAAGGTATAGACTTAGTAAGAATTTATAATTAACTAACCCGTGCTAACTTCGTTCGGGTTATTCTCTTTTTAAGAAGTCACGAAAAACGCTCTCCCTTGCACTACCAGTTTTGACTTTTCTGGGACGGCCTTTGGTGCTTCCTTCCCAGCTGGACTTATCTTCGGTGAATGACATAATCGGGCTAGGTGACCTTCTCTTCCACAATTATAACACGCTTTGGATGACATCGCGCAGTTTGGACTGATATGTCCCCCCCCTCCGCATTTGAAACATATGATAGGTGGTCATTCTCCTTCCTTAACAACGGGTCTTTGGTCTTTGACGTCTTTCCATCATTGTTGAATTTCCTCTTCTTAAAATGTCCATTCTTATTGTTTTGGCCATGATTACCACCGAAGTGGTTACCATTTCTGACATGTTGATTCCCTTCACGGTTATTGTCACCGTTTTATTTGACTGCTATCACTGGTATTATCATTTTGCCGGCTGCTCTCTTTTGGTTGGGTTGACTCACTATCGCGCTCCAATAACTGAGCCCTATTAATAACATCTGAATTCAAATAAAGTTTATGAGAAATGAGGTATTGACGTATCTCGGGTTTCAAACCTCTTAGAAACATCTGCGTCATTCTCTCCTCATTATTAACCAAATGGGATGCAAACCGGGACAACTCAACAAACTTGGCTTCGTACTGCGACACGGTCATGTTGTTTTGCTCCAGTTTAATGAACTCTACCTCCTTCATGTGACGAATACTTTCGGAAAAGTACTTGTCGTTGAACAGTTCTTGAAACTTCTCCCAAGACATCTTTCGGCGCAGTTGAGTACGCTTTACTGATTCCCACCAAGAATCGCCCGCCGCATGCAACATGAAGGTGGCAAAGGGAACCTTTTGCTCCTCGGAGCAACCCAAGACATCAAATATCTTGTTGATCTGTTTTATCCACGTCTTTGCCTTAAGTGGTTTTGGCTCTCCAAAAACTCCGGTGGTCCCAGCTCCTTGAACTGCTTAGCGGTGACCGTCCGAGAGTTGCCAGTGTTTCCACCTGCATTTTGGACAGTAGCCGCTCTTACCTGATGTTGCATGAATTACATGAAGCCTCGGAACATTCCATCATTCATCATTTGGTCAATGTTATTGTTTGTATGAGGATTGTCGCCTTCCTGATGCACATTATCCTGATTATTGATCTGTGGTGACTCAACGGTCTCCTGTGCTCCATTGCTATTCTCAACATTCTCGGATGTCATTTTCAAATACTGCCATAAAACAAGGGTTAATTAACATATCACATATTATCCTTATACTCTGGCCGACCAATTAAATACCAAATAAACTTAGGTAGGTCATACTAGCGAAGAAATTCCCGTCTCTCCCTCCTAGTTCTTGTCTCACGTCTTGCGGGGATCATATTCCTAAGCTTTGATACCTGTTGTGGACGCCCCAAAATAGGTATACATCACCTATTCTAAGTCGTCAAATACACGGTACAAAATTCAGATACAAACTTAAATATACAACATGAGCTGTGAGTTTTAATACAATCATTGTCTTCTAGACAGTACACAAACTCAAAATAAGTCCTCAATACATTTATTATCACACTATTTCACAGAATAGTGAGGACTACTACTACTATCAACTGGACCGTCACTCCGTTCCCCAACTCGTTCCAGCTATATTCTCATTTCCTGAAGAGAATAGTAAAAGAAAGGGTGAGCTCAACTAGCTCAGTAAGAAATATTATGACTAAGATAATGCAGGATAAATTATCATTAGCCTTCAACAATGTTAAACTGATAAAATACAATAGACATCAAGTTTAACTGCATCGGAACAAGCAATCCATTAAAAGAGTCAAGTAGAGAATAAAATCTACTATCTTTTATGATTTAAAAGGTTTTTCATCACTTTTATCGCTGAGACTCAGCTTCATAAATAATCCACGATCAACAAGTAATATAGTGATAAATTAGAGTATCGATACCTCAGAGAATTCCAATTAAGAAATTCCAACTACTAGTACTGTATCAATTCAATTTTATTTAAACAATAAAAAATTGTGATTATTAAAACTAAGAAAACTAATTGTAAATATAACAAGAAATTATGCTAAAAGAAAACAAAGAATAAATTAAGAATTATTTGAATACAGATGAATGATAATTAAGACTCCAATTTCCCCAAATATGATTATTAAATCAATTATCCAATTATCCCAATTATTATGTCTACTGAATTGTTAACAGGAATTCTCAAATGCCAAAAGCCCTCTCTCGAGTGATCAATTGCCTTCTATCTAACCCAGATTAATTTTGCTATATCTCTATGCAAAACAATTGAATTAAACTCGTTACAAACCCAATTCCTTATGTGTTACATGCGGCAAATAGATATTCTCATTCTATTCACAAACCTAATTATTCACTGTGCAAATAACTAAGTCACATGCCATCCTGCCCAGTTCTAACTCTAGAATTCCTTTCTCAATTCCTTCTAGAGTAACACGGTAATTATTGGCCAGATAATTAATGAATAAATACAAAGCATGATGAACAATTCACTTCAACATAAATAATTGGAATAAATTAAATAATCAATTCATAACCATAAAAGGTTCCATTGGAATCTTAATAAAAGGAATTAGTTCATGACGGAAATAAAAATCACAATTAATTGATAAATCATCCTTAATGAGTTACACAATTTAAAAGAATAATGAAGAAGAAGAACTCCAAGTTTTCAAGCCTTCAGATCTGTCCTTGCTCCTTGTTCAATCTCCAATTGTGTAGAATAGAGTCCCAATTCAATGTAAAGAATCAATTTATATTTACTTGCCCAATTCCACAAATCCTAGTCCAAATAAGCTTCCACTACACTCCAAAACAAAGTCAAACTGCAAGTCAAAGTGGCCATTGGGATCCACGCACGCTGCGTTCAAGTCTGGTCGTTGAAGAAGACCATCGCCGCCCTGCTGGCTTTTTTGCCTTTGGAGCGTAGCCCCGTATTTGAGGTGCAAAAGTGAGTGAAATTCTTGCCCTTTTTAGTCCAACAGTCCCAAACATTCCACATCTGCAAAACACATCATAAACACAATAAACAGATACTAAAATGACTCGAAAATACACAAATCTAAACTCAAGAATATCTAATTCATGGGTATATTACCCAATCATCAAATACCCCCAAACTTAAATCGTTGCGTGTCCTCAAGCAATAAAACACAAAACACGAATAACTAAACATCATGCAAATGCAAACTAACTAAAGGACCTTAATTCCAAGAATTCAATAGTTGGCCGAATATCCACAGGCCTCGGAGAAAATTACAAAAAAACACGCTAATACCTCATGTTAAAACAGATCAACAACATCCCAACAATCAATCAATCTAAATCTGTTATTACTGATATTGTGAGTATGTGTTCAACAACCATGCTAACCATTGAAAAACAAAAATCTGAAAGATAATAAAGTTCTTAAGAAGCTTCATACAGTTCAACTCAAGAGTTCATAAAATAAACTAGATTCAACTGAAATTAAACAATCACCAAAACTCAGGGGTCAACATGAAATACTTATGCTTATTATTATTATTTTTTCCAGACGGGGGCATTTTGCACTTTTTCCACTTTACTATTATATATATATTTTTTAACCATAACTATGCATTGTCTTATTCCCTTAGGCTTTTCAATGCTACCTTAACGAGCTTTCGACCAACGACTCCTAAGCCATTAAGACCTTAGGGCGCTAGGTGTAAAGACAATCCCCCCGGGCTTACTTACTCCAGTAACAAAGGCCACAAAACTAGACAAGCATGCACGGTGTTTTTTATTTTATTTTATTTTTTTTATACAGCTTATATACTCTATATATTTTTCCCCCAAACTTGAGTTCATGCCTAAATTCAGTCTTCACTAACTATCTAACTTGCTCTTTCATTTCACTAGCATTCATCCTTTAGAACTCCATTATCTATCCATTTTAACTATCATAGCTAACATGGTCATTTTTCAAATTGTGTTATCCTTATAACATTAGTGTCAAACAGATAGAGATTCAAATCATGTCAAGAACATCATATCACTGACTCAACAATCCTTACTAGACTTGTTTATGCAATTTTAAGTTCATCATTGGACTTCAAATATACTCACTATCAAAAGCTGGAATTAACATGCAATCCTAAATGCAACATTTATAAAAATTAAAAACATCCACAAACTATTAACAATCACAGTTTACTCATGCAAATAGAAATAACACTAAACAACTAAACTACCCCCAAACTTATCTAGAGCAATGTCCTCATGCGAAAGATAAAACAAAATAAAACAGAGGACTTCCCTGATGAGCCTAAGCTTCGGGTGGAGCATCGTCATCCTCGCTCATCTCTAGATCAGAAGGGGGGAAAACTGGCAGAACTGGGGCAGTTGGGAACTGACTGAGACTAACACCCGGAAACAGCTAGGCGTTCATAGCATTTTGTGCTGCAAACTGGTCAACCAAATACTTATAGATAACATCTTGGCGCTCAGACAAGCGGACATTTTGGGCTTCAATATTATAGAACCAACCATTAACTTATCTTTGGGCAGCTTCAGGAACCACACCTCGATAAGCTGCAGACGAGGGACCATAAGTAGGTGGATCCTGAGGTGGTGGAGCTTGAGATTGTTCAGCTTGAGGAATTATGAAACCCAATCCCCTAGGGTGATTTTCTCCACTAGTCCACACTTTATACCGACTGATCAACTTATGGTCCAGCACGGGCATTGGCGTTTGAATCATCTCGTCTGACTTCCATTTGACTCCGAACTTAGCACATAATACGCAAATAAGAGACGGATGTGGTAACCCTCCAGTGGTACTTCCACGAGATGCTCGGAGGACAGATTGCAGAATGAGATGGCCCACATCAATTTTAAATCCTTTAATTATGGAGTATAAACCGCCGCTCGTTCCTTGTCACATGAATCACATGGGTGTGCACGACATGAGTTTTCTTGCAAGAATGAACGCATACCATGCCTTCCCATATAAGTTGAGATTCGCAAGTGGGAAAGTCATGCTTCCGCGTTCATGTACTGTCCATGTGGTGCCCGACTGACAAAGTTCACGAATTATCTGCTCATAATCTGGCCCATCACTAACAAAACTAGCATACTCATCATTAAAACCCTCTATTGGTTAGTAGAGGGTTTTAAAACCCTCTACACACTCATGTATTAGTTTTGAAAAGAATTCTAGTTAGTAGATCATTACACAAGAGAATACCCCCAAACTTTGAAATATATGTAGCCAGAGATTGAATCTATTGTTGGGGATGATGCTTGACACAAAATGACATCTGCCATATGAGAATCGATAAGAATCACGTATGCTATCAGTTTTGAAAAGTATGCAATAGTACCAAGAGTATTGGCATGTATATCATAAAACAAATTATGGGGATGATGCTTGCAACAATACTGCTTGCAAATGATGACTTCTCTTTGACAATAGTGTTGATGAATGACAATAGTGATGGTGTGAAAATGAGCATAAACTATTGTGGTGGCAAGATGACATGTCAATACCACGGAAGATATGGATATATGTGCAAAATAAACCATTGGTATTGAAGTCGGGCAATGCAATTTATCAAACACATAATGTGCAACCTCTACAATGCTTTGAATCGCCATAGTTTTCTAGCAAAATACATCCCTATATGTCAATTATCCAATATGCATGCTATCATACCCAACGTGGTGCACAAACAATCACAATCCGGCATCATGAGACATTCAACAATCAAAGGATTAAAATTTGTAAGGACAAATGGAGAGATGAATACTCAAGATGCACTATAGTGTTCCTTTCTCATAATTGACCAAATTTACCTTCACCATGTATGGAGTAGAGAGTAGAGACATACCGTTTTGGTTGAGAGGATTGAAGAGAATTTCCTTACAATAGGTTTTCCCAATATAAGAATAAGTGTTAAGATTTAGGACTATTATAGGAGATGTGAGTGTTTACCGAATAGATTGTGTGGGAGTGGAGGAGTTAGACTAGGAGATGTGCTAATTGAGAATAAAAAGGAGTAACTGTTCAGTCTTTTAAAACCGTGTAGGACTCTAAATTGAATTTTCATTGGCAGTACTGGTTTCAGAGGTTCATCAGGAAACTAGCATCGGTGAGTGGGGCGTAAGCATTGTCAGCAGCAGGTGGCAGGAAACTGGCGATAGGTTCAGAATTCCATAGCGTTGGGCTACTGTGTTTTAGTTCAAAATGTGTAATGGGCGCTTGAGAGCAAGATGGTGAAGATCATGGCTAGCGCCGGCCGCTGTGCTTAGTGCAAAGGTAGCGGGGCACTTTCTTGTGTAGCGTCTCACGAGTTTATCGCACATTAAAGTCGCATGATACACGCATAAGAGTCTCGATCCATGAGGCACGTTGATCGAGTTACCCACATCTTCTTTGAAGTAATATTAATAAGAATTAAAATGAGGCCATATTTTACAACTAAAAAAAATGAAAATAAAATAAATAAACCAAAATAAAATAAAATTAAAAAGAAAAATGATTGGGTTGCCTCCCAATAAGCGTTTGGTTTACTGTCGTCGACCTGACTTTGTTGGTATGCTCAATTTTCCACTGCGTCGGAGAGGTTCATGACCGTAGTTTGACTTTCAATGGGTCCACTCCAGTAATGTTTGAGTCTTTGACCGTTAACCTTGAATGGGCAATTTGAATTTGGTTTCTCGATCTCGATATTACCATGTGGTGTAACAGACACAACTGTAAAAGGACCTGACCAACGTGATTTCAGTTTTCCAGGAAATAAACGCAGTCTCGAGTTGAAAAGCAAGACTTGTTGGCCCGGGTCAAATGTTTTATCGAGAATTTTCTTATTATGCCAAGCTTTGACTTTCTCCTTGTAGAATTTTACGTTTTCATAAGCGTTGAAGCGGAACTCATCCATCTCGTTCAACTAAAGTAACCTTTTCTCACCCGCTGCTTGTTCATCAAAATTGAGCTTCTGAATGGCCCAGTGTGCACTATGTTCTAGCTCGATTGGGAGGTGGCATGCCTTTCCGTAAACCATTCGATAAGGTGACATGCTGATCGAATTCTTGTATGCTGTACGATATGCCCATAGAGCATCGTCAAGACGTAAAGACCAATCTTTTCGTGACGGATTGACCACCTTTTCCAGAATCCGCTTGACCTCCCTGTTTGATACCTCAGCTTGGCCATTGGTTTGGGGATGATACGCAGTTGCAATTTTATGACGAACCCCATATTTCACCAATAATTTTGTGAACTACTTATTACAGAAATGCGTTCCCTCATCACTTATTATTGCTCGCGGAGTCCCAAATCATGTGAGAAGATGTTCTTCTTTAAGAATCGAAGAACAACATTGGCATCATTTGTGGGTAACGCTACGACTTCAACCCATTTGGAAACATAATCCACTGCCAACAAAATATACCAATTATTAAAAGATGAGGGGAACGGTCCCATGAAATCGATTCCCCAAACGTCGAACAGTTCTACCTCCAAAATAGAGTTGAGTGGCATTTCATTTCGCTTGGAGATATTACCAACGCGTTGGCATCGATCACACTTTAGCACATAGAGATATGCATCCTTGAATAACGAAGGCCAAGTAAAATCGATCATAACACCTTGGTCGCATTCGATCGATCATTGGAATAATGACCTCTATAATCCGATGAGTGGCAATGCCCCAATATGCTGTCCATCTCTTCATGTGGCACACAACGTCTAATCATTTGATCCGCGCAGGCTTTAAACAAGAATGGTTCATCCCAATAGTACTGCTTCATGTCATGGAGGAATTTCTTTCGTTGTTGCGAGTTCAGATCCGGTGGTAGTACTTTAGCAACCACATAGTTCACATAATTAGCATACCAAGGCAGTGTTGTGGTCACTCGTAGAAGTTGTTAATCCGAAAATTTCTCGTTAATCATTGCATTGTCTTTCCTCTGCACCTCATCATTTTCCAACCGCGAAAGATGATCCGCTACTTGATTTTCTGTACCCTTTCTATCCCGGATCTCCAAATCAAATTCTTGCAGTAGTAACACCCGCCATATTAACCTTAGTTTGGCATCCTTCTTCTCGATCAAATATTTGATTGCAGAATGATCCGTGTAGACAATGACCTTGGTCCCGATGAGATATGCTCTAAATTTATCGAAGGCAAACACAACTGCAAGTAATTCTTTTTCGGTGGTTGTGTAGTTCAACTAAGCATCTGTCAACGTCTTTCTTGAGTAATAGATTGTGTGGAAAATTTTGTCGTGACGTTGACCCAAAACTGCTCCCACTGCATAGTCGCTAGCGTCACACATCAATTCGAATGGTAAAGACCAATCGGGCGCCACAATGATCGGAGCAGATACCAACTTCTTCTTTAAAATCTCGAATGCCTCGATACATGACTGATCTATTTTGAAGGGCACGTCTTTCTCTAACAGGGAACACAAGGGTTTTGAAATTTTTGAAAAATCTTTAATGAAACGTCTGTAGAAACCCGCATGTCCCAAGAAGCTCCGGATTCCCTTCACAGATGATGGAGGAGGTAATTTCTCAATAGTCTCAATCTTTGCTTTATCCACCTCTAATCCTGCTGCAGAAACCTATGCCCGAGAATAATCCCTTCTTTCACCATAAAGTGACATTTTTCCCAGTTAAGAACCAGATTAGTCTCCACGCATTGTTTCAATACTATCATCAGATTTTGCAAGAAAAGATCAAAGCTATCACCAAATACAGAAAAATCGACTATAAATACCTCCAAATTTTTCTCGACCATGTCGGAGAAGATCGCCATCATGCACCGCTTAAAGGTTGCTGATGCATTGCATAAACCAAAAGACATTCGCCGAAATGCAAACGTACCGTATGGGCATGTGAATGTCATTTTCTCTTGATCCTCCGGTGCTATAGCAATTTGATTATATCCAGAATAACCATCCAAGAGACAATAGAAGGCGATGTCCCGCTAGCCTTTATCCAACATCGATCAATGAATGGTAAGGGAAGTGATCCTTGCGTGTGGCTTTATTTAGCTTGCGATAGTCCATGCATACTCTCCACCTCAGAATCGTTTCGAGTAGGGATGAGCTCATTAGCTTCATTCTTCACCACTTTGTCATACCCCCTTTCTTTGGTACGCATTGTATAGGACTTACCCATGAACTATCTGAGATCGGGTAAATAATGCCAGCATCCAACCACTTTATAATCTCCTTTTTCACCACCTCCTTCATGATGGGGTTTAGCCTTCTTTGCATCTCGATGGTTGGTTTTGCCCCCTCTTCCATTAAGATTTTATGCATACAAAACGACGGGCTAATACCTCGAATATCCGCTATAGTCCACCCAATTGCTGTTTTGAATTCTCGCAAGACCCGTAGCAGTTTTTCCTTTTGCGTATCAGTCAATTCTGTCGAAATAATAACTGGTAGGGTATCGTCTTTTCCCAAGTAAGCATATTGCAGATGGGGTGGTAATGGCTTTAATTCTAGCACCGGTGGCTCTTCTATTGATGGTTTGAACTTTTTACCTTCCGCTTCGGGCCTCTCTATGGTGTCGAAGGATTGAGTGCTTTTTTGAAAAAGCGATGGTGTGTCTACAGCCATTTGGCGTATTCGATATCCTCTTCAATACCATATTAAATGCCCCCGAGCAAAATAGATTCAAGTGGGTCCTCCGAAAAAGTTGTGTTGAATTTATGATTCACTAATTCCTCCATGATATCAACCCGCATACATTCACCTTTTTCTTTTGGGTATGACATTGACTTGAAAATGTTAAAGGTGACCTGTTGATCTTCAACTCGCATTGTCAATTCACCTTTTTGAACATTAATCAATGTTCTGCCTATTGCCAAAAATGGTCGCCCAAGAATGATTAGAATCTCATTGTCCACTTCACAATCTAGAATAAAGAAATCCGTGGGGAAGATGAATTTATCCACTTTTACTAACACATCTTCAACTATACCTCGTGGATATGTAACTGATCTATCCGCTAGCTGCAAACTGATATTCGTTGGGCGTGGAGCCTGAAGTCCGAACTGGCTGTAGACGGATAATGGCATTAGATTTATACTGGCCCCCAAATCACATAATGCTCGTCCCAAAAACTGATTTCCAATCTCACACGGTATATTAAAGCTAGTTGGATCCTTGAGCTTTTGTGGTAACTTATTCGAATGATAGCATTTCATTCTTCATCATCAATCTTGTTTGAATTCACCCAATTTCGTCTTCTTTGACAAAACCTCCTTTATAAACTTCGTATAACTTCAAGATTCTGTTCCAAGGCTTGAAGTGAAGGGATGTTGATATGCAATTTCTTGAAGATATCCAAAAATCGTGAGAGCTGCTTATCTAACTTGGATTTCGAAATCTCTGCGGATACTGGTATGGGGGCATTAGATTTGGTTGGTTCCGAATTTTTTCTTTGTGAGGTCTCCTCTTGACGCTTTTCGGTCTCCACCACTTTCTCTATTTCAATTGATGCCTTGTCCTCCTTTTCCCTATCCGTGACTGACTCTTGTAGTTTTTTTCCACTTCGTAGAGTTATCGCCTTACAATGCTCATCTTTACCCGGGTTTTTCTCGGTGTCGCTCGGAAGTGTTCCAAGTGGTCGGTTATTCAATGCATGTGCCATTTGTCCCATTTGATTTTCCAGATTTTTGATCGATGCATTCTGACTTTGTATACTCAGCTCCATTTGATTAAATCTCTTATCACTCTCCTCACTCCTTTTCTCAGTTGCCTTAACAAATCTTTCCAAGGCTTCTTCCCAACTTGCTTTCCATGACAGTTGTGTTGTGTCGGTTTTGAAACCAGAATTGTTTTTTGTTGTCTCGATGCTTGTTCTGCAGCTTGGTTGTTACTCCATGAAAACCCAGGATGATTTCTCCACCCCGGATTATATGTATTTTGGTTCGGATAGGGTTGAGTAGACCGACTATAACTCCCCCACATCTTGTCTTTGCTTGACATTTATGGCACATTGATCAAGTAGTATGACCCCAAAGACATATTTCACAAACCATCGCTACTGCTTTGAGTGGATTGTGGGCCTTAATAATTCTATCTCGCTTAGCCATTGCGGTCACTTGCACTTGTAATGATGTTATCGCATCCACATCATACTTTCCCATTGTTTTTGGAGGATTAGACCTAGTCGTGGGCCATCGATAGTTGTTGGTGGCCATCGTTTCTAACAACCGATATGCCTCGTCTAGATTTTTAGACATAATCGCTCCTCCCTTCTTTGCATCAATACTTGCCCTTGTGGATGCTTGTAAACCATCACAAAATATCCCCAATTGCATCCTTTGTGGAATTCCATGGTGTGGGCACTTACAGACATATCCTTAAACCTTTCCCGCGCCTCATACAACGATTCGGAATCAAACTGTGCGAAGGTATGAATATCATTCCAGTAGTTTTGCTTGACTTTCTTTGGTGGGAAAAACTTAGCTAGAAATTTTTGAGCTAAGTCGTCCCAAGTGCGGATTGAGTCAGGAGGCTGAGAGTATAACCAACTTCGTGCTTTGTCTTTCAAAGTAAATGGGAACATTCTCAACCTTGTAGCATCCTCCGATACATTGTTGAATTTGAAGGTGTCGCATACTTCCAAGAAACTCAAGATATGCTCATTCGGACCATCCAACGAACTACCCCCAAACTGGCATTGATTCTGAAGCATTTGAATGGTTGCTGGTTTGATCTCAAAAGTGTTAGCATTGATTGTCGGTCTCCTAATGCTCGACTGTATATCCGTGACATTCGGCATGGCATAGTCCCGAAGTGATTTCTGATCGTTCCCTGCCATGTTCACTGGAATTTCTTGTTCCTCCAGTTTTTCTTCCTCGGGTGATACTGCACTAGTCGATTGCCCTTTCCGGAACTTCCTTTCAATCTCGTCTGTATAAGGAAAAAGTTCCTTTCTTGCCCTTGATCTAGTGTGTATACACTCGCAAAGAATTCCTGCGAAAACAAGAAGAAAAATAAGTAACGTTTAAATTAAGACCGAATTGATTATAACTAATATGGAATTAATATTAACAAAGAATTCCCCAACAACGGCGCCAAAAACTTGTTGGTTGATTTCAAAATCAAAGCAAACGTGCAAGTATACACGATCAACAAGTAATATAGTGATAAATTAGAGTATCGATCCTCTAGAGAATTCCAATTAATAAATTCCAACTACTAAGATTTATCAATTCAATTTTATTAAACAAACAAAAATTGTGATTATTAAAACTAAGAAAACTAATTGTAAATATAACAAGAAATTATGCTAAAAGAAAACAAAGAACAAATTAAGAATTATTTGAATGCGGATGAATGATAATTAAGACTCAATTTCCCCAAATATGATTATTAAATCAATTATCAATTATCCCAATTATTATGTCTCTTGAATTGTTAATGAGGAATTCTCAAATGCCAAAAGCCCTCTCTTCGAAAGTGATCAATTGCCTTCTATCTAACCCAGATTAATTTTGTATATATCTCTATGCAAAACAATTGAATTAAACTCGTTCTAAACCCAATTCCTTATATGTGTTACATGCGTAAATAGATATTCTCATTCTATTCACAAACCTAATTATTCCTTTGTGCAAATAACTAAGTCACATGTCACCCGCTTGATTCTAACTCTAGAATTCCTTTCTCAATTCCTTCAGAGTAACACGGTAATTATTGGCGGATAATTAATCAATAAATACAAAGCATGATGAACAATTCATTTCAACATAAATAATTGGAATAAATTAAATAATCAATTCATAACCATAAAAGGTTCCATTGGAATCTTAATAAAAGGAATTAGTTCATGACGGAAATAAAAATCACAATTAATTGATAAATCATCCTTAATGAGTTACACAATTTAAAAGAATAATGAAGAAGAAGAACTCCAAGTTTTCAAGCCTTCAGATCTGTTCTTGCTCCTTGTTCAATCTCCAATTGTGTAGAATAGAGTCCCAATTCAATGTAAAGAATCAATTTATATTTATTTGCCCAATTCCACAAATCCTAGTCCAAATAGGCTTCCACTACACTCCAAAACAAAGTCAAATGCGCAAGTCAAAGTGGCCCACGCGCCGGATCCACGCGCAGCGTTCAAGTGCAGGTTAGCGAAGAAGACCAGTACCCTTTGGCTTTTGCCTTTGAGGCGGCGCCGTATTTGGGGTGCGATGAGTGAAATTCTTGACCTTTTTAGTCCAACAGCTCCTAAACGTTCCACATCTACAAAACACATCATAAACACAATAAACAGATACTAAAATGACTCGAAAATACACAAATCTAAACTCAAGAATATCTAATTCATGGGTATATTACCCAATCATCAACGCATGTGACGAGAATATTCAACAAAATAATAAAGAGCGGAACCAAGTCAAATTGTAAAAACGCATGCATGTGATATTCAATAGAATAATAAAGAATGGAATAATGAAGAATTTCACCAAGTATAAGGTAGCTCAGATATACTGAGTTATTCCAATGGAATAATGAAGAATGGAATAATGAAGTTCTCTTCATGAAGACGAAAGAAAGAAATAATACCCTTACCTAGAAAAAAGCGGAATCTTTGGAGTAGAGAGGTAGCAGACTTCTATTCTTCTTTCTCTCTAAAATTTTCTCTATAATAAGCGCTCTATAGCTTGAGTGAATTGGTGAAGAATGATGAAGAATGAGCTTTATTTATAGAAAATATAGTTTTAATAATTTACGTTTTGGGGCTCAAAAAATTACTGTACAATACCTCCAACTTTTCCTTTATTTTTAATTTAGTCATGCAAGTATTATCAAACTTGCACCACCTCCCCTAATAGTAAATAATGTGATTCAATAGTAAATTATGTGACTCAATAGTTCTAGACATGTGAAATTACGAATTACAGTATAGTACCTCCATCTATACCTCCATTTTTAACTTAGTCATGCAAGTATTATCAATCTTGCACCAATTCCCCTAATAGTAACAAGAATGTGAAACAATAGTATACACATGTGAACAAATAGTTATAATCATGTGAAATAATAGCAGTTAATTGCTCATTTATTCGGTTAAATACTCGATTGGTCAGTATAACCTCCAGACATCAATTATTATCGAAATAAATGTCGATTTTCACTAACACAAATAATTCCAACACAATGAAACTATTTTTATCAAAAATATAAATTTTGAAATTTCAAAGTTTGACTTTTCCCAAAAAAGTCAACTGTTGACTTTTTGACCAAATAGTAAAACCCGGAAAATTTTGTGTTTATAGTCTATTCTTACTAATTTCATCGTTTCGGACTCAAATATCACTTCCGCGTCTCCAAATTCAACACCGAGCACAACTTCAATTTTAATAACATTCATTAATAATATTATAACTCACAATATTTATCAACAAGGTCGTTCCCAGGAAAGAGGGGGCTTTCCGATAAGGATTTCTCCCTATTGGCGCGCAATTAGATTATCTAACCTTTACTTGACAGAACTTCTAGACATTGTAAATATTGCAATTTATAATATGAATAACTTTTTCGTCTCAATTATTGATTTAATAAAATAACATTTTATGCAGATGATACTGTGACAATAATTGAATCAATAATACGAGAGATATGATGCGTGCAATCTCGTAGTAATAATTGAGTATAAGCGAGTGACTTCTCACGTAAGCATCGATAATCAATACTGGCGTACTACTATGCAACCACAGCGTATTCATTGTACTTTTTACTACCGAGTAGTTCAATAGTATTAATTGTTAAAACTTCCGCCATTATTTTCATAAAAATATTTATCGTTTTCACAATCAAACAATAATTCCATTTGTGGGGTCCACCAATGATTGTCTTTGTTATACGAATATTCCTCGTTAAAATGAATATTCACGACCAACGAATATTATATAACAATTTTGTGGCGCCCCAAAATAGGTCCATTCCATCCAACCCATTACGAGTCGCCAAATACATGATACGAAATAACTACAACTTTATTATTACAACATATAAAGCTGTGAGTTTAAATACGAGATATTGTCATCTAGACAATATCCACACGCAAATAAATCCCCATCATAATTATTGATACATTATTTTACAAAAATGGTGAGAACTACTAAACGACTCTCTCTAGAACCTTCATTCCATACCCGACTAGTACTGCGTTACATTCTCGCCTCACGAGAAGAAAAATGGAACAACAAGGAAAAGGGTGAGCTCAATTAGCCCCGGTAAAGAATATTATGACTAAGATAATATACAACAAATTATCGTTAGTCTTCAACGAGGAAAAATCTAATAGAATACAATAGACAACAAATTTTAAATCAATATTACATAGTGAAATAATAATTCATTAGAAGAGTTAAGTAGAGAATGCAAACTACTATCTTCTATATATGAATTTAAAAGTTCATCGTCGATATTTTATCCTGTAACATCAATCGATATATATACGGAATCAAATATTCATCTTTGCACTACTGAGCCAAAGATATTCATCATTGGTCATGTTCATCTAAACACTGTTCATCTTTGCACTACTGGGCCAAAGATATTAATCGATCGGTCATGTTCATCTCAACACTGTTCATCTTTGCACTACTGGGCCAAAGATATTCATCAAGAAATCATTCATCTTTGCACTCTGAGGCCAAAGATATTCCATAATATCATCATTTAGGGGTAGAAGATGATGAAAATATTTTTAAAGAAAGCGAATCCGATTGAAACAAAATGACAAGGATTAAGGATTAAGGATTCATACTTTGTTTTATCCACGTCAAAAATACCTCAAAAATAATCATAGGGGTGTAAAATTCGAGAATGATCAAAACATGGATACAATCAAAGCTAGTATCCGAATAGATATTTTTTAGGCGAAAAGAAAAATTTTCATTTTTGAATTGAATAGTCTTAAGTATTCGTGGATAGTCTAGTATCGTGAATAGTCTTAGTATCGTGAATAGTAACTCAGACACCAAAAGATAGAAATTCCACAAAAAACATCTTCACGCTTCATGAATAGTACTCGTGAATAGTAACTTCGTGAATAGTAACTCATGAATGAATAGTAACTCGTGAATAAGTAACTCATGAATAAGTAACTTGACATGAAAAAGTTCCAAATTTGATAAAAAGTTCCAACCAATATTTTAGCATAATGATATTGAAGAAATAATATCATTTGAGAAGAAAATAACATCCCTTACCTCGAAAAAGATGAGTACTTAGTTGAAACACAGGATATAGGCTATGACTTGAACTTGCACCAGTATAGCAATACTCAAAGTATACTCAAAATACTCACAAGAATAAACTCGATAATATAGAGAGAAAACTTGATTTCGGTGTGATTTTCAATTCTAACCTAAGCACCTATTTATAGGAAAATGCTTAGAACACAAAGCGAAAATTTAATAAAATATTAATATATATTATAAATTTCCTTAGCCCATCTTTGAAGATCTGATTTCAAACAATTAATATCACATGTTAGCCCACTTTAAATGCAAAAAACGTTTTTCTTTAAAATAATAATTAAAAGTTCCAAAATCAATTATTTGAACTCAAAACTTCAATAATTCATAATAAATAGCCCTTTTATCGGAAAATTGAATCTCGCTTGTTTTTATAGTAAATTTAATTCTCTACAACTTTGCGGAAGGAAGTATTTCCAAATTCCAAGCGAAATTAACCGAAATCCACAAGCCAGGCGATTTCTGTTATAATCAAATTTCGATCAAGAAATGGGGTCCACCGACACACACAAAACATGTGTTAATCATTTAATGCCACAAAATACTCTTCCTCCTCATATACTCATATATCCCACATTCATTATAAAAATATCACCAATTAATATATTATTAAAATAATATATTTAAATGAATTATTTTATCGGAAAATGATAAAATATTAATTTTCAACAATTGTCATTTTAAAATTTTCTCCATCTATATCCACATAAAATCAATATTTTCCTCATCATATAAATCAATAATTAATTATTCACAAATAATATTCTGAGAATCACAAGATCGCAACCGTGTAGTTAAGAGAAAGAGGGGCTTTCGATAAGGATCTCTCTCTTCTTGGCGGCTTGATTAGGTGACCAAACCTCTCCTTGAAGCGAGAACTTTCTAGACATTGCCAATAATGTTTTCTAATAATATTATTGAGGATAATATGAATTATTGCTAGATAATGGAAAATCTTGTGTAATGACAATTTATTGAAACAACGGTAATATAAAATATTAATGCGGCAATTATTGAATCAATAAAATAAAATCTTGAGCGATAATTCTTGTAACAATTATTGAGTAGTGCCTTTTACGTAAGGATCAATAATTGGTGCAATACTGGTGTCTCTCTTGTTCAACAACGCGTATTAGTGTGTTTTAACCACGGGTATTCAACAAGATTAGCAGTAATAACTACGCCATTATTTATAAACAACTTATATTTGTCGTTTTCTTCATCCAATCGCTTTAAGTTATGGGGCCCACAAAAGGCTGCTGTGATAAATACGAATATTCCTTGAAGCGATGCGAATATTCCACGACCAAACGAATATTCCCAAGCGATAATGAATATTTTATCACCACTTGCTTATTCAAAATATTTGCGCATTTTACCCATAACTAACCACATTAATCAAATCCACCCTTACTATTTCAAAATAATAAATAAAGAAATTCCTTTTATTTAAAAATTTGAGGTCTTACAACCTCCCTCCTTATGAAATTTCATCCTCGAAATTGACGTCACATTACAGTGTTTGAAAAGATGAGAATACCTCGCTTTCATTTCCATTTCCAACTCCCGGTCATTTCCTCAATAGCATGGTTTCTCCACAAAACTTTAACTTGTGGTATAACCTCGATACATAGGACATGTTCTTTCCTATCCAAGATCTTGACATGTATGTACCTCCTCACGTTAAGTCTTGGCTATCTCGTCGGTTCTAACAACTTCGATAGCGTGGTTGAATTCGTCCACATATTTACGTAACATCGTCACGTGAAAAGCGTTATGAACACGCGTCATACTTGGCGGTAAAAGCAGTCTATAGGCCACAGTTCCTATTCGATCGAGAATTTCAAATGGATTAATAAATCGAAGGTTTGAGCTTTCCTCACCTCACCGATTCTCGCTTTTAAAATAACAACTTCTTGCACCTCCTTCTTCAAATTAAATCGACTCGGTGTGTGTAGCTTGAGCGACTTTAACTTTATCGATTAAAGTCGATTATACTCGTATATCATCACGTGGGTACCTAGAGTTTTCATCTCCATCTCTATTATTTGTAAATTATCTGAAATTAGTCTTTGACAATATCATACTTTCGTGCTTATATACAATCTTCTACTCAACACGTCACCTACCACGTTCGCTTTTCGGGATGGCATGGTGAACATGTCTTTGAAATGAGTCTCCTCTTGAGTTCTTCAAAGCTCTTCCCACATTCTTTGCTCCATTGAATTTTGTATCTCTATGAGTTAAATTTGCGTTAATGGAATAACAATTCGAGAATATCCTTCAACGAATCTCAGATAATAACCAACTAAGCCTGAAAGCTACGTATTTCGATTCTGAAGCTTAGGTTGTTCTCAATTGTAACTCATATCCCAACCTTGGATATGCGTTACAATGACACCTATCGATTTACTATCGCATGCGAATATGGTGTCCCCTACGGAGAGTCAAGCCGGTGCATTTCACAAAGGAAGTCACCGGATAAAGGCTCGGTACCAAATTCTATAGTTGAATTTTAACTCACGAAGTTCAATAGAGCCATTCGATATGAGATTTTAGAAATGAGTTTTGTATAGGGTTCAAAGTCGATACAAAATTTAATATCGAGTCTTTGGGAGTAAGCCGAGAAATTCTTGAAATACATCAGGAAAAATCAATAACAACAGAATATTATTCAAATCGGCGTGTCTTTATTCAAATCCATAACATGGACTAATAAAACTTGACATCCGTAATAAGCGAATGACTTCATGGCTTGATATGAAAATGTTTGACTACAATGGTTTGATTGCTTGAATTGAATAACGAGGTTGCTTAGGAATATGAAAACTAATGACCTTACGAAAGTAATCAATTTCGGCATGATGAGTAGTTAACCTTAAAATCATATCAAAAGCAAATATCTCTATAGAAATAAGGTTAACGGGTAATGTGATAGTACTTGACTGAATCAAGCAAGATTTCTAAACAACGGATGTAATGAAAGTTTCTCTAGCGGAGTCTCCAAATAAATAGGTCAAAGTCTAATTTCTCGTAGTCAAGTTCAAACGTTGAGCTCAGCAAGAGAGATAAAAGAATGGGTAGAACCAAGGTATCTAGTAAGGTATAAACTTCGTAAGAATTTATAATTAACTAAACCGTGCTAACGTTCGGGTTCCTCGCATTTAATGACGAAGTCCACGACATAAGCGCTCTTCCAAGAACCGTTGACTTTGACTTTTTTGGGACATCCTTTTGAGTCACCATTCATTGGATCTGGTTTCGATATCGTCTAATCTCGGCGATATGTCCTTCTTTTCCACAATTATAGTATACCTTAAAGCTGTTGTAGGCGTTTTTGGGTACGATATGTCCCTCTTTCCGCATTTGTAATATCGACCGGGTGGTTTTCTCCTCCTTGGAACCCGATTCTTTAAGACCTTTGTCGTCTTCACATGGTCGTTGTTAAATCTCCTCTTTTAAAATCTCCTCCCGACTTCGCTTCTTCTATTTTCATGGCTACGATTACCACGAGTGGTAGCAGCCTTTGTCTGTATTCTTCTTTCTCCGTGGTTATCGTTATTACGATGGCTTCTTATCTTGATATGATCTCGATTATGGTCCCTCGGTTGAGCGTACTTTCGTTATCTCATTTCTAACAAGCTGAGCCACATTGACAACATCCCCGAATAGAGAGAATTTATGAGAAATGAGATCTTGGCGTATGTCGGGTTTCAAACCTCTCGAAACATCCGTGTCATAAATACGTTCCTCATTCTCCACCAAATGAGGTGCGAAACTGGATAACTCCGCGAACTTCGCCTCGTCTTTGGGACACCGTCATGTTATTCGCTCTAGTCTAATAAACTCCACTTCCTTCATATAGCCGAATACTTTCGAGGAAGTACTTGTCATTGAGCTATTTCTGAAAACGTCTCCCATGACATCTTTGAGTACATTTGGATGGGTACACTTCTGATTCCCACGATGTCTGCCTCGCCCACGGAACATAAAGGTGGCGAATGGACTTTCTGTTCTCCGTGCATCCCAAGACATCGAATATCTTGGTAATTTGTTTGACCCACGTCTCGCCTTTTAATCGGATCCGGCTTTCCCCGAATTGCGGTGGTCCCGACTCTTTGAGCTCGCTTGCATTTGTGACCACCGTGAATTGCTATCATTTCCTCCTATATTTTGAACACGAGTCTCCTCGTCTCGATTTTGTATGAACTGCAAAAAGCTTCTAAACATCCCTCGTTCATCATCTCGCTTTCGGTGGTGTTGTTCTTAGGAGGTACATTGCCGACTTGTTGTTACGTTCTCCTCGTTGGTAAGTACATGCATCTCCACGGTCTCATTTACTCCCTTTGTTAATATTCTCGATTCGACATTCTCAAATCTTGTCATAAAACAAGGGTTAATTAAAGAAATCAATATATCACATAATATTCCTATATCTTGACCAACTAACAAATAAGCTTAGGTAGGACACCACTAGCGAAGGATTTACTCGTCTCTCCCTCCTAGTTCTATTCCCAGATCTCGCGGAGATCATATCCCTAAGCTACGATACCAATTTGTGGCGCCCCAAAATAGGTCCATTCCATCCGACCCATTACGAGTCGACAAATACATGATGCGAAATAACTACAACTTTATTATTACAACATATAAGCGTGAGTTTAAATCGAGATATTGTCATCTAGACGATATCCATACATAAATAAATCCCCATCGTAATTATTGATACATTATTTTACACAAAATGGTGAGGACTACTAAGCGACTCTCTCTAGAACCTTCATTTCCATACCCAGCTAGTACTGCATTACATTCTACTCCACTGAGAAAAAAATGGAACAACGAGGAAAAGGGGTGAGCTCGACTAGCCCGGTAAAGAATATTATGACTAAGATAATATCTGACAAATTATCGTTAGTCTTGCGAGGGAAAAATCTAATAGAATCTGATAGATGACAAATTTTAAATCAATATTATGGTGAAATAATAATTCATTAGAAGAGTTAAGTAGAGAATGCAAACTACTATCTTACATATATGAATTTAAAAGTTCATCGTCGATATTTTATCCTGTAACATCAATCGATATATATATACGGAATCAAATATTCATCTTTTACTCTGAGGCGAAGATATTCATCGATTAAGTCGTGAACATCTAAACACTGTTCATCTTTTACTGTTCTGGGACGAAGATATTAATCGATCGGTCGTATTAAATCTCGATACATTCATCTTTGCCTACTGAACCAAAGATATTCATCGAAATCATTCATCTTTTACTTTCTGGGCCGAAGATATTCCATAATATCATCATTTAAGGTGAAGATGATGAAAATATTTTAAAAAAGCGAATCGGTGAAACAAAATAACGAGGATTAAGGATTAAGGATTACGTACTTTGTTTTATCCGTCAAAAATACCTCAAAAATAATCATAGGGGTGTAAAATTGAGAATGATCAAAACATGGATCTGATGAAGCTAGTATCCAAAAATAGATATTTTAGGCGAAAGAAAAAATTTTCATTTTTAAATTGAATAATCTTGAAATATTAAAGTGGATAATCTGCAGTATCGTGAATAATCAAGTATCGTGAATAGTAACTCGACACAAAAGATAGAAATTCCACAAAAAACATCTTCACGCCGCCATGAATAGTACTGCGTGAATAGTAACGTGAATAGTAACTCATGAATAGTAACTTCGTGAATAGTAACTCATGAATAGTAACCCCAAGCATGAAAAAGTTCAAATTTGATAAAAGTTCAACGATATTTGACATAATGACATTGAAGAAATAATATCATTTGAGAAGAAAATAACATCCCACCTCGAGAAAGGCGAGTACTTACTAGTTGAAACAGGATATAGGCTATGACTTGAACTTGCAGTGTATAGCAATACTCAAAGTATACTCAAAATACTCACAAGAATAAACTCGATAATATAGAGAGAAAACTTGATTTACGGTGTGATTTTCAATTCTAACCTAAGCACCTATTTATAGGAAATTGCTTAGAACACCAAAGCGAGAAAATTGAATATAATAATATTATTTATAAACAAAATTCCTTAGCCCACCTTTGAAATCTGATTTGACCATAGTACGTATTAAATGAGGTTCTGGAAAACTCACCAAAAGCGTTTTCTCAAAATAATTAATTAAAACTCCCAAAATCAATTATTTGAACTCAGAAACTTGATAATTCATAATAAATAGCCTTTTATCGGAAAATTGAATCTCATGAATATTCCCAAGCAATAATGAATATTTTATCACCACTTGCTTAAGTTGTGAGAAATTGAATTTCTATAAAAACTCATGAGATTAATTTTTACGATAAAAAGGCTATTTATTATGAATTAATGCCAATTTGAAAAACTGAAATTGATTTTGAAGTTTAAGTTAATTTTTTAATTTTATAAAATTAAGCTAATGTGCAGAATGTTAGAAAGTGTTGATATTTTTGTAAATAATGTAGATGCAGATGATGAATATGACTACGAATGAATGAATAAGGTGAATTATTACTATTTTCGAAGTGAAAATTTTCCTTACCTAAGCTGCGATGTAGTCTAAAGCATGTTATAATTGTGGAAAAGGAGGTCACCTACTTTCGATTTTATCGTGCACCAAAGTCAAGTCCGGTGGGATGGAGGCATCAAAGGGTGTCCTAAACAAGACAAAATCGGTAGTTCAAGGGAGAGCGTTTGTCGTAACCTCCCAAAAAGAAAGGAATCCGAACGAGGTGATCACGGGTAAGCTAATCATAAACTCTAGCGAAGTTTATACTTTATTTGATACCAGTTCTACCCATTCCTTTATTTCTCCTACTTGTGCTCAACGTTTAAATTTGACTCCAGAGAAATTAGACTTTGACTTATCTGTTGAAACTTCGTTGGGAGAAACCTTCATTACATCCACGGTTTATAAGTCTTGTTTGATTCAAATCGGTAACCGCACGTTACCTGTCGATCTTATTTCTTTGAAAATACTTGCATTTGATGTGATTTTAGGGGTTGATTGGTTAACTACTCATCATGCTAAAATCGATTGTTTTCGTAAGGTTGTTAGCTTTCATATTCCTAACCAACCTATTATGCGAATTCAAGCAACCAAACCACTAAAATCAATCACTATCATATCAAGTTATAAAGCTATTCGTTTATTGAAAAACGGATGTCAAGCTTTCTTAGCCCATGTCACTGATTTAAATAAAGATACGTCAGATTTGAATGATATTTCTATTGTTAATAAATTTCTTGACGTATTCCTTGAAGAACTTCCTGGCCTACCCCCAGAGCGTGAAATTGAATTTTGTGTCGACCTTGAATCCGGTACAAAACCCATTTTCAAAGCCCCATATCGAATGGCTCCTATTGAACTTCAGGAGTTAAAAACCTAACTACAGAAATTGTTAGACATCGGTTTCATTCGTCCTAGTACATCTCCTTGGGGTGCTCCTGTTCTATTCGTAAAGAAGAAAGATGAAAGTATGCGACTTTGTATTGATTATCGGGAGTTAAATCATGTCACCATAAAAATAGGTACCCATTGCCTCGCATTGATGACCTGTTTGACCAGTTGCAAGGAGCTAAATTCTTTTCAAAGATTGATCTTCATTCTGAATATCATCAGTTGAAGATTAAAACTGATGACATTCTAAAGACTACTTTCAGAACTCGGTACGGGCATTATGAATTCCTAGTCATGTCTTTTGGATTGACTAATGCTCCTGCTGCCTTCATGGATATGATGAACCGAGTATTCAAGGAATATTTGGATCACTTTGTAGTCGTCTTTATTGATGACATCCTCATATACTCCAAAAAAACGAAGACCATGAGCAACACTTGAAAGGTCGATACTCCAAAAGCCCGTGAAAACAAGCTTTATGCCAAGTTGAAGAAATACGAGTTTTGGCTTGAGGAAGTTGCATTCCTTGGGCACGTAATATCAAATCATGGAATATACATTGACGGCAAAGATTGAAGCAATTCAAAGTGGGAGCAACTAAGTCGATGATAGAAATCGTAGCTTTCTCGGCTTAATTTGGTTATTATCGGAGATTCAGTAGAAGGTTTTCTCAAATCGTTACTCCATTAACTCGGTGACTCAAAAAGATACAAAATTGAGTTGGGCGAGGAATGTGAAAAGAGTTTTCAAGAACTCAAGAGGAGACTCATTTTATTTTGTTACGACAATACCATCGGCTCGGAGGATTTGTCATCTCTGATGATGCTTGTGCAAAGGGTTAGGATGTGTTCTCATGCAACATGGGAAAGTCATAGCCTATGCCTCTCGACAACTCAAAGAATATGAGAGGAATTATCCTACTCATGATCTAGAGTTGGCGACAGTCTTTTTTGCGCTTAAGATTTGGAGGTATTACCTGTATGGAGAGAAGGTGGAGATCTATACAGATCATATAAGCCTCAAATATTTCTTCACTCAAAAGGAATTCAACATGCGACAACGACGATGGCTTGAGTTGTTGAAAGATTATGATCACACCATCCAATACCATCCTGGAAAAACGAACGTAGTAGCTGACGCATTGAGTAGAAGATCATATGCGGGTACGAGTGCAATATTGTCAACGCAAAGACCCATTTTGTATGACTTGGAAAGGATGGAAATAGAGTTAAAGACTCCAGGGACCCATACGAGTGGAACCGACTTTAATCGATAAAGTTAAAGCTGCTCAAACTACAGACCTGGAGCTAATGCGTATGAAGAAGAAAGTGCAAGAAGGTGCTATTCTGGAAGCAAGAATCGATGAAGAAGGAATACTTCGAGTCAACTCCAGACTTTGTGTTTCTAACGATTCTGACTTGAAGTATAAAATCATGATGGAGGCGCACAACACATCGTTTGCAATCCATCCTGGGAGTACCAGAATGTATCGTAATCTTCGACATACATTTTGGTGGAGCAATATGAAGAGAGAGATAGCGGGGTTTATCTCAAGGTGTCTAACTTGTCAATGAGTCAAAGCAGAGCATCAAGTGCCAAAAGGTCCATTGCAACCACTTGAAATTCCAAAATGGAAGTGGGAGCATATTACCATGGATTTCGTTACTGGTCTTCCCAAGGTTTCTCAAGGCATAGATGCGATTTGGGTCATTGTTGATAGATTGACCAAGTCTGCTCATTTCTTATCGATACGAGAAACTTTTACACTTGAACGTCTTGCTAGTATCTACATAAACGAGATCGTAAGATTGCGTGGTATGCCTGTATCCATAGTTTCTGATCGAGACCCAAGATTCACTTCAAGATTTTGGGTTAGTTTGCAAAAAGCTATGGACATGGATTTACGATTTAGTTCGGCATATCATCCTCAAACGGATGGGCAGTGTGAAAGGACTATTCAAACTCTTGAAGATTTATTAAGACTCTATGTCCTTGACTTAAAGGGAAGTTGGGACAAGTTCTTACCATTGGTGGAGTTTTTCTACAACAATAGTTATCAAGCCAGTATTAGCATGGCTCCATTTGAGGCGTTGTATGGAAGAAAGTGTTGTTCTCTAGTATGTTGGGATGAGGTGGGTGAAGCAACGTTGCTGGGATCGGAGTTGGTATGTATGACTATGAAAAAGATTCAAACGATCCGACAACGTATAAAAACCTCACAAGACCGACAAAAGAGTTATGCTGATCATCATCGAAAAAGACGTGGAATTCAATATTGGAGATCATGTGTTGTTACGTGTTGCTCCATGGAAAGGAGTTACAAGATTTGGAAAGAGAGGAAAGCTCAATCCTCGATTCATTGGCCCATTTTTAATCCTCGATCGAGTAGGAATTGTGGCCTATAGACTCGCCTTACCGCCAAGTATGTCTCGTGTTTATAATGTTTTTCACATATCTATGTTACGTAAATATATGAAAGACCCAAACCATAATATTGAATTAGAACCAGACGAGATAGAGGAAGATTTAACTTATGAAGAGTTGTCTGTTAAAATCTTGGATAAGAAGGATCATATTCTACGCTCTAAAGTTATACCTCAAGTCAGAGTTTTGTGGAGAAACCACGATGTGGAGGAAATGACCTGGGAGTTAGAATCTGAGATGTAATCAAGGTATCCTCACCTCTTCGACATACCAGGTACGCACCCTAATTTTGAGGACAAAATTTCATAAGAAGGGGAGGTTGTAAGACCCCAACTTTTATGAATAAAGAATAATTTTCTCGAAATATATTTTTGAATATTATGGTGTGGATTTGATATAATGTTATAGTTGTGGGTAATATTTACAAATTTTGCAAAGTAAGCAAGTGATTATATAATATTCGATTGGTCGGGAAATATTTGTTTTAACAGGGAATATTCGTACAACGACACAATCATTAGTGGACCCCACAACAGAAGTATTGTCGTAGTTAGAAAATGACATAATTATCTTTCTATAAAAATAACGGCGAAAGTTTTACCGTTAAACTATTGAACTACCCGGTAGTAAAAGTACAGTAATACACGTGATTGCATAGTAACACACGGTATTGATTATTGATGCTTACGTGAGAAGTCACTCAATTATACTCAATTATTACTACGATAATTCTTTGCATCATATCTCTCATATTATTGATTCGATTATTGTCACAGTATCATCTGCATAATATGATATATTATTAAATCAATAATTGAGACAAAAAAGTTATTCATATTATTAAATTACAATATTTACAATGTCTAGAAGTTCTGTCAAGGAGAGGTTTGGTCATCTAATTGTGCGCCAATAAGGAAAAATCTTTATCGGAAATCCCCCTCTATCCTGGGAATGACCCGGTTGCTAAATATTGTGAATTATAATATTAATGATGAATAAGTTCATGTTGATTAAAGATGAAATTGATAGTTCCATTGTGTTGGAATTATTAGTGTTTAGTGGAAATTGACATTTATTTCGATATTAATTGATGTCTGGAAGTTATACTGACCAGTCAGGTAATTAACTGGATAAATGGGCAATTAATTACTATTAATTCACATGATTATAACTATTTGTTCACATGTGTGTACTATTGATTCACATTCTTGTACTATTAGGGGAGTTGGTGCAAGATTGATAATACTTGCATGACTAAGTTAAAAATGGAGGTATAGATGGAGGTACTTATCTTTGTAATTCATATTTTCACATGATTATAACTATTGATTCACATGATTGAACTATTGATTCATATTATTTACTATTAGGGGAGGTGGTGCAAGTTTGATAATACTTGCAGGACTAAATTAAAAATGAAAGAAAAGTTGAAGATATTGTACTGTAATATTTTGAGCCCCAAAACGTGCAATTATCGAAACTATATTTTCCTATAAATAGAAGCTCATTCTTCCTTCATTTCTCACCAATTCACTAAAGCTATAGAGCAATTATTATAGAGAGAAATTATAGAGAGAAAGAAGAAGACAAGTATGCTACCTCTCTACTCTAATATCTAGTTTCTTTGTAAGGTAAGGGGTATTATTTCTTTCGTATTCATGAAGAGAGCTTCTGTTATTCCATTCTTTATTATTATGTTGGAATAACCTTGCTCTATGCTTAAATACCGTATACATGGTAAAATTCTTACATTAATCCATTCTTTATTATTATGTTGGAATAACTTTTATCATGCAAGCAATCTGCATACGTGGTGAAATTCTTCTATTATTTCATTCTTTATTATTACATTAGAATATCCCGCTCATGCGGATTACGCTGACTGGTTTCATTCTTTATTATTACATTGGAATAACTTTTATGCATGCGGCCTATCGCATGCGTGGTGAATTCTTTGTTATTTCATTCTTTATTATCATGTTGGAATATCCACATACATGCGGATTACGCTTAGACACTGGTTCCATTCTTTATTATTACATTTGGAATAACTTTTATGCGTGCTTGATTCTATCGCATGCATGGTGAATTCTTACGTTATTCCATTCTTTATTATTACATTGGAATATCCTATCTGTGCGGATTACTGTGACTGGTTCTATTCTTTATTATTACGTTGGAATAACACTCGTCATGTGGATTATCACATGCATGGTGAATGATCCTTCGTATTCATTCCTTATTAAATTGTGGAAATGATGCATCTCACGTGGATTATCGCATGGCGGTGAAAATCTATTTGCAGTTTCATATATTCTATGATACTCATTTGGTTAAAGTTTTGGCTTCTATACTCCATGAAATTAGTAGAATATTCTGGATATTTGCGCTTCATCCGGTATCTTTTCACGGAAATATTCTTCTGAGCATTCTTGAATTTTACTCCACAAAGCAGTATCATGTTGATAATTTGGACGTAATTGATTTCAAGATAAATTAACTTATAAATCTTTAAAATTTATTCTTGAACTTGTTTTATTGAATTATTATGTCATTGTCATCATCTTCATGCTTATATTGTGATGAAAGTCATCTTTGGCTTTACGTGCGTAGATGGACTTGGTATGATTATGACCGAGGGGATTATTCGGTATAATCATGACACTGTAATGCTTATAAATGATGTGCTAAAAGTCCTCGAGAGCTTTGTAGTGCATTGATGGGCAGTTTTTAGTATGATTATGACCAGGGATTATTCGGTATAGTCATGACCATTGATGATTTAATGAATATCGTTGGCCCGTAGTACAGGGATAACTCAATGATGTGGTTTATTTATTAAGCTGAGTCTCAGCGATAAAAATTGATGAAAATATTTTAAATCATAGAAGTTAGTATATATCATGTTCTACTTGACTCTTCTAATGGATTGCTTATTCCACTACAGTTAAACTTGATGTCTATTGTGTTTTATAAGTTTAACATTATTGAAGATTAATGATAATTTATTCTGCATTATCTTAGTCATAATATTTCTTACTGGGCGAGTTGAACTCACCCTTTTGCTTTCATTGTTCTTTTTAGGAAATGAGAACGTAGCCAGGACTAGTCGGGGAACGGAGTGACGGTCAAGATGATAGCATTTATAAGACCTCAACTTATTATAAATAAAATTGAATTTTTTCTATTTATTATTTTGAAATAGTAAGGAGTTAATTTGATATAATGCTTTGGTTATGGGTGAAATGTGCAAATTTTACAAAATAAACAAGTGGTTATAAAATATTCCTTTTGTTGGGGAATATTCGTTTGGTCGTAGAATATTCTTTTTTTCTGGAATATCCGTACGACGACATAGTCATTCGTGGGCCCCATAACAGGATAATTGTCGAATGAAGAAAATGACAAAGTATGAGTTTTTATAATTAACGGCGTAATGGTTACCGTTAACACTGTTGGAATACCCGGTGGTTAAAATACGATGTCTGGCGTGGTTGCCGCGATAGCTACGCAGTATTGCATAGTATAATTAAATTATTGATTCTTACGTAAAGAAGGAACTACTCAATAATTATTCTGATGAATTCTTATTTAATATTTTATTTTATTGATTCAATAATCTTTGCGTTGATAGTTTATATTATTGTTGTTTTAATAATTGTCCTTTCGCACATTATTTCCCATTATTAAATCAATAATTCATATTATTTGAATAATATTATTAGATAACATTATTGGCAATGTCTAGAAAGTTACATCGAGGAGAGGTTTGGTCATCTAATTAATTACGCTTGATGAGGAGAAATCCTTATCGGAAAGCCCTCTTTCACAGGAACTACTGGTTGTCATAATTGTGATTCTGTAATATTATTTGGGAATAATTAATTATTGATTTATATGATAAGGAAATATTTATTTGACGTGGATATAAATGATGGATTTATTTATTTTATATGGTTATTAATGAAAGAATTAATGTTGAGATGTTTTATCAGTATTTTGTCAGATTGGAGGTATTAAAAATCACCCGTTTGTGGATTTCGAATATTTTCTGTTTGGAATTTGGAAAAACTTTCTTCTACAAAGTTGTAGAGAATTCGATTTCGTGTGGAATGGACATAAAATTCGTATTTTTCTGATAAACGGGCTATTTTGTATGAATTGTTAATTTTCTAATTTTTGTTTAAATGATAAAACATTTTGGAAAATTCTAGAATTGGTTGGTGAGAAATGTGCTTAATTGAATTTCAAATGTGGTGGGTGGCAATAGTAGTAGGTAAAGCCATCAGGTAGCAGGTCAAGTCTGCTTCGGCGTGCTAATATTTTTCTATAAATAGAGGGCTAAGTTAGAATTAAAAATACACCAGAAACAAGTTTTCTCTATTTCTCTCTCTATATTATCGAGCGTATTTTGTGAGTATTTAGATACTTTGAGAGTTGCTGTTCAGTACAAGTTTCATTCAGTATCATATCCAATATTTCATTTCGAAGTACTGTTTCTTTGAGGTAAGGGATGTTATTTTCTTCATATATGATATTATTTCTTTCAATATCATTATGCCGAAGTATTGATCTGAACTTTTAATCAAATTTGGAACTTTTTGTGTCTGTATTACTATTCACATATACAACAGTATTCACGTATACGACACTATTCACAAATACGACACTATTCACCGAGAAATGAAATTTTCTCTTTTTCTTCCAGATATCTTTTATGGTTACTATCTTTGATTGTATCCATGTTTTGATCTTTATTTTTGAATTCTACTTCATACTTGGTTATTATGGAGTATTATTGAATTTGGATAAATCGAAATACGAATCCCTAATATTTGTCCTTCTGTTTCACTGGATTCGTTCTCTAAAATGTTTTTCATCATCCTCAGTCCTTAATGGCGATACTTGATGAATATCTTTGGCTCAGATAGTAAAGATGAATGATTATCGATGAATATCTTTTGGCCGTAGTGCAAAGATGAGCAGTGTTGAGATAAACATGACTTAATGGTGATATAAATGAATATCTTTGGCCCATAGTGCAAAAGATGTATATTGATTGATGTTCTGAGGATAAAATATTGATGATGAACTTTTAAATCTCGGAAGATAGTAGAATTCATTCTCTACGTGACTCTTCTAATGGATTCATTGTTTTTTGCATTTGTTGATCTAAAACTTGTTGTCTATTATGTTTTATCAAATTTTTCCTGTTGAAAACTAATTATAATTTGTTGTATATTATCTTAGTCAAAATATTCTTTTCTTTGGGCTAGTTGAGCTCACCCTTTTCCTTTTTGTTCTATTTTTTTTCTCGGGAGGTGAGAACATAAAGAGGATCTCAATGGGTATGGAGTGATGGTTCTAGAAAGATGTTTTAGCAGTCCTCATTATTTCTGTAAAATATTATTTGAATAATTGTAATGAGGACTTATTTGAGTGTTGATATTATTTAGAAGGCAATATTTGTATTTAAACTCACAGTATGTGTTGTCGTATTTGCACGACAATTATATTATTGAAGTTTAGTTTTTGCAACCTGTATTTGGCAACTCAGGATGAGTGTTGTATACCTATTTTGGGGGTGTCACGGTTGGTATCGAGCTTAGGGATATGGTCTCTGGCGGAGATCGGGGAATAGAACTAGGAGGGGAGAGATGAGTAAATCCTTCATTTAGTGTGTCCTACCTAAGCTTATTTGTTGGCTCATTATAATATAGGGATATTATATGATATGTTAATTTGTTTAATTAACCCCTGTTTTATGGCGAGTTTTAAGAATGGCGAGATGAGAACGTTAACAATGGAGTACATGAGGCTGTGGAACAACCTTTGATTACCAACCAAGAGAGCGTGCAATGTGAAGGCAATATTCTCTCCGTAAACAACACTACCAAAAGCAAACGATGAATGATGCGATGTTTAGATGCTTCTGCAGTTCATGCAAAATCAGAAGAGGGAGACTCGTGTACAAAATACGGGTGGAAATGATAGCAACGCTGATTACATCACAGACAAAGCGGTTTAAGGAGTTGGGACCACAGTTTACGGAGAAAGCCCGATCCGATTAAGGCGGAAATGTGGGTTAAGCAAATGACCAAGATATTCGATGTCTTGGGTCGCATTTGAGGAACGAAGGTTCCATTCGCCACCTTTATGTTTCGTGGTGAGGCGATTCTTTGGTGGGAGTCTGAAGTCTACCCCATGTACAAGACAGCCGCACTCAACATGTCTTGGGAAAAATTTCAGAAATAGTTCAATGACAAGTACTTTCCTGAAAGTATTCGTCTATATGAAGGAGGTAGAGTTTATTAGATTTCGAACAAAACAACACGACGCGGTGTCCCAAAGACGAAGCAAAGTTCGCGGAGTTATCCTGGTTTACACCTCATTTGGTAGAAAATGAGGAACGTATGACGCGGATGTTTCTGAGAGGTTTAAAACCCGAGATTCGACAATATCTTATCTCTCATAAATTTTCTTTATATTCAGATGTTGTAAACAGGGCTCAATTATTAGAGCGTGATAATGAGTATGTTCAACCAAGGGACCACAACTAGGGTAATACCGGTGACAGTAGTCATCAGAGCGATGATAACTAGCGAGGAGGAAAGAATACAGACAAAAGCGGTAACCACTCGGGTGGAAATCGTGGCCATGACAATAGGAGAGGTGAGTCAAGTGGAAATTTCAAAAGAGGAGATTCAACAATGACGGAAGACATCAAAGATCGCGTTAAGTGACACCGGGACCAACAACAAATTCTAGGGGAGGAGAACGACCACCAGTTAGACGCTAAAGATGCGAGAGAGAGGGACACATAAGTCCAAATTATTCACTGACCTTCCAAGGTGTGTTTCAATTGTGGAAAAAGATGGTCACATGCTTGGAATTTTGTCTGGTAGCGAAGTCAAGTCCAACTAGGACGGCGGCACCAAAGGCGACTACGGACAAAACAAAGTCGGTGGTTCAAGGAAGGGCATTTGTCGTGACTGGCCAAAATGCGAGAAACCCGAACGAGGTGATCACGGGTAAACTAATCTTGAACTCTTGCGAAGTTTATACCTTACTAAATACCGGTTCTACCAATTCTTTTATCTCTCCTGCTTGTGCTCAACGTTTAAACTTGACTCCGGAGAAATTGAACTTTAACTTATCTGTTGAAACTCCGTTGGGTGAAACCTTTGTTACATCTACAGTTTATAAATCTTGCTTGATCCAAGTTGGCACAATCACATTACCTATTGATCTTATCTCTTTAAAGATACTTGCATTTGATGTGATTTTAGGGATTGATTGGTTAACCACTCATCATGCCAAAATTGATTATTTTTGTAAGGTTGTTAGTTTTCATATTCCTAACCAACCTGTTCTACGAATTCAAGCAACTAAACCACTAAAATCAGTCATTGTCATATCAAGCCATAAAGCTATTCGTTTATTGAAAAATGGATGTCAAGCTTTTTTATCCCATATTATGGACTTGAACAAAAACACGTCACATTTGAATAATATTCCTGTTGTTAGAGAATTTCCTGACGTATTTCCTGAAGAACTTTCTGGTCTACCCCCGGAACGTGAAGTTGAATTCTTTATTGATCTTGAACCGGGTACAAAGCCCATTTCCAAAACCCCATATCAAATGGCTCCTATTGAACTTCAGGAGTTAAAAGTCCAACTACAGGAATTGTTAGACATCAACTTCATTCGTCCTAGTACATCCCCTTGGGGTGCTCCTGTTTTATTTGTAAAGAAGAAAGACGGGAGTATGGGACTTTGTATTGAATAGCGAGAATTAAACCATGTCACCATCAAGAATATGTATCCCCTACCTCGTATTGATGACATGTTTGACCAGTTGCAAGGAGCACAATTCTTTTCAAAGATCGATCTTCGATTCGGATATCATCGGTGAAGATTAAAAGCGAGGATATTCCAAAGCGCCTTTAGAACTTGGTGCGGGCATTATGAATTCTTAGTCATGTCTTTTGGATTGACTAATGCTCCTGCGTTGCTTTCATGGATATGATGAACCGTGTATTCAAGGAATATTTGGATCAGTTCGTTGTTGTCTTTATTGATGACATCCTCATCTATTCCAAAAGTCGTGAAGATCATGAGCTCCATTTGAAGTCGGTACTTCAAAGACTTCGTGACAACAAGCTATATGCCAAGTCAAGAAATGCGAAGTTCGGCAGGAAGTATCATTCCTTGGGCACGTGGTGTCAAAACATGGAGTATCTACATTGACCCGGTGAAGATTGAAGTAATACAAAGTTAGGAGCAACCAAGTCGGTGGCCGGAAGAAAGTCATTGACGCGCCCCAAAATAGGTATACATCACCTATTCTGAGTCGTCAAATACATGGTACAAAATTCAGATACAAACTTAAATATACAACATGAGCGCTGTGAGTTTTAATATAAATATTGTCTTCTAGACAATATCCACTCTCAGAATAAGTCCTCATTACATTTATTGTCACACTATTTAACAGAATAGTGAGGACTACTAATAATATCCTCTGGACTGTCACTCCGTTCCCCGACTAGTCCCCGCTACGTTCTCATTTCCTAAAGAGAACAATGAAAGCAAAAGGGTGAGTTCAACTAGCCCAGTAAGAAATATTATGACTAAGATAATGCAGAATAAATTATCATTAGTCTTCAACAATGTTAAACTGATAAAATACAATAGACATCAAGGTTAACTGCAGCGGAACAAGCAATCCATTAAAAGAGTCAAGTAGAGAATAAAATCTATTATCTTTTATGATTTAAAAGGGTTTTCATCACTTTTATCGCTGGGACTCAGCTTAATAAATAATCCACATCATCGAATCACCCCTGCACTACGACCAATGATATTCTTTAGTATCACGACCACAATTATCCATGCACTACGGGCCAAGGACATTCGTGTATTCATCAATGGTCATGATCATGCCAACAACTGTCCATCAATGCACTACGGGCCAATGAGGACTTTTATCACATCATTTGTAACATTATGGTCATAATTATACCGAATAATCCCTGGTCATAATCATACCAAGTCCATCTATGCACTACAGGCCACAGATAACTTTCAAAAATAATATAAAGATGAGGATGATGACAATGATATAAGAATTCAATAAAACAAGTTCACGAATTAATTTATTCAGGAACTAATAACATCCAAATTGTCAACATGATACTTCTTTGTAAAGTAAAATTCAAGAATGCTCAGAAGAATATTTCCATGAAAAGATACTGGATAAAGCACAAATATCAAGGATATTCCACTAATTTCATGGAGTAAAGAAGTCAAAACTTTAATCAACTGAGTATAATAAAGAATGGAATTGCAAAAGAAATCACCATGCATGCGGTACTTCGCATAGATAGGTTATTCCAACCTGAATAATAAATAACGGAACCGGTCGAGGCGTGAATACGCACCGGCTGTGATATTCCAAAGTAATAATAAAGAATGGAATAACAACAGAAATCACCATGCATGCGGTGCTTCAGATGACAAAGTTATTCCATCGTAATAATAAATAACGGAATCGTGTCCGAGAGTAAAAGCACGCAGAAAGTATATTCCAACAGAATAATAAAGACGGAACCGGTCCGGCGTAAAATGCATGAGATGAGGATATTCCAATGTAATAATAAAAGCGAAACCAGTCCCAAGATAAAACGCATGAACAAGATATTCCAATGAGAATAATAAAGAGCGGAACCAGTCCCAAGATAAAACGCATGACAGTGATATTCCAGCGAGAATAATAAAGAATGAAATAATGGAAGAATTTCACCAAGTATAGGGTAGCTTGGCACAGATCTGAGTTATTCCAATAGAATAATAAAGAATGGAATAACAGAAGTTCTCTTTATGAAGACGAAAGAAAGAAATAATACCCCGTACCTTAGAAAGAAACTGGATACTAGAGTAGAGAGGTAGCAGACTTCTATTTTTATTTCTCTCTAAAATTTCTCTCTATAATAACTGCTCTATAGCTTGAGTGAATTGGTGAAGAATGATGAAGAGTGAGCTTCTATTTATAGAAAAATATAGTTTCAATAATTGCACGTTTTGGGGCTCAAAAAATTACAGTACAATACCTCCAACTTTTTCTTTATTTTTAATTTAGTCATGCAAGTATTATCAAACTTGCACCACCTCCCCTAATAGTAAATAATGTGATTCAATAGAAAATCATGTGAATCAATAGTTCTAGACATGTGAAATACGAATTACAGTATAGTACCTCCATCTATACCTCCATTTTTAACTTAGTCATGCAATTATTATCAATCTTGCACCAACTCCCCTAATAGTAACAAGAATGTGAAACAATAGTATACACATGTGAACAAATAGTTATAATCATGTGAAATAATAGCAGTTAATTGCTCATTTATCCGGTTAAATACCCGATTGGTCAGTATAACCTCCAAACATCAATTATTATCGAAATAAATGAAGATTTTCACTATCACAAATAATTCCAACACAATGAAACTATTTTTATCAAAAATATAAATTTTGAAAATTCAAAGTTTGACTTTTTTCAAAAAAGTCAACTATTGACATTTTGACCAAAAAGTTAATCCCGGAAAATTTTGTGTTTATAGACTATTTTTACTAATTTCATCGTTTCGGACTCAAATATCATGTTTGCGTCTCCAAATTCAACTCCGAACACAACTTAAATTTTAATAACATTCATCAATAATATTATAACTCACAATATTTATCAACCAGGTTGTTCCCAGGAAAGAGGGGGCTTTCCGAAAAGGATTTCTCCCTATTGGCGCGCAATTCGATTATATAACCTCTCCTTAACAGAACTTCTAGACATTGTAAATATTACAATTTATAATATGAATAAATTTGTCGTCTCAATTATTGATTTAATAAAATAACATTTTATGCAGATGATACTGTGACAATAATTGAATCAATAATATGAGAGATATGATGCAGTAATTACTGTAGCAATAATTGAGTATAACTGAGTGACTTCTCACGTAAGCATCAATAATCAATACAGCGTGCTACTATGCAACCAATGGCGTATTCATTGTACTTTTACTACTGAGAGTAGTTCAACAAAGATTAATCGGTAAAACTTCCGCCGTTATTTTTCATAAAAATATTTGTCGTTTTCTCAATCCGACAATAATTCCGTTGTGGGGTCCACCAATGATTGTGCCGTCGTACGAATATTCCCTGTTAAAATGAATATTTCCCGACCAATTGAATATTATATAATAACTTGCATACTTTGCAAAATTCATAAATACTACCTACAACTACAACATTATATCAAATCCACACCATAATATTCAAAAAATTATTTCGAGAAAATTAAATATTTATTCATAAAATCTGGGGTCTCACAATCTCCCCTCCTTATGAAATTTTGCCCTCAAAATTTACGTACGTACCTGGTATGCTGAAGAGGTGAGGGTACCTTGACTTCATTTTAGATTCTAACTCTTGAGATATAACCTTTGAGTGTCGAATATAATCCTTCTTATCCAAGATTTTAACACGTATCTCCTCATACGTTAAATCATCCGATATCTCGTCCGGTTCTAAATTAATAATGTGGTTCAGGTCGTTCACATATTTACGTAACATCGATACGTTAAAAACGTTATGAACACGCGATATACTTGGTGGAAAACCAATCTATAAGTCACAGTTCCTACTCAATTGAGGATTTCAAATGGGCCAATAAAATCGAGGGGTGAGATTTCCTCTCTTCGTCGATTATTGCTTCTAGAATAACGCCCTCTTGAACCTTCTTCTTCTCATTCATCAGATTTGGGTGTGTAGCTTGAGCGGCTTTAACTTTATCGATTAAAGTCAATTCTACTCGTACATTCGCTATCTTCACGTGGGTCCCTAGAGTCTTTAATTCTATCTTCATCATTTGTAAGTTATACAAAATGAGTTTTTTTTTGTTAATAACATCGCACTCAGAAGCGATCACGATCTTCTACTCAATAGCGTCACTACTACCACGTTCTCTCTTCCATAATGATATTGAATGGTATGATCGTAATCTTCAGCAGCTCGAGCCAACATCTTTGGCGCATTATACATTCATTTTGGTTGAAGAAATATTTAAGGGTTAAAGAAATGGGTTTTGTACTGGGGTCAATATAAAATTTGATTTTACGCTCTAGGGGTAGGCTAAGAAGTCTTCTAGGATACGTCAAGAAATTTATTAACAATAGGAATATCATTTAAAAACTGTGACTCTCATCCAAGACTTAGGTAGTACATCACATTGATACCTATCAACTTACCATCGTCATTCACGGCGTCGCCTACAGAAAGTCTAGCTTCGGTGTATTCCAAAACTTGGAAGTCACCAGTGAAAGGCTCGGGGCTTTTTACTTATGGCTTGATATGTTAATGATTGACTTTAGTGGTTTGGTTGCTTGAATTCGCATAACAGGTTGGTTAGGAATATGAAAGCTAACAACCTTACGAAAATAATCAATTTTGGCATGATGAGTAGTGAACCAATCGATTCCTAAAATCACATCAAGGGCAAGTATTTTCAAAGAGATAAGATCGACAAGTAACGTGAAAGTGTCGATTTGAATCAAATAAGATTTATAAACAGTGGATGTAACGAAGGTTTTTACTAACGAAATTTCAACCAATAAGTCAAAGTCTAGCTTCTCTGTGGTCAAATTTAAACGTTGAACGCAAACAAAAGAGATAAAATAATGGGTAGAACCGGTATCTTATATGGTATAGACTTCGCAAGAATTTATAATTAACTAACCCGTGGTAACTTCGTTCAGGTTACTCACTTTTTGAGAAGTCATGAAAAACGCTCTCCCTTGCACTACCGGTTTTGACTTTTCTGGGATGGCCTTTGGTGCCTCCTTCCCAGCTGGACTTGTCTTCGGTGAACGACAAAATCGGGCTAGGTGACCTTCTCTTCCATAATTGTAACACGCTTTGGATGGCATCGCGCAGTTTGGACTGATATGTCCCTCCCCTCCGCATTTGAAATATATTATAAGTGGTCATTCTCCTTCCTTAACAACGGGTGCTGGTGCTGACGTCTTTCCATCATTGTTGAATTTCCTCTTCTTAAAATGTCCATTCTTATTATTTTGGCCATGATTACCACCGAAGTGGTTACCATTTCTGACATGTTGATTCCCTTAACGCTTATTGTCACCGTTTCAATGACTGCTATCACTGGTATTATCATTTTGTCGGCTACTCTTTTTTGGTTGGGTTGACTCACTATCGCGCTCCAATAACTGAGCCCTATTAACAACATCTGAATACAAACAAAGTTTATGAGAAATGAGGTATTGACGTATCTCGGGTTTCAAACCTCTTAGAAACATCTGCGTCATTCTCTCCTCATTATCAACCAAATGGGACGCAAATCGGGACAACTCGGCAAACTTGTCTTCGTACTGCGACACGGTCGTGTTGTTTTGCTCCAATTTAATGAACTCTACCTCCTTCATGTGATGAATACTTTCGGGAAAGTACTTGTCGTTGAACAGTTCTTTAAACTTCTCCCAAGACATATTCAGTACGGCAGGTTGAGTACACTTTCTGATTCCCACCGATGAATACGCCTCGCCTGCATGACATGAAGGTGGCAAAGGGAACCTTTTTCTCCTCGAAGCAACCCAAGACATCAAATATCTTGTTGATCTGTTTTATCCACGTCTCGCCTTAAGTGGTTTTGGCTCTCAAAAAAACTCATGGTGGTCCTTGAAGCGGTGGCCGTCAAGGAAGTTTCGTTTCCACTTATTTGAGTCAGAGAGTTGCCGGTGTTTCCATGAATTGCATGAAGCCTCGGAACATTCCATCGTTCATCATTTGGTAAGTGTTATTATTTTCATGAGGATTGTCACCTTCCTGATGCACATTATCCTGATTATTGATCTGTGGTGACTCAACGGTCTCATGTGCTCCATTACTATTCTCAACATTCTCGGATATCATTTTCAAATACTGCCACAAAACAAGGGTTAATTAACATATCACATATTATCCCTATACTCTGACCGACCAATTAAGTACCAAATAAACATAGGTAGGTCATACTAGCGAAAGAATTCCCCGTCTCTCCCCTCCTAGTTCTTGTCTCACATCTTAGCCAGGGATCATATCCCTAAGCTTTGATAACAACTGTGAAGCCACCAAAATAGGTATACATCACCTATTCTGAGTCGTCAAATACATAGTACAAAATTCAGATACAAACTTAAATGTACAACATGAGCGCTGTGAGTTTTAATATAAATATTGTCTTCTAGACAATATCCACTCTCAGAATAAGTCCTCATTACATTTATTGTCACACTATTTAACGAGAATAGTGAGGACTACTAATACTATCCTCAGAATAGTCACTCCGTTCCCCGACTAATCTCGCTACGTTCTCATTTCCTAAAGAGAACAATGAAAGCAAAAAGGTGAGCTCAACTAGCCCAGTAAGAAATATTATGACTAAGATAATGTAGAATAAATTATCATTAGTCTTCAACAATATTAAACTGATAAAATACAATAGACATCAAGTTTAACTGCAGTGGAACAAGCAATCAATTAAAAGAGTCAAGTAGAGAATAAAATCTACTATCTTTTATGATTTAAAAGGGTTTTCATCACTTTTATCGCTGGGACTCAGCTTAATAAATAATCCACATCATCGGATCACCCCTGCACTACGACCAATGATATTCTTTAGTATCACGACCACAATTATCCATGCACTACGGGCCAAGGACATTCGTGTATTCATCAATGGTCATGATCATGCCAACAACTGTCCATCAATGCACTACGGGCCAATGAGGACTTTTATCACATCATTTGTAACATTACGGTCATGATTATACAAGAATAATCCTCGGTCATAATCATACCAAGTCCATCATGCACTACTGTGCCACGAGATAACTTTCAAAAAATAATATAAACATGAGGATGATGACAATGATATAAGAATTCAATAAAACAAGTTCACGAATTAATTTATTCAGAACTAATAACGCCCAAATTGTCAACATGATACTTCTTTGTAGAGTAAAATTCAAGAATGCTCGGAAGAATATTTCCATGAAAAGATATCTTTGGATAAAGCTTGAAATATCAAGGATATTCCACTAATTTCATGGAGTATAGAAATCAAAACTTTAACCAACTAAGTATAATAAAGAATGGAATAAGCAAAAGAAATCACCACGCACGCGGACTTCGTGACAGATAGATTATTCCAATGAATAATAAATAACTAAATCAGTCCGACGTAAAACGCCTTGTAAGATGCATGATATTCCAAATAATAATAAAGCGGAACCAGTCCGGCGTAAAACGCATGCATGTGATATACAAACAAGGAATAATAAAAAGAGCGGATGTTCAACCAGTCCAAAGATAAAACGCACGTATATGATATTCAAATGAATAATAAAGAATGGAATAACAGAAGAATTTCATCAAGTATAGGGAAGCTCGCGTATATAGGTTATTCCAATAGAATAATAAAGAATGGAATAACAGAAGTTCTCTTCATGAAGACGAAAGAAAGAAATAATACCCCTTACCTTAGAAATAAACTGGATACTAGAGTAGAGAGGTAGCAGACTTCTATTTTGATTTCTCTCTAAAATTTTTCTCTATAATAACTGCTCTATATCTTGAGTGAATTGGTGAAGAATGATGAAGAATGAGCTACTATTTATAGAAAAATATAGTTTCAATAATTTCACGTTTTGGGGCTTGAAAAATTACAGTACAATACCTCCAACTTTTCCTTTATTTTTAATTTAGTCATGCAAGTATTATCAAACTTGCACCACCTCCCCTAATAGTAAATAATGTGATTCAATAGAAAATCATGTGAATCAATAGTTCTAGACATGTGAAAATATGAATTACAGTATAGTACCTCCAACTATACCTCCATTTTTAACTTAGTCATGCAAGTATTATCAATCTTGCACCAACTCCCCTAATAGTAACAAGGATATGAAACAATAGTATACACATGTGAACAAATAGTTATAATAATGTGAAATAATAGCAGTTAATTGCTCATTTATCCGGTTAAATATCCTATTGGTCAGTATAACCTCCAGACATCAATTATTATCAAAATAAATGTCGATTTTCACTAACACAAATAATTCCAACACAATGAAACTATTTTTATCAAAAATATAAAATTTGAAATTTCAAAGTTTGACTTTTTCAAAAAAGTCAACTGTTGACTTTTTGACCAAATAGTAAAACCCGAAAAATTTTGTGTTTATAGTCTATTTTTACTAATTTCATCGTTCCGGACTCAAATATCATGTTCGCGTCTCCAAATTCAACACCGAGCACAACTTCAATTTTAATAACATTCATCAATAATATTATAACTCACAATATTTATCAACCAAGTCGTTCCCAGGAAAGAAGGGCTTTCCGATAAGGATATCTCCCTATTGGCGCACAATTAGATTATCTAACCTCTCTTTGACAGAACTTCTAGACATTATAAATATTGCAATTTATAATATGAATAACTTTGTCTTCTCAATTATTGATTTAATAAAATAACATTTTATGCAGATGATACTGTGATAATAATTGAATCAATAATATGAGAGATATGATGCAGCAATTACTGTAGCAATAATTGAGTATAACTGAGTGACTTCTCACGTAAGCATCAATAATTAATACCGCGTGCTACTATGTAACCATGCGTATTACTTATTTACTTTACTACCGAGTAGTTCAACAAGATTAATCTGTAAAACTCCGCCGTGTTATTTTCATAAAAAATATTTGTCGTTTTCTCAATCTGATAATAATTCCGTTATGGGATCCACCAATGATTGTGCCGTCGTACAAATATTCCCTGTTAAAATGAATATTCCCCGACCAATCGAATATTATATAACAACTTGCATACTTTGCAAAATTTATAAATACTACCCACAACTATAACATTATATCAAATCCACACCATAATATTCAAAAAATTAAATATTTTTTCATAAAATCTGGGGCCTCAAAGTAGCTTTTTGGGCTTAGCTAGTTATTATCGAAGATTCGTGGAAGGATTTTCTCGAATCGCTACTCCGTTAACTCAGCTGACTCGGAAAGATACAAAATTCGTATAGAGCGAGGAATGCGAGAAGAGTTTCCAAGAACTCAAGAGGAGACTTATTTCGGCACCTGTTCTAACAATTCCATCTGGTTCGGATGGATTTGTTATCTACAACGATGCTTCTGGCAATGGGTTAGGATGTGTTCTCATGCAACATGAGAAAGTCATAGCCTATGCCTCGCGATAACTCAAAGAATATGAGAGGAATTATCCTACTCATGATCTGGAGTTAGCGTGATCGTTTTAAGCGTTGAAAATCTGGAGACACTACCTGTATGGGGAGAAAGTGGAGATTTATACGGATCATAAAAGCCTCAAATATTTCTTCACCCAAAAGGAACTCAACATGCGGCAACGACGTTGGCTCGAGCTGTTGAAGGATTACGACCATAACATTCAATATCATCCTGGAAAAACAAACGTTGTAGCTGACGTATTGAGTAGAAGATCATATGTGGGGTACGAGTGCAATGTTGTTAACACAAAGGCCCATTTTTAACGACTTGCAAAGGATGGAGATAGAGTTAAAGACTCCAAGGATCCAAATGATGATGGCAAATATACGAGTAGAACCGACTTTAATAGATAAAGTTAAAGCTGCTCAAGCCACAGACCCAGAGATGATACGTATGAAGACGAAAGTGCAAGAAGGTGCCATTCTGGAGGCAAGAATTGATGAAGAAGGAATACTTAGAGTTAACTCCAGACTTTGCGTTCCTAATGATTCTGACTTGAAGTATAGAATCATGATGGAGGCACACAACACACCGTTTGCAATCCATCCTAGGACTACCAAAATGTATCATGATCTTCGACATACATTTTGGTGGAGCAATATGAAGAGAGAGATCGCGGAGTTTATCTCGAGGGGTTTAACTTGTCAACGTGTAAAGGCGGAGCATCAAGTGCCAAAGGGTCCATTGCAACCACTTGAGATTCCAAAATGGAAGTGGGAACACATTACCATGGATTTCGTTACGGGTCTTCCCAAAGTTTCTCAAGGCATAGATGCAATTTGGGCTATTGTTGATAGATTAACCAAGTCTGCTCATTTGTTACCTATACGAGAAACTTATTCCCTTGAACGTCTTGCTCGTATGTAATTGAATGAGATTGTGCGATTGCATGGCATGCCAGTATCCATAGTTTTGAATTGTGGCCCAAGATTCACTTCAAGATTTTGGGTTAGCTTGCAGAAAGCTATGGGCACAGATTTACGATTCAGTTTAGCATACCATCCTCAAATGGACGGACAATCAGAGAGGACTATTCAAACCCTTGAAGATCTATTAGGACTCTGTGTTCTAGATTTCAAAGGAAGTTGGGATAAGTACTTGCCACTGGTGGAATTCTCCTACAACAACTGTTATCAAGCAAGTATAGGCATGGCTCCATTTGAGGCGTTATATGGATGAAAGTGTCGTTCTCCAGTATGCTGGGACGAGGTAGGAGAAGCAACGTTGTTGGGACTAGAATTAGTACACATGACTATAGAAAAGATCCAAATGATTCGACAACGTATTCAAACCTCACAAGATCGACAAAAGAGTTATACTGATCTTCATCGAAAGGACGTGGAATTTAATATTGGGTATCATGTATTGTTACGTGTTTCTCCATGGAAGGGAGGTACAAGATTTGGAAAGAGAGGAAAGCTTAATCCAAGATTTGTTGGTCCATTTGAGATTCTTGACCTAATAGGAAATGTGGCCTATAGACTCGCGTTACCTCCAAGCATGTCTCGTGTTTATAATATTTTCCATATATCTATGCTCTGTAAATATGTGAAAGACCCGAACCACATTATTGAGTTAGAACCAGACGAGATATCCGAAGATTTGACAAACGAGGAGGTACCTATTAATATCTTGGATAGAAAAGAGCATGTCCTACGCACCAAGGTTATACCACAAGTGTGACGCCCCCAAAATTAGGTAAACATCACCCATCTTGGGTAGTCAGATACATGGTACAGAATTTAAATACAACTTACTAATATAACTGTCGTGTACAATACGACATAAACTGTGAGTTTGAATACAAATATTGTCTACTAGATATTATACAAACTCAAAAGGAGTCCTCATTACAATTATTATCACACTATTTCACAGAATAGCGAGGACTACTAATGCTATCCTCTGGACCATTACTCCGTTCCCGACTCGTCCCAAACTATATTCTCATTTCACAAGAGAAAAAGTGAAAGAAAGGGTGAGCTCAACTAGCTCAAGAAGAAATATTATGACTAAGATAATGCGAGAATAAATTATCATTAGCCTACAACAAATGTTAAACCGATAAAATATAATGAACATCAAGTTTAACTACATGGAACCAAAGAATCCATTAAAAGAGTCAAGTAGAAAATAAAATCTACTATCTTTTATGATTTAAAAGGTTTTTTCATCATCGTTATAGTTGAGACTCACTTTAATAAATATTCCACATCATCGAATCACCCCGCACTACTACTGCCAAGGATATTCTTTAGTATCACGACCACAATTATTCATGACTCACGGGCCAAAAATAGTTGTGTATTCATTAATGGTCATGATCATGCCAACAATCATCCATCAATGCACTACTACCAATCGAGGATTTTTATCACATCATTTGTAACATTACGGTGGCCATGATTACACGAATAGTCTCTCGGTCATAATCATACCAAGTCCATCTATGCACTAAGGTGCCATAGATGACTTTCAACATAATATAAACATGAGGATGATGACAATGATATAAGAATTCAATAAAACAAGTTCAAGAATTATTTTATCCATGAATTATTAACGTCCAAATTGTCAACATGATAATTGTTTTGTAGAGTAAAATTCAAGAATGATCGGAAGAATATTTCCATGAAAAGAATCTTTGGATGAAAACGCAATATCAAGGATATTCTATTAATTTCATGGAGTATAGAAGTCAAAGTTTTAACCAACTGGGTATAATAAAGAATGGAATAACAAAAGAAATCACCATACATGTGATAGACCGCACAAGCAGGTTATTCCAACAGAATAATAAATAACGGAACCAGGTCCGCCAGTAAAACGCATGCAGACAGGATGTTCCAACAGAATAATAATAAAGAGCGGAACCAGTTAAGGTGTAAAACACATGCACAGGATGTTCCAATGTAATAATAATAAAGACAAAACCTGGTCGGTGTAAAACACACAAACAGGATGTTCCAAATGAATAATAATAAAGAGCGGAACCAGTAAGGTGTAAAACACATGCATGACGGATGTTTCAAATGAATAATAATAAAAAGCGGAACCATGTCCTGTAAAACACATGCAGACAGATGTTCCAATGAGAATAATAGAAGAATGTCACCAAGTATAGGGTAAACTGGCCAGATATCTGAGTTATTCCAATAGAATAATAAGCAATGGAATAACAACAGTTCTCTTCATGAATAAGAAAGAATAACACCCTTTTTAGTACAACAAATAATATTCCCTACCTTAGAAGAATGAATATTGGAAAAGTGAAGTAGCAAAATACTTTTCTTCTTTCTCTATAGTTTCTCTCTAGAGTTTCAATGAATTAAGTAAGAAATAATGAAGGAATGAGCTTTCTATTTATAGAAAAATTGAGGTGGCTCTTGGTCTTAACGAAGGGTCAAAATGACTCTTCGTAATATGAAGAGACAACTACTATTTTTTGAAGGGTAATTACTATTGACGATGGTAAATACTATCGACGAAGGTAATTACTATTCACAAAGGTAATTACTATCGATGAAGAGACTCTTAGATGATGACATATGGCCCCCCATAAAATAATCAAACTTACCACAAACGTCTCATAATGTGAGACTCTTTATATACATCAAGGATTGAATAAATATTACCACAAATCATTTTATTTTTAATCAACACATTTTTAATCTTTCAACAATTATTAATCATTTATAACTTGTCGTCTCAATTAATAATATAACATATTATACTGATGATGATCTTGTGATGATAATTGAATCAATAATATAAGAGATATGATCAAGCATTCATCGTAGTAATAATTGAGTATAGCTAAGTGACTTCTCACGTAAGCATCAATAATCAATACTGCAAGCTACTACGCAACCACGCCGTAGACATCGCATTACTTTTACCACCGGGTAGTTCAACAGCTTTTTAGCGGTACCTCCTCATGCGTTTTTTTATAGAAAGATAATTTTGTCGCTTTTTAACTATTTACAATACTTCCGTTAAGGGGTCCACCAATGATTGGAGTCGTCATACGAATATTCCCAAAAAAAAGAATATTCCCGACCAAACAAATATTTTATAACAACTTGCTTACTTTGCAAAATTTATAAATATTACCCACAACTATAACATTATATCAAATTTATTCCATAATATTCAAAAATAATATTTATAGAAAATTCATCTTTATTTATAAAAGCTGGGGTCTTACAACAAGTTAAGGTTTTGTGGAGAAACCATGCTATTGAAGAAATGACCCTGGAGTTGGAATCGGAAATGAAAGCGAGGTACCTCATACATCCTGCTCAAACACCTGTGTACGATACGTTAATTTCGAGGACAAAATTTCATAAGGAGGGGAGGTTGTAAGACCCCAACTTATTATAAATAAAATTGAATTTTCTCTATTTATTATCTTGAAATAGTAAGGAGTTAATTTGATATAATGCTTTGGTTATGGGTGAAATGTGCAAATTTTACAAAATAAGCAAGTGGTTATAAAATATTCATTTTATTCGGGAATATTCGTTTGGTCGTGGAATATTCTTTTTGTTTCGGGAATATCCGTATCGACGGTACGTGATCATTCGTGGGCCCCATAATGTAGAATAATTGTCGGATGAAGAAAACAACAAAGTATGAGTTTTATAATTAGCTACAGTAATGGTTACCGTTAACACTATTGGAATACCGGTGGTTAAAATACTGATATCGCAGAATCAGCATAAAAAGTACACCACCAGATTGCACAAGATAGTTGAATTATTGATTCTTACGTAAGAAGGCACTACTCAATAATTATTACGGTGAGTTCTTGTTCAATATTTTATTTTATTGATTCAATAATTTCATGCGTTGATAGTTTATATTATTGTTGTTTTAATAATTGTCCTCGCATGCATGTATTTCCCATTATCAAATCAATAATTTATATTATTTGAATAATATTATTAGATAGCATTATTGGCAATGTCTAGAAAGTTCTATCAAGGAGAGATTTGGTCATCTAATTACGCGCCAGTAAGGAGAAATCTTTATCGGAAAGCCCCCTCTTTCCTAGGAACGGCCTGGTTGTCATAATTGTGATTCTGTAATATTATTTGGGAATAATTAAATATTGATTTATATTATAAGGAAATATTTATTTGATGTGGATATAAATGATGGATTTATTTATTTTATATGGTTATTAATGAAAGAATTAATGTTGAGATGTTTTATCAGTATTTTGTCATATTGGAGGTATTAAAAATCACCCGTTTGTGGATTTCGGATATTTTTTGTTTGGAATTTGGAAAAACTTTCTTTTGCAAAGTTGTAGAGAATTCGATTTCGTGTGGAATGGATATAAAATTTGTATTTTTCTGATAAACAGGCTATTTTCTATGAATTGTTAAAGTTATTGATTATTGTTTAAATGATAAAACATTTTAGAAAATTCTTGAATTGGTTGGTGAGAAATGTGCTCAATTGAATTTCAAATATGGTGGGTGGCAATAGTAGCAGGTAAAGCCATCAGGTAGCAGGTCAAGTCTGCTTCGGTGTGCTAACTTTTTCCTATAAATAGAGGGCTAAGTTAGAATTGAAAATCACACCAGAAACAAGTTTTCTCTATTTCTCTCTCTATATTATCGAGCGTATTTTGTGAGAATTTAGATACTTTGAGAGTTGCTATTCAGTACTAGTTTCATTCAGCATCATATCCAATATTTCATTCCAAAGTACTGTTTCTTTGAGGTAAGGGATGTTATTTTCTTCATATATGATATTATTTCTTTCAATATCATTATGCCGAAGTATTGATCTGAACTTTTAATCAAATTTAGAACTTTTTGTGTCGGGGATACTATTCACGTATACAACACTATTCACAAATACGAAACTATTAACCGAAAAATAAAATTTTCTCTTTTTCTTCCAGATGTCTTTTATGGTTACTATCTTTGATTGTATCCATGTTTTGATCTTTATTTTTGAATTCTACTTCACACTTGGTTATTATGGAGTATTATTGAATTTGAATAAATCGAAATACGAATCCCTAATATTTGTCCTTCTGTCTCACTGGATTCGTTCTCTAAAATGTTTTTCATCATCCTCAGTCCTTAATGGTGATACTTGATGAATATCTTTGGCCTGTAGTGCAAAGATGAATGATTACCTGATGAATATCTTGGGCCTGTAGTGCAAAGATGAACATGTGTTGAGATGAACATGACCAATTGGTGATACAAATGAATATCTTTGGCCCGTAGTGCAAAGATGTATATTGATTGATGTTATAGGGATAAAATATTGATGATGAACTTTTAATTCTCAGAAGATAATAGAATTCATTCTCTACGTGACTCTTCTAATGGATTGTTGTTTCCGCTGCATTTGTTGATCTAAAACTTGTTGTCTATTATGTTTTATCAAATTTTTTCCTGTTGAAAACTAATTATAATTTGTTGTATATTATCTTAGTCATAATATTCTTTACTGGGCTAGTTGAGCTCACCCTTTTCCTTTTTGTTCTATTTTTCTTCTCAGGAGGTGAGAACATAGCAGGATCTAGTCCGGGTATGGAGTGATGGTTCTAGAAAGATGTTTTAGCAGTCCTCACTATTTCTGTAAAATAGTATTTGAATAATTGTAATGAGGACTTATTTGAGTGTTGATATTGTCTAGAAGACAATATTTGTATTTAAACTCACAGTATGTGTTGTCGTATTTTGCACGACAATTATATTATTGAAGTTGTAGTTTGCTTTCTGTTCCATGTATTTGGAGACTCGGGATGGGTATTGTATACCTATTTTGGGGGCATCACAGCATTAGTAGTCCCCACTATTCTGTTAAATAGTGTGACAATAAATGTAATGAGGACTCCATTGAGTGTGGATATTGTCTAGATGACAATAATCTTATTAAAACTCTTAGATTATGTTTTGTCGTATTTTACATGACTGTTGTATAATTAAGTTGTATTTGAATTTTGTACCATGTATTTGGCGACTCAAGATGGGTGATGTATACTTATTTTGGGGGCGTCACAGCTTGTACCGGCTGTGCCTTTTTTATTTTTATTTTTAAGCATTTCCCCATTAATAGTCATGACTTTCGACATTAACGTAAACTTAAAAAATATAAAATATATAAGTAGCTACAAGCTCTTTATGGTCAATTAATTAAAAAAAAACCAAAGACAAGCTCTTGAAGGCTTGGAATAAAAAGCTACTGTACGTTATAGCCTATTTTATATCCTTAAAAATTATATCCTATTTTAGAATTATAACAAAAATTATAAAAGAATTATAAAATAGGATATAAAATAACAAATATATGTCTTCTTTGTTATATAAAATAGGATATAATTTTGGATGAGCAAATATATGCTATTTTATATAAAGAATTATAAAATATCCTATTTTATATCCTATTATAAAATAACAAATATTTTATATAAAATAGGATATAAAATATAAAAATATATACTATTGTTATATAAAATAGGATATAATATTTGAATGAGCAAATATGTGCTATATTTTATATAAAGAATTATAAAATATCCTATTTTATATCCTATTATAAAATAAAAAATATTTGATATTTTATATAAAGAATTATAAAAATATTTTTATATCCTATTTTATATCCTATTATAAAATAACAAATAAAGAATATAAAATATTTTTATAAAAATAGCAAATAAAGAATTATAAAATATTTGTTATTTTATAATAGGATATAAAATAGGATATTTTATAATTCTTTATATAAAATAGCATATATTTGCTCATCCAAAAATTATATCCTATTTTATATAACAAGAAGATATATATTTGTTATTTTATATCCTATTTTATAATTCTTTTATAATTTTTGTTATAATTCTAAAATAGGATATAAAATATGATATAATTTTTAAGGATATAAAATAGGCTATAACAGTAGCTTTTTATTCCAAGAGAAAAAGAATTTGTGTTTGGCTGGTTTTTTTTTTTTATTAATGTACCATAAGAGCTTGTAGCGGTAGGGAGTATTTTATATTTTTTAAGTTTATTTAATGATATTTAATCATGACTATTAATGGGGAAATGCTTAAAAAAAACACTGGCCAAGTACAAGTTATCTCGATTGGGCATTTTTAATATTAAAAATTTATTTTATTTAAACAAACTGACAACATGTTGACTATGTGGGGTCCTCATATTATTAAAATAAAAGTTTCTTACAAGTTGTAGACTTTTGAGTACAAGATTGTCTTAGGTTTGATATATTTGGTATATTTACAAGCCGTTAAGCTTCTTGTGTGATCTGTTACTGTGCAGGTTTAGGCACGTGGATTTGGTAATTGGATGCGTCGACGAGACTTAGCGTTAACAACGTGGTTATCTAATTTGGGTAGTCCACGGGTGTGGCGTTCCTTTTGTTATTCAACTTGAGTGTTTTTTAGGATTTTACAATAGATGATATTTATAACTATTACTCCTATTTCAACCCTAATTTACATTATAGCCTAAATACACATAATGTCCTTGTAAATATCGAACCATAAATCGATGTCCACGTGGGGTGAGGCCCAAGGCCGCTTTTAAATTACTGGCTACAAGCGCCTCGAGAAGTTCTGAATGAAAGTGCTGCCACATTTGCTCTTATAGAAACTCCTCACTGCGTCTGCGGCAGGCCCCCCCTCCGCACCCCCAATTTTCGGTTCACAACCTGATGACCTAGTGCTTCACTCTGCTTCGTTCGGGAGTTTCGCTGCCTCACTGCGTTACGCTCCTCACTTGGCCTTTTTTAAGAACTTACCGATTGAAAGTCAAAGAGTAATATATATATATATATATATATATATATATATATATATAACGATTAAATTTATTTTTAATGTATATATTTAAAATTTTAAAATCACAGACCTTGACTTTAGTAGTAAAAATTATAATTATGTATGTATCATGATCATAGTTTCTTGACTAAATTTGAAAAAGGATTTTGATGTGAATATTATCCACCGAGATATTCTTCATAGTCATATCCGAACGACTTTTTCTTGTTTTAGGTGGACAATAATAAAGTAATTTAAGTCCTTTATTATATAATTAAGACGACAAGATATATGGTCTGGCCAATAACATTGAGCCACAATATATGCTTTATAAGTGACGTCCAAAATTGGCTATCAATAATCTCTTCTTACCAATAATATAATATTTGTCACTTCCCCAACTCCTATAATTTCTACCTCCCACCTTCTAAAACTCTCTTTTTTTGATCTGCCATCTTTCTTAAGCAGAGCCAGACCCAACTCCTCCTTTTTCTTTAAGCATATCACTCCAAGTTTAATTAGCTTTTGAAACAAATTATATAAATATATACATATATATATATATATATAGAGAGAGAGAGAGAGAGAGAGAGGGAGAAATATATCAAACATAGTAGAAGAATCAAGCATGAAAGGTGAATCAGAAGCACCTAGTTATGTGGCTCAAGAAAAAGCTCCTCTAGGTCCTCTTCCTCTAGACAAAGTCTCTTCCTCCAAGCCCCCTCCAAGTAATAATCTCTCTTTTATTCATGGTAGAACTATTTTTTTTTTCTTTTTTGCAAACAGTTTGGAACTTGAAAAACTTGAGGAAAAATAAAGAAGAGAACAAAAAAAATGGAAAACATAGGAAAAGGAAAAGGAAAAGGAAAAACTTGATGGAAAATGAAAAGAAAATGAAATTTATTAAATTTTGTTTGGAGCTTTTAATTATTTATTGTATGTTATATTTTAACATATTAGACCTTTTAGAAGTATAAATAATTTGAAAAGGAAATCAATTATTTAGTATTTATATAAATTTATAATATATTACGTGGTTGTCTGTTCGTAACAAGAATCAACATGCTTTTATATTTTAATATATAGAATAACTCTAAATAATTAAATTAGTTTTGATCAAGTTAATTTTTATTTTCTTATATTTGTTATATTTTAAGATTGAGTAATAGATCATCACACAGAAATTAGATGAAAAACAGAAAAGAAAACGACACAAAATATACTCAGATTCACCAATTTAGTTAGTCCAACTTGTCTGGTATATTCATATATATGTTTTTCACATTTAGCAATGATCCACACACCAAACAATATTTATATAGAAACTAGAAAATCATAGTTACTTCATGGGCTTAAATCCATAAGACTCAAAATATTAGTAAAATCCAAGATCCGACCACTAATAAATCCCAAAATCTGACTTTTCTTTCGTAGTGACTATTAGTCAGACTCACAAAAGTATAAATCAATCTCATCGATATTTATTTGGGTTTTTCTTTTCTATTATAGAAACATATTATTAGACAAAGATACTATACTCCTATATATGTCATTTAACATATTTGGTATTTTTTACAGATGTTGCAGAGATTAATGATGTTGAAAAAAGTTCCGGGGATTCTAATGACAGAGGTAATTAACCGATTTACATGTTTTGGGGCAAAGCCACTGTTTTTTTTTTTTTTTTTTGCGGGAAGTTCTAGTTTCAACAGGAAAGGAAAGCAATACCACCTAATCAATTGATTCTCATTATTTGACCGCCTTTCAGTTGCTGCACTCACTCGGGTTGAAACACAGAAGAAATTGGCTTTGATTACAGCATGGGAAGAGAGTGAGAAAACTAAAGCAGAAAATAGGTATGTATGTGTGTACATATGCATATACATGCATATATAGCGGACATTTATTTCAAGTTCCTTCTTATTTTCAATGGTGTTAGATGGTGTATGTCTTATAAGGATTCATAGTAAATAATGTTAATGGATCATTTATATATATATATATATATATATATATATATAATTTTATGCTATCTCATACTGCTGCTGTTGTTTACCTTTTCAATTTACTTAAATAATTCGGATTTTTTTTGCAACTAGCTTTCTTTATTTTCTCATTTTCCTACGTTGTTTCTTCTTGAAAACAATTGTTCAGGGCATGTAAGAAGTTGTCTGACATTGGAGCATGGGAGAACACTAAAAAAGCATCGGTAGAGGTTCAGCTGAAGCAGATTGAGGTGATCAGCAATTACTTACAATATTATTATACCCTACGATCACATTATAAATAATGATTCAAAAACTTATGGGGGATTTTTGTTCGTTTGTATGGGATCCATTGTTTGTTAACAAACGAAACACAATGATCATATAATTTATTTATTTGGCTGATAGAAGTGTTAAATTGAACAGGAAGAAATTGAGAAGGAGAAAGCAGAATATGTTGAGAAGATGAAGAACAAGCTGGCCAAAATCCAGAAATTGGCAGAAGAAAAGCGAGCAGTTGTTGAAGCCAGACGAGGTGAAGATATTTTAAAGGTGGAAGAGATTGGTGCCAAATTCCGGGCTACTGGAAGTACACCAAACAAGTTATTTGGATGTTTTGGCTGCTGATTTGTCAGATTCTTTAGCTAAAAACAAACACAGGAGTGAGTTTAAAAAAAAAAAAAAAAAAAAGAGCATTGAAATTTCGTTCCAACTTAATGCTCTAAATTAGGCTTTTTGTTTAATCATTAAATTGGGTGATAGACTGGTAGTTTTTGTCTTCCTTTTGCTTGCATGGGGTGTGATGCTTTGATGCTTTGTGTGTGTATATATATGAGCCCCAAGGGCATTAGATTTCTCATACCATCTGTATATGATTGTTAACGAGGACTTGAACTTTTATGATCTAATCTAAGTATCAGCTATAACTACATAATACTATCTAATCTATGAGCAGATTCTGGCCATGTTTGGATTTGGATAAATGGCTATCTAATCTATAAGGGCAGGGATTTGTTTTATCTGATCAGTTCCAAGCTCTTGCTCAATCCTATACCTGAAACATGGGAAAAAGATATTTGATGTCAGTGGCATATGAAAATTATCTAAAGACTGCTTCTTTCAGTACAAGACACTAATTTTCTTTTAGTAGAAAATAACGCTTACAAGTTAAAGCGGTCCTCATAAGATATCAAATTCACAGCTAACCCTAGATGTATGTCCAAACCTTCCTGAACGACCAGCCTGAAAGCAGAATCCAACATATCCTGTGCAGATACGTCTCCGCGTTCCTATGAAAATCATGAAACACTATGTTGCGATGATGTTAGGAAAGTTATGAAACACTCTGTTGTGATGATCTTGCAGAATCTTAGCATGAATATAAAAGCAAGAGTAGCCCAATTCTGTAATTTTCTTGCCCAACAGTTCCATCCGATTCATGGAGTTGCAGAAAATAATTGATTGGTTAATTTGCAGCTGTAAATAAAGCATCAGAAGCATGAAACTTCTGAACATAAAAATTAGTAATATAAATACTCAGTAGATCTAGATCTAACCTTCGAAAAAAGAGTATTGAGACAATGGACCTTCTGTCTTTCTTCTACAAATGCGTAATACTGTGTGATACCTTTGAGAGTAAGGTCATCCGTTAGATTGATAACATAAGGTTTTTCCAGATATCTGTCTTTGAAATTGTTAACGCCAAGATCTTCTCCAACGTCTCAATCACGTAAGACGCGCTCGATCCCGCAGACAAGAACACGATAAACATTAAAAGCTTGACGCTTACCGACCGGGAAGAATAAAAGCTAAGCGTGAGAGTCGATGTCGGTGTTCACAAGAGGTTAAATAAAATGGAGGATATAATCTCCAGTGTATTGAGAGAGATAAAATTCAGTTGGATATGTGTGTGTACGTACCTGTTTCTTAAAAACTTCCTCCTTAGGTTATACTCTCTTGCTTTCGGTTTCTGCGCCACCACCACTACTTCTGCACTGACGCGACCCTCCGATCCGATGGTTCTGTCCGGTGTATGTCGGTTCATCCACTACTTCGACTCTATTTTCACCGCCAAAGTGTCACGGGATCCCATCCACATTAATGCATGGCAGTAGTAGCAGTTAACCATCACGCTTTTTCATCATTACCGGTCAAAAAAGGAGATATTAAAATATCTAATGGGTCAATCCACTGGCCCAATCCGATTTTAGAAGGACTTAATAAGAATAAGATGATGACTAGGCCCAATGACTTTAAGACTCAATAATGAAGACCCAATGGACCAATTAAATAAGTGGGCCCAATCCATTTGGCTCAATAGGAGAAATATCATGACCCAACAGAAATCATTGACAGTAACTGGAAATGTAGCTGAAAACATCAAAATTTGTCGATTCTGAGAAAGAACTTCAATTAGCTTTGCCAATGAAGGTTGAAACTCTGGGGACAACAACTTATTAGCGTGGGAAATGTAAATGCATGTAAAGTTACTCTCAGACCTCTTGCTGCGGAAGACGATCAAAAATGCACATACACCAATTTTGCATCATTGTGAATTAAACTTCAACATCCATAAACAATAAGTTTGGATATTGTTGGGCTATGATATTTTAGGCATTGGGCCAAAGGGATTGGGCCGAGTTACTTGGTTCATCTACCGGGTCATTACAGTTGGGTCCTCTTTGTTGGGTCGGGTCAGTGGGCTGACCCAGCTGATATTTAAATATCTACATCTTTGACCGGTGATGAGACAAAGTTAATGGCTAACTGATATCTTGCATCGCATTAAATGGGGATTGGACAGTCGGCCAGCGGTGGACAAAGGGGATGAGACTAACAGGTAAGCCAATGGCAGTATGTGGTGTCAGGGGAGTCTGTTGCACACAAAACCGGGTCTTGTAGTATATCAGAGCAAGGAAGTCTTCTAAAGAAAGGTACACACACTCACAATTGATAATTTTCTCTCTCTCAATACACTAGAGATTTTATCCTCCATTGTTAAACTTGTGATGATTCTGTCAGATCGACTCTCACGCCGGAACTATCCTCCTCGATCAACCGGGTTGCCCAAGCTTTTAGTGTTGTCGTGTTTTATCGTAAGCAGATACGACGCGTGTTACGTAATTGAGGCGCGTGAAAAGATCTTGGCGTTAACATTGGCGCTAGAAGGAGGGTTGTGTTCTAGTGTCCTTGAGTTTTCAATCACAAAATTTTCAGTTGTTCTACGTCGGACACTATGGTGAAGAGTAGAACTGTTACACCGGAGGGACAACCGATGCCGAGGGAACGGTTTCCAAGCATGAATCAGGGGGTTCTCGTTCGAGAGCCCACGGTGAAGCCCAAAGATGGTTGATCTTTGCTGCTGACAAGGAGCGTGATCATGGCCGAAGGCGAGTAGAAGGCACCCCGCCTAGAACTCGGCACCGAAGTGGTCAGGGTGACAAGGCTGCCAAGCTGGCGAAGAGGGCAGACGACGCAGATAAAGCTTTGGGGGTTCTCTTGAAGCGGAGCGAGGATATAGCTGGGCGGAGCAAGGATATAGCTGTGTGGAGCGAGGATATAGCTGTGCAGATGCTTCGGATGGCAGAGCTGAAGGACGAGACGTCCAGTTATGAGTAGATGCTTCGGATGGCCGAGCTGAGGGACGAGGCGTCCAAGTATGTCCATATCGAAAGATGTAGTACGCCTAAAGATGGATAGCCATGAGTTAGAAAGCAGTCTATACACTTTGAAGACATGTCTCGAGGCCGCCTTCATGACCGAAGAAGACCAAAGAACCATATTCTTGAGCATCCGAAGAGGGTACCTTACCCTGTCGGTTCTCGGGATTATGATCGCAGCAGACGAAGAAGTTGATCCAGAGAGTATACACCTGAGAATACAAAGAAGGCATTCCACCTTGAGTGTTCTCGCCACAGCGAATCGGCTCATCACCGAAGCAGATCTAGAAGCCACACTCCTGAGAATTCGAGGAGGGCACACCACCCTACAGATACTCATCGTTGAAGAGGCCCGTTTAAAGCTACAGGTTTAGATGGAAAGTAGTACCCGGTTTACTATGCAAGCCAAGTCCTTAGGGATGCTGAAACCAGCTGAGGAGTCCGACAAAGCCGTTGCAATACTTCAGCAGAAACAGAGTATGCTCTTCGGGAAGTTCATGAGAGCATCTGTGGTGATCATTTGGCTGCGAAGTCATTGGCCTACAAAGTACTTCGGCATGCATATCATTGACCTATAATTTTTCAGAAAGCCACGGACACCAGTTTGTGGAATCGAAGTTTGAACTATTCTTGAAAGAACTGGGGATTCAGCACAGAAAGACTTCGGTAGCTCACCTACAAATGTCACAATGGTGTAAGGAGGACGGGGGGGACTCGCTGACCATTCGATGGTAGCCTTTTTGGCAAGTGGTACTTATGAATTTGTCAGGCCCTTCGGGGTAGGCAAACTTCATCGGTGTAAGGAGGACGGGGTGAACTCGCTGACCATTCGATGGTAGCCTTATCGGCAGGAGTGCCCTTATGGGTTTATTATACCCTGCGTGGTAGACAAATTCCATGGTCCTTTTAATATTGTTTTACCGCGAGTGGTAAACCAATATGCACCGAAGTAAGGAGGTATGGTCGGACTCGCTGACCATTCGATGGTAGCCTTATTGTCAGGAGTATCCTTATGAATTTGTTTCACCCCGTGCGGTAAACAAATGTCCTTATATCTTTGTTATACCCCGCATGGTAAACAAATGTTCTTATATCTTTGTTATACCCCGCATGGTTGACAAATGTCCTTATATACTTGTTTTACCCCGAGTGGTAAACAAGATCCCGATGGTGCAAGGAGGATCAGCCGAATTCACCTTATGCCCAATCTATCTCACACTTCGGAAACGATAAGTATACATTACTTTATTTTGTTCAAGTGTTGAGTTCGGTTCATTCAGTTCAGTTCACTATGTTCAGTATTATTCTTCAACTTAACTATTATATGACTTGTCTGATTCACAATTTAAGTTAAGTTCACATGAATCTTATACATTTTTCACGTTGATTGATGATGAATTATTGATAAGAAATATTCACCCAGAAATAATAAGGCATGAAGTTGATATTTCATTAATATTAATTGTTCACAAAAAGTTAGGATTTTTGCAGAAAGTTCTACAGATAAAGATAAAGGGGAGGTCATCTTCAGGCTTCTTCCTTGTCATCGCCGCCTTCTAATGAATCTAGAAGAGATGGATCTACCTTGGCCGCAACAAGCTTTTCTTGCCTTTGGCAGATTTTCATATCCTTTGGCATACATATGGACGATCTCATCGTTCGACTCGGCGGATTTTCTGTATGCTGCCTGGATTTCTTTGCGAAGGTCTTCGGTCAGTGGCGGACCCAAATTCCTAAGGGCCCGAGGCTCTTTAAGCTCTTCTTGAAGCTTATGACGATGTGCCACGAGTTACGAAGGATCCGGACTCGACATCAAATCCCTGATATATCAAAGATGACCCGACTTCCGAATGGCGTTATACCTTCGGGCGGTATTCTCTTCGGTATTCTCTTCGGCATTCTCTTCGGCTTCTTTGTATTTGAGACGGAGGTACCCGAAGATAGCGTTTGCCTGCAGATGACCATTATTAGTCAATCAGTTCAAATTGATGGGCAACGATGTAAATGAGTAAAGTCAAAGCTATCAAGTTCCTTTAATCCGGTATTTCAGTCTTTCGTCCATCAGGTCCGTGATGGAGCTGTTGCCAAACCGATGATCATCGGTATCACGAACGCACGATATTAGAAGTCGACATGGGAGTTTCTCATTGGATTCTAGCAATGAGTGAGAGATCTCCTCGATATGCGCTCTACTTGTTCTTCGGGCTCTTTGTTAGAAATCACGATTTCAACCGGGGTGTCCGAAGGAAGATCGGCTTCTATGGGAGATACTTGTAGCTCTTCGGCAGTAGGATGAGTTATTTGGATTTTCCTCTTTTTTGCACGACGGACTCAGGTCCGTTTATCCAAGGACACATCGAGGAAGCACTCGTTCTAATTCTTAGGTATTTAAAGGCTCTTCGGTTCGTACTTCTATGAAGGTTGGCGAAGATGGGCATGAGCCTCGGTAAGCTATATTTTGGGCCTTTATTGACCTTATTATAAATCCTTTTGCCCTGGACCGATGCCACTTATACTTTTTCTCGATGCCATTTATACTCTTTTCCGATGCTATTTATACTCTTTCATTAAACATCCTGTTTAATAAAAGACTGGGGGGGGCAATGTTGGGCCATGATATTTTAGGCATTGGGCCAAAGAGATTGGGTCGAGTTACTTGGTTCATCTACCTGGTCATTACAGTTGGGTCCTCTTTGTTGGGTCGGGTCAGTGGGCTGACCCAGCTGATATTTAAATATCTACATCTTTGACCGGTGATGATGACAAAGATAATGGCTGACTGATATCTTAATCGCATTAAATGAGAATTGGACAGTCGGCCAACGGTGGACAAAGGGGATGGGACTAATGGTAAGCCCTTTGGCGATATATGGTGTCGAGGAGTACATTGCACACAAACCCAAAGGTCTTGTAGTATATCAGAGCAAGAAAGTCTTCTAAAGAAAAGTACACACACTAACAACTGATAATTTTCTCTCTCTCAATACACTAGAGATTTTATCCTCTATTGTTAATCTTGTGATCGTCTGTACTGACTCTCACGTCGGATCTATCCCCCGACGGTCGAAGCCGTCAAACTTTTGGTATTGTCGTGTTTACTGTACAGGATACAGACGCGTGTTACGTGATTGAGGCGTTAGGAAAACAGATATTAAGAGACAAAAAAACAAATAAAGTAACACTGGGTCTGTGACTTGTAAAGACTAATATTAGCAATAATTTGTTTTGGCACTATTAAAAGCTTAAGGGTAAAAAAATACATTATATAAGTTCTTCAAACTATATTAACAAATAATACAGGTAAAAATTACGACCATGACATAAAATTTTTATTGGATGAGTTGACCAATTCTGTAGAAAATTGCATCAAAATATTCTATAAAATACCTCATCCATGACTAGAATCACACAATCATACTCCCTTTTTGAAAGATCTAGTATTCTTCCTGGAGTTCCAACCAGAAAATGGCAGGTTGGTATAAAAGCATAATATCATCCTTCAAACTGGTTCCTCCAGTCTTGACCATCACTTGAATCTTCAAATGTTTCCCAAGTTCCTTACATACTTGTGATGTCTGAAGAGCCAACTCCCTGGTTGGGACTAGTATTACAACTGCATTGAATTTCGAAAGCACAAGTCAGATATAGGCATAACAATGAACTGAGAGATGTTCGTCAACAATCTGAGCGGTTGGATTTCATGGGTGATCTGATGAACTAGGATATAAGATACAAAATATTTGCATTCAAACACCTTACAGGCATGCTTCTGGACCTCTAGAAATGAAAGGGAACAATGACTTGGAGATTTTTTTTCTTTTTTTTCGGGGCGTGGGGGAGGGGGTTGAGAATTCTTCCAAGAAAAGTTTCAACACATCAAATTCAGTCCAAGAAAAAAGTATAAATACATGGACAATCAACACAACCCAACAGCCCAAATCAGGAATTGCTCTTCGCTTGCTTTGTTACCATAGTTTGTTACACGGACGGCGGACCAATGAAGATCAAGCTATTTTAAATGGCTTATGGTTCCCCATGTCTTTAGCTTTGACACCTTCAAGAATGCCTTCAACAAACTAACTTCTGGTACGCCCAATATGAATAATTTTCATTTACCTAACTGTCTAATCTTCAAATCATTTTGCCAAAATAATTGAACAATAGAATGCAAAAGGCTAAAAGTTTGTATTTCTCTTTTGACATCACAATTTATCGACAGAAATATATTATTTTCAATAGTATGTACTCTATATCCTTTTACAAATTAATTCACCACTAAATGTAGACTAATATAAGTAATATTCATTCAATTATATGCATCCTGTAGATTCTTTCCATTCCTCTGTTAAGGACTTTCCTTTGGCTTTAAGTTGAAGATTTTATGGGGAAATGCCATGGATCTTCGCCCAATTACTTAACTCAAGTTGGATGAATCCACAAGGTTCATATCAATACACTCCAAGTCCACGTCTCAACCACATCTCTCTGACGACTGCCGATGGCCTCTCCGACGATAGTCGCTCCAAGTCCGTGGAAGGATGAGAGAGATGGTCTCTCGGACGATGGTCTTTCGGACCAGATCTCAGGGACGATTTATTATCATTTTTTAATTTCAATTTTTTTTGCAGAAATAAAATATTTGTTTATTATTATCCTGCTGTTTTTTGAAGAAACAATTATTACTTTTAGTTGTTTAGATTTATTGTTGTGGGTATTTTTTCTTGAACAAATCATTATTACAATTATTACTTTTAGATGTATTTTTTTTGGACAGAAATAAATTATTGATGTGTTTAGCAAGTTAAAAATGACTTTTAGCAAAAAAAAAAATATTTGTTTAGATTTACTGATGTGTTTTTCGAAATGGGCTGTTTGGAAGCCTATTTGGGTTTGTTGAATATTTTTAGGGTTCTTAACACTAATATACAATAATTAAAAAATAATTATAAAAATAAAATACACAAAATAATTACAAAAATAACACAACACAATATTACGTTACTAAAATCACGTATCATTAACTCATACGTCGATTCCGAGATGAACACGACTCGATAAATGGTTTGCCCAGCCAAAAGCAACCAGAGGTTTTACATGGTGACCAATGGGTCAAGTCGTTTTATGCCTACTTTTTGGGCTTAGCCCAAACCGGTAGAGCCAAAAAGTAGGGTTTTCGTGAAATTTGAAAAAATGCGCCCTAAAGGAGTTTAATGAATGAAGTAGTGAACCATGGCTTTGGGTCTGCGTTGTTGTGTCTAGTTACCGACTTTCATATTTGCAACTAACCGCACCTAAATTCAAACAACTTAAAAAAAGACAAAATCTATCGGAGATCAACGACAAATAATATTTGCAACTTTGATATCAGAACAACAGATCAACGACAAATCTATCGGAGAAGACAAAATCTTCTGTCGCGACACAACTCTGAGATCAGAGAAGACGAAACCTTTTGTCGCGACGCAACTCTGAGATCGGAAAATAGCATACAAAATTAACAGCAACTTCAAGTTCAGTAACCAAAAACTTACGTACTGCATTGATTGTTGAATATAAGATCAACAATAACTTCGATACAAATTTGAATACTGAGGTATGTGAGTTTAAAATTTATATGCATATAGTTACCTATGGTTACTACGAATTCCTATATTGGTTACCTTTTTTAAGTTTTTCGCACTTAAAATGGTCACAAAGTAAGAATACTGAATGTTTTGATTGCAAAATGCATTTGAAAATATGTTTTACATTATGGTTACTAAATATATATAAATTGGTTACTGTTTATTATAAATTTGGTTGCTGAATAATGTTTATTTGATTGCTTTATAATTTTTAAATGAGTTCTACTGATTTTTTTATATTAATGGTTACTCATTAAATACATTGGTTACATTCCTGCAACTGTTGGTTACTGTCTAATGTTGTCTTGGTTACTGTGTAACATTATACTGTCTAATGCTATCTTGGTTACAGTCTAATACTGTCTTGGTTACTGCATAATATTACTGACTAATGCTGACTTGGTTATTGACTAAATGTTGACTTGGTTACTGTGTATCATTATATTGGTTACTGACTAATCCTGACTTGGTTACTGTGTAACATTATAATGGTTACTGACTAATGCTGACTTGGTTACTGTGTAAAATTATAATGGTTACTACATAACATTACTGACTAATGCTGATTTGGTTATTGAAAAATAATGACTTGGTTACTGACTAATGCTAACTTGGTTACTGTTTGACATTATATTGGTTACTGACTAATGCTGACTTGGTTACTATGTAAAATTATAATGGTTACTCATTAGTGCTGACCTGGTTACTGTGTAAGATTATAATGTTATATTATTTTATAATTGTTTCTTTTATATTGGAGGTTACTTATTGACTACATTGGTTACCTTCATATAACTGTTAATATGATTATACTTATATATATTGGTTGTTGTATATTGATTAATTGGTTACTGTATATTTGGTTGTTGAAGCATATTAATGTACACTTGTACTTATGTTTTTTTATATTAATGGTTACTTGTTAGCTACATTGGTTACATTCTTACAACAGTTAGCCTTTAGTTGGTAACAAACAAATTATATCGGTTGTTTTTTACTATAAAAATACAATGGAGAATGTGTTTATCTTGTGGTTATTAAATAAATATGTGTTGGTTACTGTATAATATTGTTATGATTACTGTATAATATTACGGTGTTTTATATTGGTTTGTTTTATTATGATGGTTACTTATTGGCTACATTGGTTACCTTCATACAACTGTTATAATTTAATTGGTAACAAATATCAATATATTGATTATTTCCATTGTAAGATGAATGTACAAATGTGTTTTATGTTCTGGTTACTAACATTATGTAGTTTGGTTACTGGCTAACATTGATTTGGTTACTTTACAATACTTATTATGTTGTCAGACAATGGAGATGATTCCAGTTGTACTTTATTTTAACGGTACATGGACTGATAGTAACCAATACACCAAATTTGAAGTTATCGGCATACTAGTTCCATCAACTTGTTCGTTCAGAGAAATGCAAAACATGATATGCAGTGCATTACGGCTAGACACAAACGCAACAACATTGTTAATCGAATTTCATATTAGAAGCGACATTCTACCGATCAGTATATCAGATAAAGCAACCTTAAGATTCTTTATTAAAGTCAGTAGAAAATCTGATGAATAAGGTAAATTCCCACTGATTACCTTATGTTGATCTGATTGGCGTTACCAAATGCACCGTATTGGAAACATTAATATGGTAATTAGTTGGATACCATTAACCACATGAATGGTTACCAATTATTAGTGATTTGAATACTGTATACTACTTGTAATTCTAATGATAATGCTGATGTTTTATATCAGGTTCCGTCACAGCCCTTGAGTTGGAAATTAACAAATGGTCGTTTCAAGTATTTATTCTTTGTCATTGGAGTATCCATTCAAGCATGGCACTATTGCTTTCCAATCATTGTAATCGATGGCACGTTCATACAATCAACTTACGGGGGGGGGGGGGGGACACTACTGATAGCAAGCACATAAGATACAAATCAAAACATTGTTTCGATTGCTTTTGCAGTGGTTGACAGCGAAAATGAATTATCTTGGAGATGGTTTTTTGGAAATTTGAGAATTGCTTGGGAGTTAGGGAAGGCCAATGCATTGTTTTAGATAGACATAAAGCCATTATACAAGGACTGAATTTTGTGTTTCCGGATGTCATGCATGGTTCTTGCACATACCATGTACTGAAAAATATAAAAAATAGATTCAGAAAGAGAGGAGAAGAACTTAAACAGGCTTACAACGGGACTTGAAGAGCTTACACTATTGAACAATTCAACAAACATATGGCTGAACTTGATGCCATTGATCCTCGAATAAGGACATATTTGGAGGAAGAGATCAAGTTGGAGAAGTGCACCAGGCTCTATGAGACTGTAAGCAGATACTCAACAATGACTTCAAACACCGCCGAATCTATTAACAATGCAATCAAGTTGATCAGGGATCTTCTAGTTGCGTCAATGATTGAATGCCTACATAGTCTGGTTCAAAGATAGCATTTCACAAACAAACAAGCAGTCATATCAACATTCACAACACTTTCCACAAACAACTGAGGGAAGGTTGCAATCTAATATCATTAAATCAAAGAAACTTAATGTAATTAATACAAATTTTAAATTATTACATCCTAAATTGCATTTGCATTTTATGGAAACCTATTTGTTCACTATTGGTTACATGTATATGTTGATAATTTTAATAACATTAGAAATAACTGCAATTATTTCGATGCAAACAATGCTAACTTGGTTACTGGGTAAAATTATAATCGTTACTATAAGACCCCAACTTATTATAAATGAAATTAAATTTCCTCTATCTATTATTTTGAAATAGTAAGGGTTGATTTGATTAATGTGGTTAGTTATGGGTAAAATGCACAAATATTTCAAATAAGCAAGTGGTTATAAAATATTCATTGTTGTCGGGGAATATTCATTTGGTCATGGAATATTCTTCTTTCACGAGAATATTAAATGCGGCAGTATTGACCTTGTGTTGGCCCCATAACGGAAAGCGATTGGATGAAGAAAACGATAAGTATAAGTTGTTTATAAATAACGGCGTAGTTGTTACCGTTAATACTGTTGAAATACTCGGTGGTTAAAACAAAGTAGCACACGGGTATTGCACTAATTATTGATTCTTACGTAAGAAGGCAATACTAATAATTATTACGATAATTCTTGATCAATATTTTATTTTATTGATTCAATAATTGCTACGTTGATATTTTATATTATTGTTGTTTCAATAATTGTCACTACACAGTATTTTCTATTATCAGATCAATAAATCATATTATTTGAATAATATTATTAGATAGCAATATTAGCAATGTCTAGAAAGTTCAGTCTAAGGAGAGGTTTGGTCACCTAATTGCGCGCCAGTAAGGAGAAATCCTTATTGGAAAGCCCCCTCTTTCCTGAAAACAACTTGGTTGTCAGTATTGTGTTTCTATAATATTATTTGTGAATAGTTAATTATTGATTTATATGATAAGGAAAATATTCATTTTATGTGGATATAGATGGAGAAAATTTTTAATGTGACAATTGTTAAAAATTGTTATTTTATTTTTTTCTGATAAAATAATTTATTTAAATATATTATTATAATAATATAATAATGGTGATATTTTTACAATGAATGTGGGATATATGAATAAATGTGGGGGAAGAGTATTTTTGTTACTAAAAATATTTAAAACATGTTTTTCATGTTTGTGGACCATATTTCTTGACTAAAATTTGATTATAGCCTGTAAAATCGTCCGTATGTGGGTTTTGGTTAATTTCTGTTTGAAATTTGGAAAAACTTAAAACTACAAAGTTGTAGAGAATTGAATTTTTTATGGAATGGACATAAGATTCGAATTTTTCTAATAAAAGGGCTATTTATTATGAATTATTGAAGTTCCGGATTAATTGATTTTTTTTTTTTGGAGTTTTAAGTGATTTTTACATGAAAAATGTTTTTGTGACTTTTGGTGAGGTGTGTGGCTGATTTTGGACCAAGTTTGTGTGCATAGGAAATTTAATAAAATATATTAATATTTTATTAAATTTTCTGTTTTGGTGTTCTAAGCATTTTCCTATAAATAGGGTGCTTAGGTTAGAATTGTAAATCACACCAGAAACTGAAATCTTCTCTCTCTATATTATCGAGCGTATTCTTGTGAGTATTTGGATACTTTGAGTGTTGTTATACGGTGCAAGTTCCTTTCAGCGTTATATCTGATATTCCAGGCAGAAGTACTATTCTTTCGAGGTAAGGGATGTTATTTTTTTTATAAATGATATTATCTCTTTCAATATCATTATGCCGGAATATTGATAATATTTTTCTTGTGAAATTCTTGTCTTTTTAGTGTCGGAGTTCTTATTCACGATATCGACATTATTCACGAATCGACTTTATTCACGAAAAAATTAAATTTTCGTTTTTTGTCCAAAATATCTATTATGTATACTAGCTTTGATTGTATCCATGTTTTGATCATTCTTGAATTTGACTTCACTATAATTATTTACGAAGTATTTTTGAACTTGGATTGTTTAAAGTACGCATCCTTAATATTTGTTCTTTTGTTTCACTAGATTCGTTTTTTTTTAAAATATTTTTCATCATCCTCAGTCCTAAATGATGATATTACTGAATATATTTGGCCTGTAGTGCAAAGATTAATGATTTTCTGTTAAATATCTTTGGCCCATAGTGCAAAGATGTACATTTGTTGAGATGAACATGACCAACTGATGAATATCTTTGGCCTGTAGTGCAAAGATGAATATTTGAATCAAAATGTATATTGATTGATGTTACAGGGATAAAATATTGATGATAAACTTTTAAATTCATAGAAGAAAGTAGATTTCATTCTCTACGTAACTCTTCTAATGAATTATTATTTTCGCTGCGAGTATTGATTTAAAACTTGTTGTCTATTGTATTCTATCAAATTTTTCCCTGTTGAGGACTAACGATAATTTGGTCTATGTTATCTTAGTCATAATATTTTTTACTGGGCTAATTGAGCTCACCCTTTTTCTTTTTATTCCATTTTTCTTCTCAGGAGGCAAGAATGTAACGAGTACTAGTCGGGGTATGGAATGAAGGTTCTAGAAAGTCGTTTTAGTAGTCCTCACTATTTTGTAAAATAGTGTATCAATAATTGTAATGAGAACTTATTTGAGTGTAGATATTGTCTAGAAGACAATATTTGTTTTTTTAAACTCACAGTTTATGTGTTGTCGTATTTTGCACAACAATTGTATTATTAAAGTTGTAGTTGTTTCTGTACCATGTATTTGGCGACTCAGAATGGGTGGAGTAAATGAGACCGTGGAGACACCTTTACCCACCAATGAGGAAAATGTGCAACAGGCCGACAATGTTACTCCTGTAAACAACACCACTGATCAGACAATGAACGATGGAATGTTTAGAAGCTTTTTGCAGTTCATGCAAAATTAGACGAAGGAGACTCGTGTACAAAATACATGTGGAAATGATAGCAACGCACGGTTTATCACAGCCAAGCAGTTCAAAGAGTTGGGACCACCAGAATTCTGGGAAAAACCGGATCCGATTAAGGCGGAGATATGGGTCAAGCAGATTACCAAGATATTCGATGTCTTGGGATGTACGGAGGAACAGAAGGTTCCATTCGCCACTTTTATGTTCCGTAACGAGGCAAATTACTAGTGGGAATCTGTGAAGCGTACCCATCCGGCCCGCTTTTCAGCATGTCTTGGGAAACATTTGAAGAATTCAATGACAAGTACTTTCACGAAAGTATTCGTCATATGAAGGAGGTAGAGTATATTAGGCTGAGTAGAACAACGCAATGGTGTCCAAAGACGAGGCGAAGTTCGCGGAGTTATCCGAGTTTGCACCTCATTTGGTGGAGAATGAGGAGCGTATGGCGCGGATGTTTCGAGAGGTTTGAAACGGCATACGTCGATATCTCATTTCTCATAAATTTTCTTTATATTCGGTGTTGTCAACAAGGCTCAATTATTAGAGCGAGATAACGAAAGCACGTTCAACCGAGGGACCACAACTGTGGTCATCTCGGTGTGGATGATCGCCATCATGAGCAACGATAACGGTGGGGAAAAAAAATGCGGACAAGAGTGGCAACCACTCTGGTGGTAATCATGGCCATGAAAATAGAAGAAGCGAGTCGGAGGAGATTTTAAAAAGAGGAGATTCAACAATGACAATGTGAAGACATCGGCATCAAAGAATAACCAATAAAGGAGAAAAGAGGATCATATCTATAAATCGAAAAAGAGGACATGTCATTAACGTCCTGCAGTTCAAGGTATGTTATAATTATGGAAATGAAGGACATATCGCTCGAGATTGTACGGTAGCGAAACCAAGTCCAGCGGGGATGGTGACTCAAAAGGCTGTCCCAGAAAAGTCAAACTCAACGGTTCCTGAAAGAGCGTTTGTTGTGACTGGTCAAAATGCGATGAACCTAAACGAGGTGTTCACGGGTAAGCTAATCATAAATTCTTGCAAAGTTTATACCTTACTAGATACCAGTGCTACCCATTCATTTATCTCTCCTGCTTGTGCTCAACGTTTAAACTTGACTCCGGAGAAATTAGACTTTGACTTATCTGTGGAGACTTCGTTAGGAGAAACTTTCATTACATCCACTATTTATAAATCTTGTTTGATCCAAGTTGGCACCATCACATTACCTGTTGACCTTATCTCTTTAAAGATACTTGCTTTTGATGTGCTTTTAGGGATTGATTGGTTAACTACTCATTATGCCAAAATTGATTTTTTTCGTAAGGTTGTTAGTTTTCATATTCCTAACCAACCTGTTGTACGAATTCAATCAACTAAACCATTAAAATCAATCACTATCATATCAAGTCATAAAGACATTCGTTTATTGAAAAACAGATGTCAAGCTTTCTTAGCCCATGTTATGGATTTGAATAAAGACACGTCAGATTTGAATAAAATTTCTGTTGTTAGTGAATTTCCTGAAGAACTTTCCGGTCTACCCCCAGAACGTGAAGTTGAATTCTTTATAGACCTTGAACCTGGTACAAAGCTCATTTCTAAAACCCCATATCGAATGGCTCCTATTAAAATTCAGGAGCTAAAGGTCCAACTACAAGAGTTGCTAGACATCGGTTTCATTCATCCTAGTACATCTCCTTGGGGTACTCCTATTTTATTCGTAAAGAAGAAAGACGGGAGTATGCGACTTTGTATCGACTACCGGGAATTAAACTATGTCACTATCAAGAATAGGTATCCGCTACCTCGCATTGATAACCTGTTTGACCAGTTGCAAGGAGCACAATTCTTTTCAAAGATCGATCTTCGTTCTGGATATCATCGGTGAAGATTAGAACCGAGGATATCCCAAAGCGCCTTGAGAACTTCGAGACGGGCATTATGAATTCTTGGTCATGTCTTTTGGATTGACTAATGCTCCTGCGGCTTTCATGGATATGATGAACCAAGTATCCAAGAAATATTTGGATCAATTCGTTGTGGTCTTTATTGATGACATCCTCATATATTCCAAAAGTCGTGAAGATCATGAGCACCATTTGAAGCTGGTACTTCAAAGGCTTCGTGAAAACAAGTTGTATGCCAAGTTGAAGAAATGCGAGTTCTGATTTGAGGAAGTAGCATTCCTTGGGCACGTAGTGTCAAAACATGAAGTATCTGTTGACCCAGCGAAGATTGAAGCAATACAAAGTTGGGAGCAACCGCAAGACGGTGACCGAAGTACGTAACTTTTTGGGCTTAGCTGGTTATTATCGGAGATTCGTGGAAGGGTTTTCTTGAATCGCTACTCCGTTAACTCAGTTGACTCGGAAAGATACAAAATTCGTATGGAGTGAGGAATGCGAGAAGAGTTTTCAAGAGCTCAAGAAGAGACTTATTTCGGTACCTCTTCTGACAATACCGTCTGGTTCGGATGGATTTGTTATCTACAGCGATGCTTCAGGCAAAGGGTTAGGATGTTTTCTCATGCAACATGGAAAAGTCATAGCCTATGCCTCGCGACAACTTAAAGAATATGAGAGGAATTATCCTACTCATGATCCAAAGTTAGCGGCAATGCGTGCAAGCGCTTAAAGATCTGGAGGCACTATCTATATGGGGAGAAAGTGGAGATATATTCCGATCATAAAAGCCTCAAATATTTCTTCACTCAAAAGGAACTCAACATGCGGCAACAATGTTGGCTCGAGCCACAGACCTGGAGCTGATGTGTATGAAGAAGAAAGTATAAGAAGGTGTTATTCCAGAAGCAAGAATCGATGAAGAAGGAATACTTCGAGTCCACTCCAGACTTTGTGTTCCTAACGACTCTGATTTGAAGAACAAGATCATGATGGAGGCACACAATACACCGTTTGCAATCCATCCTGGAAGTACCAAAATGTATCGTGATCTTCGACATACATTTTGGTGGAACAATATGAAGAGAGAGATTGCAAAGTTTATCTCGAGGTGTTTAACTTGTCAACGTGTAAAGGCGGAACATCAAGTGCCTAAGGGTCCATTGCAACCAGTTAAGATTCTGAAATGGAAGTGGGAACACATTACCATGGATTTTGTTACGGGACTTTCCACGGTTTCTCAAGGCATAAATGTTGTTTGGGTTATTGTTGATAGATTAACGAAGTCTGCTCATTTCTTGCCGATATGGGAGACTTATTCCCTTGAATGTCTTGCTCGTATGTATGTAAATGAGATTGTGAGATTGCATGGCATGCCAGTATCCATAGTTTCGGATCGTGACCTAAGATTTACTTCATGATTTTGGGTTAGCTTGCAAAAAGCTATGGGCACGGATTTACGATTCACTTCGGCATACCATCCTCAAATGGACGGACAATCAGAGAGGACTATTCAAACTCTTGAAGATCTATTAAGACTCTGTGTCCTAGACTTCAAAGGGAGTTGGGATAAGTATTTACCATTGGTGGAATTCTCCTACAACAACAGTTATCAGGCAAGTATAGGTGTGGCTCCATTTGAAGCATTATATGGATGAAAATGTCGCTCTCTTGTATGTTGGGATGAGGTGGGTGATGTGACGCCCCCAAAATAGGTATACATCACCCATTCTGAGTTGTCAATACATGGTACAGAAATAACTATAACTTTATTATTACAACAGTAAAACTGTGAGTTTGAATACAAATATTATCTTCTAGACAATATCTATACTCAAATAAATCCTCATCACATTTATTGATACATTATTTTACAAAAATGGTGAGGACTACTAAACAACTCTCTCTAGAACCTTCATTCCATATCCCGACTCGTACTCGCTATATTCTCGCCTCCTGAGAAGAAAAATGGAACAAAAAGGAAAAGGGTGAGCTCAATGGCCCAAGAAAGAATATTATGAATAAGATAATATACAACAAATTATCGTTAGTCTTCAACAGGAAAAATCTAATAGAATACAATAGACAACAAGTTTTGGATCAATATTCGCATGAAATAATAATTCATTAGAAGAGTTAAGTAGAGAATGCAAACTACTATCTTCTATGTATGAATTTAAAAGTTCATCGTCTATCTTTTATCCCCCGTAACATCAATCAATATATATCTCGAATCAAATATTCATCTTTGCACCTACAGCCAAAGATATTCATCGATTGGTCATGTTCATCTAAACACTGTTCATCTTTGTACTACGGCCAAAGATATTCATCAAAAATCATTCATCTTTGCACTACACAGCCAAAGATATTCAATAATATCATCATTTAAGATTGAGGATGATGAAAATATTTTTAAAAAAAACGAATCCAAAGTGAAACAAAATGACAAGGATTAAGGATTAAGGATTCAGTACTTTGTTTTATCCATGTCCAAAAATACCTAAAAAATAATCATAGTGGTGTAAAATTCAAGAATGATCAAAACATGGATACAATCAAAGCTAGTATCCGAATAGATATTTTGACTAAAAGGAAAATTTTCATTTTTTGATGAATAAGGCCGTATTCGTGAATAGATCAGATATCGTGAATAGTCAAGTATCGTGAATAGTAACCCCCATACACTAAAAGTTCCAAATTTAATTAAAAAGTTCATATCAATACTTGAAGATAATGATATTAGAATAAATAATATCATTAAAAAAAAATATCCCTTACTCGAAAGATCGCAGACTTCTAAATTAAAACACAGGATATAAAGCTATGACTTGAACTTCCACCAGTATAGCAATACTCAAAATATACTCAAAATACTCACAAGAATACGCTCGATAATATAGAGAGAGAAAACTTCGATTTCGTGTAATTTTCAATTCTAACCTAAGTACCTATTTATAGGAAAATGCTTAGAACAACAAAAGCGTAAAATTTAATATAATATTATTATTTATATTAACCATTCCTACGCACACCTTTAAATTCGTAATTCAAAGAATTGCACACATGAAAAATGAGGCCCACACATTGAAAACACGTTTTTGTGAATATAAATATTTAAAACTTCCAAAAATCAATTATTTCGGAACTTCGGAACTTCAATAATTCATAATAAATAGCCCTTTTATTAAAAAATTCGAATCTCGCATTTTTTATAGGAAATTCAATTCTCTACAACTTTACAGAAGAAAGTTTTTTCAAATTCCAAACAAAAATTGATCGAAATCCACAAACGGGCGATTTTACAAGCTATAATCAAATTTCGGTTAATAATTGTGTCCACCAACACACAAAATATGTGTTAAACATTTAATGCCATAAAAATACTCTTCCTCCTCATATACTCATATATCCCACATTCATTATAAAAATATCACCGTTAATATATTATTAAAATAATATATTTAAATGAATTATTTTATTAGAAAAAGATAAAATATTAATTTTCAACAATTGTCACATTAAAAATTTTCTCCATCTATATCCACATAAAATCAATATTTTCCTCATTATATAAATCAATAATTAATTATTCACAAATAATATTATGAGAATCACGATTATTGGCAACCGAGCGGTTCAAGGAAAGAGGGGCTTCAATAAGAATTTCTCCTTCTTGGCGGCAGCAATTAGGTGACCAAACCTCTCCTTATGAACTTTCTAGACATTGCCAATAATGTTATCTAATAATATTATTCAGATAATATGAATTATTGCTTCGATAATGAAAATACTTGTGTAATGAGAATTATTGAAACAATGAAAGAATATAAAATATCAATATGACAATTATTAAATCAATAAAATATTGAGCGATAATTATCGTAACCATTATTGAGTAGTGCATTCTTACGTAAGAATCAATAATTGGTGCAATCTTGTGACGCCCCAAAATAGGTATACATCACCCATTACGAGTTGTCAATACATAGATACGTAAACAACTACAACTTTATTATTATAACAAGAAAGCTGTGAGTTTGAATACAAATATTATCTTCTAGACAATATCTATACTCAAATAAATCCTCATCACATTTATTGATACATTATTTTACAAAAATGGTGAGGACTACTAAACAACTCTCTCTCTAGAACTTTCATTCCATACCCCGACTCGTACTTGCTATATTCTCGCCTCCGAGAAGAAAAATGGAACAAAAAGGAAAAGGGTGAGCTCAACTAGCCCGAAAAAGAATATTATGACTAAGATAATATACCACAAATTATCGTTAGTCTTCAACGAGGAAAAATCTAATAGAATACAATAGACAACAAATTTTAAATCAATATTCATGAGCGGAAATAATAATTCATTAGAAGAGTTAAGTAGAGAATGTAAACTACTATCTTCTATGTATGAATTTAAAAGTTCATCGTCTATTTTTATCCCTGTAACATCAATCAATATATATCCGGAATCAAATATTCATCTTTGCACTATACGCCAAAGATATTCATCGATTGGTCATGTTCATCTAAACACTGCTCATCTTTTGCACCACGGGCCAAAGATATTCTTCAGAAATCATTCATCTTTGCACTCTGTGCCAAAGATATTCCATAATATCATCATTTAAGAATTAAGATGATGAAAATATTTTTAAAGAAACGAATCCGGTGAAACAAAATGACAAGGATTAAGGATTAAGGATTCAGTATTTTGTTTTATCCACGTCCAAAAATACCTCAAAAATAATCACAAAGTGGTGTAAAATTCAAGAATGATCAAAACATGGATACAATCAAAACTAGTATCCAGAATAGATATTTTGGACGAAAAGAAAAATTTTCATTTTTTGATGAATAGTGTCGTATTCGTGAATAGTGTCGTATACGTGAATAGAAGTCAGTACACGTGAATAAGTAAGTCCGACACCAAAAGTTCCAAATTTGATAAAAACTTCGGATCAATATTTCAACATAATGATATTGAAGAAATAATATCATTACTGAAAAAATAATATCCCTTACCTCGAAAACAAGACTTTTAGTAAAAAAACAGGATATAGGTTATGACTTGAACTTGCATCAGTATAGCAATACTCAAAGTATACTCAAAATACTCACAAGAATATTTCGATAATATAGAGAGAGAAAACTTGCTTTTCTAGTGTGATTTTCAATTCTAACCTAAAGACCCTATTTATAGGAAATCGCTAGAACACCAAAGCGTAAAATTTAATAAAATATTAATATATATTAATTAAATTCTTACGCACACTTTTTATCAACTGAATTCAGCATTCAACACAAGTAGCCCACCTCACAAAACTTTTAAAAAACGTTTTTGTAATTAAAAATATTTTAAACTTCCAAAAATTAATTATTTCTGAGCTTCAGAACTTCAATAATTCATAATAAATAGCCCTTTTATCAGAAATTTGTAATCTCGCGAATTTTTATAGGAAATTCAATTCTCTACAACTTTGCAGAAGAAAGTTTTTCAAAATTCCAAACAGAAATTGACCGAAATCCACAAACGAGCGATTTTACAAGCTATAATCAAATTTCAGTCAATAAATGGGGTCCACCGACATGTTTAACATGTTTTAAACAATTATTGCAACAAAAATACTCTTCCTCCTCGTATACTCATATATCCCACATTCGTTATAAAAATATCACCATTATTATATTATTAAAATATAATAACACATTTAAATGAATTATCTTATCAGAAAAAGATAAAATTTCAATTTTCAACAATTGTCACATTAAAAATTTTCTCCATCTATATCTACATAAAATCAATATTTTCCTCATCATATGAATCAATAATTAATTATTTACAAATAATATTACGAGTAATCACAATATTGACAACTGTGCGATTCACAGGAAAGAGGGGCTTTCCAATAAGAATTTCTCCTTCTTTGGCGCACGCAATTAGGTGACCAAACCACTCTTTAGATGTAACTTTCTAGACATTGCCAATAATGTTATCTAATAATATTATTAGGATAATATGAATTATTGCATCGATAATGAAAATATTGTGTAATGACAATTATTGAAACAACAATGAATATAAAATATCAACGCAAAGAATTATTAAATCAATAAAAATGAGCGAATAAAGAATTATCGTAACCATTATTAATTAGTGCCTTTTACGTAAGAATCAATAATTGGTGCAATCCGTGTGCTCTCGTGTTTTCTTGTGAGACCCCAGATTTTATCAATAAAGATTTAAATTTTGTCGAAATAATTTTTAATATTATGGTGTGAATTTGAGATAATATTATAGTTGTGGGTAGTATTTATAAATTTTGCAAAGTATGCAAGTGGTTATATTATATATCGATTGGTCGGGGAATATTCGGTTTAGCGGGGAATATTCGTATAACGGCTCAATCATTGGTGGACCCCATAATGTAATTATTGCCGGATCGAGAAAACGACAAAAATATTTTATTAAAATAAACGGCGGAAGTTTTACCGTTGATATTGTTGAACTACTCGGTAGTAAAAGTACGAGAATACGTGTGGTTGCATAAATATTACCGGTATTGATTATTGATGCTTATGTGAGAAGTCACTCGGTTTGATTCCATTATCATCGATTAATAATATGAATTATTATAAGCGATAATGACGTTTTGTTTTATTCGTATTATTAACGTAATAAAACGAAACATCTTTTATATAAAATGTAATACTTTATTAAAGTTATTCTATAAATAGAATATATTATATTTTATTATGCATAGTGTTGCATAGTGTTTTTGCATAGTGTTTGTATAGTAAAATGTTTTTATATAAATAGAATATATGATATTTTATTTAAAAGATTTTGCTTTAAATATGGACCGTCCGATTAAAGTAAATCAATCTGGACCGTTCATGGATTAATTACTATACATTCTATTTTCCTATAAATGTAAGCTCATTCCTTCATTATTTTCTTTAATTCACTTTGAAACTACAGAGAGAGAACTTATAGAGAGAAGCTTATAGAGAGAAAATCTATAGAGAGAAAGAAGAAGAGTATTCGGTACTTCACTACTTTGATATCCAAAGTGTCTTTTACGGTAAGGGATATTATTTGTTGTAATTCGTAAGGGGTGTTATTCTTTCTTATTCATGAAGAGAACTTCGTTATTCCATTCATTATTATTCGTTAGAATAACTCGTAAAAAGTGGCATACCCTATACATAACTCGTGATACGCCAGATACCCTATACTTGGTGAAATCCTTATATTATTCCATTCTTATTTATTCTCATTGGAATAACTCAGATATCGCTGAATCCCCTATACTTGGTGATCTTCTTCATTATTCCATTTTTTATTATTATGTTGGAATATCCGTGCTCGTGTGTTTTACACGGACTGGTTCCATTATTTATTATTCAAAGCATTTATTATTTCTTGGATCATCCTCGCTTGCGTGAATTTCACCCGACCGGTTCCGTTATTATTATTACATTGAATAACTCTGCTCATGCTGGCAATCGCATGCATGGTGATTTCTTTTGTTATTCCATTCTTTATTATACCCAAATTGGTTAAAACTTTGACTTCTATACTCCATGAAATTAGTAGAATATCTTTGATATTTGCGTGCTCATTCATCCAAAGATCTTTTCATGGAAATATTCTTCTAATCATTCTTGAATTTTACTCTACAAAATAAAGATCATGTTGACAATTTGGACGTTAATAATTCCCGGATAAATTAATTCTTGAACTTGTTTTATTGAATTATTATGTCATTGTCATCATTCTCATGTTATATTATGTTATCTTTGGCTTACGTGCATAGATGAACTTAGTATGATTATGACCGTGGATCATTCTAAGATAATCATGGCTTGATATAAATGATGTGACAAAAGTCCTCAGTGGACCTGTAATGCAAATGATGGATAGTTTTTGGTATGATTATGACCGGGGGTGATGGTATAGTCATGACCATTGATAATTTGATGAAAATCCTTGACCGTGGGTGCATGTGGATGATTAGATATTGTGGTTTATTCATTAAACCGAGTCTTAGTGATAAAATTGATGAAAACCTTTTAAAACCTAAAAGATAGTAGACTTTATTTTCTACTTGACTCTTTTAATGGATTGCATATTTCACGCATTTAAACCGGTTGTCTATTGTATTTTATCGGTTTAACATTGTTGAAGACTATTGATAATTTGTTACGCATTATCTTAGTTATAATATTTTTCTCGGGCTAGTTGAGCTCACCCTTTCTTTCACCGTTTCTTCGTGAAATGAGAAGAATATACCGGGACGAGCCTGGGGAAAAGAGTGATGGTCCCGAAGATAGCATTAGTAGTCCTCACTATTCTCGTTAAATAGTGTGACAATAAATGTAATGAGGACTCCTTGAGTATGGATATTGTCTAAATGACAATATTCCTATTAGAACTCTCGGTTTATGTATTGTCGTATGTTTACACTACGGATGTATAATTAAGTTTGTATTTGAATTTATGTACCATGTAAGTGGCGACCCAAGATGGGTGACGATACCTAATTTTGGGGCGCCACAACAGTATCGAGCTAGGGATATGATCCCTAGCTAAGATGTGAGACCGGAACTAGGAGGGAGAGATAGAAATTCTTCGCTAGTATGACCTACCTAAGTTTATTTGGTATTTGATTGGTCTCACGAGTATAGTGATAATATGTTGCATGTCAATTAACTCTTATTTTGTGGCGTGTTTGAAAATGGCATCCGAGAATGTTGAGAATAAGAATGGAGCATGAGAGACTGTTGATTCTCCACGATCAATAATCAGGACAATGTGCAACAGGATGGCGATAATCCTCCCATATACAATAACACCGATCAATTGACGAACGATTTCAGACGTTTAAGAGGTTTTAGAATTCATGCAATATCAAAGTAAAGCGACTCATCCGTCCAAAACGTAGGTGGAAACACGAAAACTCTCTGGCGGTCACCGCTAAACAATTCAAGGAGCTGGGACCACCGGAGTTTAAGGGAGAACCAAAACCACTTCGCGGAAGCATGGATAAAGCAGATTACCAAGATATTTGATGTCTTGGGATGCTCCGAGGAGCAAAGGTTTCCTTTGCCGCCTTTATGTGTCGCAAGGCGGAGAGGCAGACATTGGTGGGAATCCAGAAACGACTCAACCTGGTGTATCAAGATATCTTGGGAGAAGTTCCAGAGTCGTTTCAACGACAAATACTTTCCCGAAAGTATTCGCCACATGAAGGAGGTGGAGTTTATAAAGTTGGAACAAAACAATATGGCCGTGGTCGCAATACGAGGCAAAAATTTTATGAGTTATCAAGATTTGCGTCCCACTTGGTGGATAATGAAGAGAGAATGGTGCGAATGTTTTTAAGAGGTTTGAAGCCGGAGATACGTCAACATCTTATTTCTCATAAACTGTGTTTGTATTCAGATGTTGTAAATAGGGCTCGATTAGTGGGAACGCGATAACGAAGTCAACGCAACTAAAAGAGAGCAGCTGACAAAATTATAATACCAGCGAGAGTAGTCATCAAAGCGGTGACAACAAGCGTGGAGGGAATCAACAGGCCAGATATGGTAACCACTTCGGTGGTAATCAGGGTCAAAGCAATAAGAATGGACATTTCAAGAAAAGGAGATTCAACAATGATGGAAAGACGTCAGCACCAGCACCCGTTGTTAAGGAAGGAGAAAGACCACCTATCATATGCTTCAAAAATGCGGAGAGAGGGACACATCATCCGAAAGCGCGCCATGTCAGTCAAAGCATGTTATAATTGTGGAAGAGAAGGTCACTTAGCTCGATTTTGTCATTTCATCAAGACAAATTCAACTAGGATGGAGGCACCAAAGGTCGCCCTGCATAAACCAAAGCCGAGTAGTTTAGAGAGAGCGTTTTTTTTTCTCGTGACGAGGAACCCGAATAAAATTATCACTGTAAGTTAATCATAAGCTCGAGAAGTCTATACCGTGTTAGATACCGGTTCTACCCACTCTTTTATTTCACCTAGTTATGTTCAACGTTTAAATTTGACCAAGAAGTTAAACTTTGACTCATTGGTTGAAACTTCGTTAGTAGGAGCCTTCGTTACCCGCTACTATTTTTAAATCTTGTTTGATTCAAATAAACATTTTCACGCTATTCGTCGATCTTATCTTTTTGAAAATATTTGCCTTTGATGTGATTTTAGGAATCAATTGGTTAACTACTCATCATGCTTTTAAGAAGGTTGTTAGCTTTTATATTCATAACCAACTTGTTGTGCGTAATTCAAGTAACCAAACTACTAAAGTTAATTATTGTCATATCAAGCCATAAGTAAAGAGCCCCGAACCTTTCGTTGTTGACTTCCTTGTGTGGAATGCAACCAAGCCGATTTTCTCAGAGGCTTACATCGTGAATGAAGATGGCAAGTTTATAGGTATCATTATGAGGTGCTATCTAGGTTAATGGATAGAAGTCATTGGTATCAATGTGACGTACTATCCAAGTCTTGGATGAGAGTCACAGATTTTGAATGATATTTCTATTATTAATAAATTTCTGGCGATTCTTGAAGACTTCTTAGCCTACTTAGAGCGTGAAATCGAATTTTCTTATTGACCCCAAAGATAAAACCCATTTCTTAAACCCTCAAATATTTCTTCAACTAAAATGAAAGCTTTACGTGGTTTATGATGAAAGTCATAATAAAAGTATTGGACTAATGAAAATCATGGGTATCGTGGTATTAGTAAGTGTTATGATGAGTTATGTTGGTTAGTATGTGAAAACATGAAAGTTTCTTAAAAATCACAAGGAGTTAAAAACCGATTTTGGTGAAAACGTAATATGAAATTCAATTGACCAAATCTCTTATTATATTTTGAATTTTTGAGTATGGTTAAGTCCTAGAGTTAGATCTATGAGTTACCTAACTAATCCAAGTGGAATCAATGAAAAAGGTGTTGTAGATTTTTGTGTGGACTGATTTTAGCAAAGGAGTCAAAACTTCAAAATGTCCAAAAAGTGCTACCACATTTTTGTAAGGGCTGTTTCAGCCACTTAATTAGTGAGAAAATTCAGGCCTTTTGGGACATAAAATTATATGGTATAAAGAACATCGTGTCCAAAAATGAGCTCATTCCGACTTAAAATGAGCAAGTTATGACCATTTCAATATTTAGGTTTTTTTGACGAAAAATGCTATAACTGGAGTTCTATAACTCCGATGACCATAAAATTTAAACTGGAGGCTCACATTAACATGTGTAAGGTCCTGCCAAGATTTGGGAATTTTTGGAGTTAAACTTGAGGTAGCTAATTTCTTAAGGAATTAATTAGAAATTGATTGTTGAAAAATAGTAAATGAATTTTAAAAATTCCGAGAAAAATATATTTTCATTATGGGACTATATTATGCTAAATCCCAAAAAAGAAATATTTTTGGGACTGATTTGGTATTTTTCATGAAAATAGTTTAGTTACTTAAACATATGAGTTAAATATGTTATGTGAAGTAACAAAGTTGAAAATAGGATTTTATGTACAGAGAATCTATATATATAGAGTATATGCATATTTTTTTGAGGGATTTGATAATTGGTGATGATATCTTATGAGTATGGCATTTTGAATGATTAAATGCATTATATGGTAAAGCGTAAACAATTGAGATAAATTGTTTATAAATTTAAGAAGTGATTAAAATATTGTTATAATATTAATGATATTAGATTATGAGATTATTAAGTGATTGATAATATGGGGATATTCTTGAATCTCGGATAAATTATATTATAAATGTTTAATATTTATCCTTTATCTCATTTGATTGATTCTTTATATCATTATCCTCACGCTTATATTATGTTGAAAGTCATCTCGTGGCTCAGAAGTGCATAGATGGACTTGGTATGATTATGAATGTGGATTGTTCTAAGATAATCATAAATCGTAATTGAAAACACGATTATCTTTGGCCGTCAGTAGCATGGATAATTTGTGGTCGTGATACTAATGAATACACGATTATCTTTGGTCAGTAGTGCATGGATAATTTGTGGTCGTGATACTTAATGAATACACGATTATCTTTCGCCACAAAGTGCATGGATAATTTGTGGTCGTGATACTAATGAATACACGATTATCTTTGGTCAGTAGTGCAAGAATAATTTGTGGTCGTGATACCAATGAATACACGATTATCTTTGGTCAAGTGCATGGATAATTTGTGGTCGGATACTAATGAATACACGATTATCTTTTCAGTAGTAGTGCATGGATAATTCGTGGTCGTGATACTAATGAATATCCTTGGCTCGTAGTGCGAGGGGATGATTCGATGATATGGATTAATTATCGAAATGAGTCTCAAAGAATGAAATATTAATTCATGGATGTGGTAAAAGTCATCTTTTAGTAGTAGTGCATTGATAGACTTGGTATGATTATGACCACGGATTATTCTTTAAGATAATCACGATCAGATTGAAAACACGAATATCCTTAGCCAAGAAGTGCATGGATAATTCGTGGTTGTGATACTATTAAGTCGCGCCTCAAAGATTATTGGTTTTACAGCTTGTATATCTTTAGTCAGTAGTGCAAAGATGAATTTTTAATGAATATCTTGGCGGATGCGAAGAAGAATTTAATATTTTTAATGATAAAGGTATTCAAGGTATCCTCACCTTTTTATCATACCGTGTACATACCCTAATTTCGGGGCTTAAATTCCATAAGGAGGGAGATTGTGGGACCCCAGATTTTATCAATAAAGATTTAAATTTTGTCGAAATAATTTTTAATATTATGGTGTGAATTTGAGATAATATTATAGTTGTGGGTAGTATTTATAAATTTTGCAAAGTATGCAAGTGGTTATATTATATTCGATTGGTCTGGGAATATTCGGTTTAGCAGGAATATTCGCATAACTACTCAATCATTGGTGGACCCCACAATGTAATTATCATTTGATCGAGAAAACGACAAAAATATTTTATTAAAATAACGGCGGAAGTTTTACCGTTGATATCGTTGAACTACTCAGTAGTAAAAGTACGATAATACGTGTGGTTGCATAGTAGTAACACCAGATTGATTGATTATCGATGCTTATGTGAGAAGTCACTCGGTTTGATTCCATTATTGTCGATTAATAATATGAATTATTATAGCGATAATGACGCTTTTGTTTTATTCAGTATTATTAACGTAATAAAATGTAAACATCTTTTATATAAAATGTAATACTTTATTAAAGTTATTCTATAAATAGAATATATTATATTTTATTATGCATAGTGTTGCATAGTGTAGTTTTTGCATAGTGTTTGTATAGTAAAATGTTTTTATATAAATAGAATATATGATATTTTATTTAAAAGATTTTGCTTTAAATATGGACCGTCCGATTAAAGTAAATCAATCTGGACCGATTCATGGATTAATTACTATACATTCTATTTTCCTATAAATGTAAGCTCATTCCTTCATTATTTTTTATTTAATTCAACTTCAAACTCTAGAGAGAGAACTTATAGAGAGGTTTATAGAGAGAAAATCTATAGAGAGAAAGAAGAAGAGTATTTCGTACTTCACTACTTTGATATCCAAAGGTCTTTTACGGTAGAAGGGATATTATTTGTTGTATCCGTAAGGGTGTTATTCTTTCTTATTCATGAAGAGAACTTCGTTATTCCATTCATTATTATTCGTTAGAATAACTCGTAAAAGTGGCATACCCTATACATAACCTCAGACACGCCAGATACCCTATACTTGGTGAAATCCTTATATTATTCCATTCTTATTTATTCTCATTGGAATAACTCAGATACGCTGAATCCCCTATACTTGGTGATCTTCTTCGTTATTCCATTTTTTATTATTCGTTGGAATATCCCGTCGTGTGTTTTACACCGGACTGGTTCCATTATTTATTATTCAAAGATTTATTATTCTCTTGATCATCATCCGCCGGTGTGAATTTCACATCGACTGAGTGAATTTCCGTTCCGTTATTATTATTCTCATTGGAATAACTCCGCCTGCGCTAAGTACCGCATTGCATGGTGATTTCTTTTGTTATTCCATTCTTTATTATACCCAATTGGTTAAAACTTTGACTTTATACTCCATGAAATTAGTAGAATATCTTTGATATTTGCGTTTCATCCAAAGATCTTTTCATGGAAATATTCTTCTAATCATTCTTGAATTTTACTCTACAAAACAAAGATCATGTTGACAATTTGGACGTTAATAATTCTCGGATAAATTAATTCTTGAACTTGTTTTATTGAATTATTATGTCATTGTCATCATTCTCATGTTATATTATGTTATCTTTCGCTTACGTGCATAGATGAACTTAGTATGATTATGACTGAGGATCATTAAGTATAATCATGGCTTGATATAAATGATGTGACAAAAGTCCTCGGTGGATCAGAATGCGATGATGGATAGTTTTTTTGGTATGATTATGACTGGGGTGATTCGGTATAGTCATTTGACCATTGATAATTTGATGAAAATCCTTGACCGTGGTATGGTGGATGATTAGATATTGTGGTTTATTCATTAAACCGAGTCTTAGTGATAAAATTGATGAAAACCTTTTAAAACCTAAAAGATAGTAGACTTTATTTTCTACTTGACTCTTTTAATGGATCAGATATTTCACCGCAGCTTAAACCTGGTTGTCTATTGTATTTTATCGGTTTAACATTGTTGAAGACTATTGATAATTTGTTCTCGCATTATCTTAGTTATAATATTTTTCATCGGGCTAGTTGAGCTCACCCTTTCTTTCCGTTCTCTTCAGAAATGAGAATATAGCCGGGACGAAGTGGGGAAAAGAGTGATGGTCCCGAAGATAGCATTAGTAGTCCTCACTATTCTCGTTAAATAGTGTGACAATAAATGTAATGAGGACTCCTTGAGTATGGATATTGTCTAAATGACAATATTCCTATTAGAACTCTCGGTTTATGTATTGTCGTATGTTACACCTATGTATGTATAATTAAGTTTGTATTTGAATTTATGTACCATGTAAGTGGCGACCCAAGATGGGTGACGATACCTAATTTTGGGGCGCCACATTAACCAATAGAAGTATTTTAACAAGATAATTCAGAATAACTACGCCGTTATTTTTAAACCACTTATATTTGTCGCTTTCTTCATCCAATCGCTTTCAAGTTATGGGGCCCACAAAAAATCGCTACCGTGCATTTAATATTCCCCGAAGCAAGAAGAATATTCCACGACCAAACGAATATTCCAAACAACAATGAATATTTTATAACCACTTGCTTATTTTGAAATATTTGCGTATTTTACCCATAACTATCCACATTAATCAAATCAACCCTTACTATTTCAAAATAATAAATAGAGGAAAATAAATTTCATTTATTAATAATTTGGGGTCTTACAACCTCCCTCCTTATGAAATTTCGTCCTCAAAATTGACGACGTACACTGGTGTTTCAAAAGGTGAGGATACCTCGCTTTCATTTCCGCTTTCCAATTCTCGTGTCATTTCCTTTATAAAGCATGATTCCTCCATAAAACTTTAACTTGTGGTATGACCTTTGCTTGGCGTAGGACATGCTCCTTCCTATCCAAGATCTTGACAGTACCTCCTCATAGGTTAAGTCTTCTTGGCTATCTCGTCCTGGTTCTAACTCTATAACGTGGTTCGGGTCTTTCACATATTTACTGAAATATGATATGTGAAACACATTATGAACACGAGACATACTCGGAGGTAACGCGAGTCTATAGACTACATTTCCTACTCGGTCAAGAATTTGAAATGGACCAATAAATCGTGGATTGAGCTTTCCTCTCTTCCCAAATCTTGTAACTCCCTTCCATGGAGCAACTCGCAACAATACATGATCCCCTATACTAAATTCCCTAGTCCTTTCGATGAAGATCCGCATAACTCTTTTGTCGATCTTGTGCCGTTTTTATACGTTGTCGAATCATTTGGATCTTTTCCGTAGTCATACGTACTAACTCGGGTCCCAACAATGTTGTTTCACCCACCTCATCCCAACATATTGGAGAGCGACATTTTCGTCCATATAATGCTTCGAATGGAGCCACACCTATACTTGCACGATAAGCAATTGTTGTTGTAGGAGAATTCCACCAATGGTAAATACTTATCCTAAGCGCCCTTGAAGTCTCAGGACACGAGTCTTAATAGATCTTCAAGAGTTTGAATAGTCCTCTCTGATTGTCCGTCCGTTTGAGGATGGTATGCCGAACTGAATCGTAAATCCGTGCCCATAGCTTTTTGCAAGCTAACCCAAAATCTTGAAGTGAATCTTGGGTCACGATCCGAAACTATGGATACAGGCATGCCATTCAACCTCACAATCTCATTTACATATATACTAGCAAGACGTTCAAGGGAATAAGTCTCCCGTATCGGCAAGAAATGAGCAGACTTGGTTAATCTATCAATAATAACCCAAATAGCATTGATGCCTTGAGAAACCGTAGGAAGACCCGTAATGAAATCCATGGTAATGTGTTCCCACTTCCATTTCGGAATCTCAAGTGGTTGCAACGGACCCTTAGGTACTAGATGCTCCGCCTTTACACGTTGACAAGTTAAACACATTGAGATAAACTTTGCAATCTCTCTCTTCATATTGTTCCACCAAAATGTATGTCGAAGATCACGATACATTTTAGTACTTCCAGGATGGATTGCAAATGGTGTATTGTGTGCCTCCATCATAATCTTCTACTTCAAATCGTAGTCGTTAGGGACACAAAGTCTAGAGTGGACTCAAGTATTCCTTCTTCATCAATTCTCGCTTAGGAATAGCTCCTTCTTGTACTTTCTTCTTCATACGCATCACCGGCCCGGTGGCTTGAGCAACCTTAACTTTTTCTATTAAAGTTGGCTCTGTCGTATACTTGACATCATCGCACTCATTCCCAAGATATGATCTTTCTACTCAATGCGTCACCTACCACGCTCGCTTTACCAAGATGGTATTGAATAGTGTGGTCGTAGTCTTTCAATAGCTCGAGCCAACGTCACGCCAGATGTTGAGTTCTTTTGAGTGAAGAAATATTTAAGGCTTTTATGGTCCGAATATATCTCAACTTTCTCCCCATATAGATAGTGCCTCCATATCTTTTAGCGAAAACAATCGGGCCGCTAACTCTAGATCATGAGTAGGATAATTCCTCTCATACTCTTTAAGTTGTCGTGAGGCATAGGCTATGACTTTCCCACGTTGCATGAGAACACATCCTAACCCTTTGCTTGAAGCATCAACAGATAACAAATCCATCCGAACCAGATGGTATTGTTAGAACAGTCTTAAATAAGTCTCCTCTTAAGCTCTTAGAAACTCTTCTCGCATTCTTCGCTCCAAACGAATTTTGTATCCTTCCGAGTTAGTTGAGTTAATGGAGTAGCGATTCGAGAAAACCCTTCCACGAATCTCCGATAATAACCAAACTAAGCCCAAAAGCTACGTGACTTGACCACCGACTTGGTTGCTCCCAACTTTGTATTGCTTCAATCTTTTTGCCGGATCAACAGATACTCCATGTTTCGACACCACGTGCCCAAGGAATGCTACTTCCTCAAGCCGTAACTCGCATTTCTTCAATTTGGCATATAGTTTGTTTTCACGAAGCCTTTGGAGTACCAAATTTCAAATGGTGCTCATGATCTTCACGACTTTTGGAATATATGAGGATGTCATCAATAAAGACAACAACAAACCGATCCAAATATTCTTGAATACTCGGTTCATCATATCCATGAAAGTCAGCAGAGCATTAGTCAATCCGAAAGACATGACTAAGAATTCATAATGCCCGCATCGAAGTTCTAAAGGCGCTTTTGAATATCCTTAGTTCTAATCTTCATTTGATGATATCCAAAACGAAGATCGATTTTTGAAAAGAATTGTGCCCTTGCAATCGGTCAAACAAGTCATCAATACGAGGTAAAGGATACCTATTCTTGATGGTGACATGGTTCAATTCCCGATAGTCAATCTTAAAGTCGCATACTCCCCGCTCTTTCTTCTTTACTGAATAAAACAGAGCACCCCAAGGAGATGTACTGGGGCTAATGAAACCGATGTCCAACAATTCTCGTAGTTGGACCTTTAACTCCTGAAGTTCAATAGGAGCAATTCGATATGGGGTTTTAGAAATGGGCTTTGTACCAGTTCAAGATCAATAAAGAATTCAACTTCACGCTCGGGGCAGACCGGAAGTTCTTTAGAAATACGTCGGGAAAGTCAATAACAACAGAATATTATTCAAATTTGACGTGTCTTTATTCAAATCCATAACATGGGCTAAGAAAGCTTGACATCCGCTTTTTCAATAAATGAATAGCTTTATGATTAGATATGACGTTGATTGATTTTAATGGTTTAGTTGCTTGAATTGCATAACAAAGTTGGTTAGGAATATGAAAACTAACAAATTTTATTTAAAATAATCAATTTTGGCATGATGAGTAGTTAACCAATCAATCCCTAAAATCACATCAAAAGTAAGTATCTTTAAAGAGATAAGGTCAATGGTAAGGTGATGGTGCCAACTTGAATCAAACAAGATTTATAAAAAAGTGGATGTGATGAAAGTTTCTCCTAACGGAGTTTCCACAAATAGGTCAAAGTCTAATTTCTCCCGAGTCAAGTTTAAACGTTGAGCACATGCAGGAGAGATAAATGAATGGGTAGCACCCCAGATCAAGTAAGGTATAAACTTCGCAAGAATTTATGATTAGCTTACCCGTGATCACCTCGTTTGGGTTCCTCGATTTTGACCGACCACAACAAACGCCTTCCAGAACCGATTGACTTTTGATTTTTCGGGACAATCTTTTGAATCACCGTCCTCATTGAACTAGGCTTCGCCACCGCATAATCTCGAGCGATATGTCCTTCCTTTCCACAATTATAGCATACCTTGAAACAGGTTGTGGGGGTTTGGATCGATATGTCCTCTCTTTTTCGTGATTTGTAGCATATGACGGGTGGTCGTTCTCCTCCCTTAGAACCAGCTTGTTCGCAAGCACCGCTGCCTTCACATGGTCGTCTGTTAAATCTCTCTCTTTTTAAAATCTCCTCCGACTCGCTTCTTCTATTTTCATGGCTATGATTACCACCAGAGTGGTTACCATTTTTGTCCGTCTGTTTCTTTCTCCAATTTGGTTATCATATTTTCATTGACCGCTATCTCTGGTACGATCCTCGGTTATGGTTCCTCGGTTAAACATACTCGTTATCTCGCTTCTAACAATTGAGCCAGCCTCATAACAACATCCTGAATAGAGAGAAAATTTATGAGAAATGAGATATTGTCGTATGCCGAAGTTTCAAACCTCTCGAAACATCCGCCATACGTTCCTCATTCTCCACCAAATGAGGTGCAAACCGGATAACTCGCAAACTTTGCCTCGCATCGAGACACCGCCATGTTGTTTTGTTCTAATCGATGAACTCCACTTCCTTCATATGATTTAACACTTTCGTGAAAGTATTTGTCATTAAATAGTTCTCAAACGTCTCCCAAGACACTTTGAAAAGCGGTGGATGGGTACGCTTCATGCATCCCACCAAGAGTCCGCCGCCACACGGAACATAAAGGTGGCGAATGGAACCTTCTGTTTCTCTCGTGTATCCCAAGACATCGAATATCTTGGTAATTTGCTTGACCCATGTTTCCGCCATGATCGGATCTCGCTTTCCTTAAATTTCGTGGTCCCAACTCTTTGAACTCGCCAATGTGGACAACCCGTGAATTGCTATCATTTCCTCCTCAGATTTTGAACACGAAGTCTCCCTCGTCCGATTTTGCATGAACCGCAAAAAGCTTCTAAACATCCCCTCGCTCATCATCTCGCTTTCATTGGTGTTGTTCGCAGGAGGAACATTGCCACTGTTGCACGCTCTCCTCATTGGTGAGTACAAAGGCTCCACGGCCTCATTTCCATTGTTAATATTCTCATCGACATTCTCAACATCGTCATCAAACAAGGGTTAATTAAGGAAATCAATATATCACATAATATCCCTATATACGGGACCAACTAACAAATAAGCTTAGTAGGACACACTAGCGAAAGGATTTACTCTGCTCTCCTCCTAATTCTATTCCCGATCTCCGCTAGAGATCATATCCCTAAGCTCGATATTAACTGCGACGCCCCAAAATAGGTAAACATCACCCATTTCGAAAGTTGTCAATACATGGTATGTAAACAACTACAACTTTATTATTACAATAGTAAAAACTGTGAGTTTGAATACAAATATTATCTTCTAGACAATATCTATACTCAAATAAATCCTCATCACATTTATTGATACATTATTTTACAAAAATGGTGAGGACTACTAAACAACTCTCTCTAGAACTTTCATTCCATACCCCGACTCGTACTCGCTATATTCTCGCCTCCTGAGAAGAAAAATGGAACAAAAAAAAAAGGGTGAGCTCAACTAGCCCAGTAAAGAATATTATGACTAAGATAATATACAACAAATTATCGTTAGTCTTCAACAGGGAAAAATCTAATAGAATACAATAGACAACAAATTTTAAATCAATATTCGCAATGAAATAATAATTCATTAGAAGAGTTAAGTAGAGAATGTAAACTACTATCTTCTATGTATGAATTTAAAAGTTCATCGTCTATCTTTTATCCCCGTAACATCAATCAATATATATCCGAATCAAATATTCATCTTTGCACTACATGCCAAAGATATTCATCATTCATTCGTCATGTTCATCTAAACACTGCTCATCTTTTGCACTACGGGCCAAAGATATTCTACAGAAATCATTCATCTTTGCACTATGTGCCAAAGATATTCCATAATATCATCATTTAAGATCAAGATGATGAAAATATTTTTAAAGAAACGAATCCAAAGTGAAACAAAATGACAAGGATTAAGGATTAAGGATTCGTACTTTTGTTTTATCCACGTCAAAAATACCTCAAAATAATCATAGTGGTGTAAAATTCAAGAATGATCAAAACATGGATACAATCAAAGCTAGTATCCGTAATAGATATTTTGACGAAAAGAAAATTTTTATTTTTCGATGAATAATAGCCAGATTCGTGAATAAGTGTAAGATATCACGTGAATAAAGGCCGACACGTGAATATTAACTCGACACCAAAAGATCCAAATTTGATAAAAACTTCAGATCAATATTTCAACATAATGATATTGAAGAAATAATATCATTTGAAAAAATAATATCCCTTACCTCGAAAGACAAGACTTCTAGTTGAAACACAGGATATAGGTTATGACTTGAACTTTGCATCAGTATATAGCAATACTCAAAGTATACTCAAATACTCACAAGAATACGCCGATAATATAGAGAGAAAACTTCAGCTTTTTTGGTGTGATTTTCAATTCTAACCCAAGACCCTATTTATAGAAATCGCTTAGAACACCAAAGTTAGTAAAATTTAATAAAATATTAATATATATTTATTAAATTTTTACATTACACTTTTTATCAACTGAATTCAGCATTCAACACAAGTAGCCCACCTCACAAAACTTTAAAAAACGTTTTTGTAATTAAAAATATTTTAAACTTCCAAAATTAATTATTTTGAGCTTCGTAACTTCAATAATTCATAATAAATAGCTCTTTTATCAGAAAAATTGAATCTCGCATGAATTTTTATAGGAAATTCAATTTCTACAACTTTGCGGAAGAAAGTTTTTCCAAATTCCAAATGTAAATTGACCGAAATCCACAAACCAAGCGATTTTACAAGCTATAATCAAATTTCAACCAATAAATGGGGTCCACCGACATGTTTAACATGTTTTAAACATTTATTGCAACAAAAATACTCTTCCTCCTCAGATACTCATATATCCCACATTCGTTGTAAAAATATCACCATTATTATATTATTAAAATATAATAACACATTTAAATGAATTATCTTATCGAAAAAAGATAAAATTTCAATTTTCAACAATTGTCACATTAAAATTTTTCTCCATCTATATCCACATAAAATCAATATTTTCCTCATCATATGAATCAATAATTAATTATTCACAAATAATATTACGTAATCACAATATTGACAACCGTGCGCTCCTCAGAAAGAGGGGCTTTCAATAAGAATTTCTCTTCATCGGGCGCAAGCAATTAGGTGACCAAACCTCTCCTTAGATGTAACTTTCTAGACATTGCCAATAATGTTATCTAATAATATTATTCGGATAATATGAATTATTGCATCGATAATGAAAAATACCGTGTAATGACAATTATCAAACAACAAAGAATATAAAATATCAACGCATCAATTATTAAATCAATAAAATATCGAATAAAGAATTATCGTAACCATTATTAAGTAGTGCCTCTTCACGTAAGAATCAATAATTAGTGCAATACCGCAAAGCTATCGTATTTTTAACCAATTTAGTATTTTAACAAGATTAATCTGTGAATAACTACGCCGTTATTTTTAAACCACTTATATTTGTCGCTTTCTTCATCTCATCGCTTTTAGCATGGGGCCCACAAAATATCTCGCGTCGTCGCATTTAATATTCCCCGAAAAAGAAGAATATTCCACGACCAAACGAATATTCCCAGACAACAATGAATATTTTATAACCACTTGGTTATTTTGAAATATTTGCGTATTTTACCCATAACTATCCACATTAATCAAATCAACCCTTACTATTTCAAAATAATAAATAGAGAAAAATAAATTTCATTTATTAATAATTTGGGGTCTTACAAATACCGTGTGCTTCTTGTGTTTTAACCGCAAAGTATTTTAACGAAGATTAACGATAATAAACTACAAGTTATTTTTAAACAACTTATATTTGTTGTTTTCTTCATCCAATCGCTTTCTCGTTATGGGGCCCACAAAAGATCGCTACTGGTAAATATTTAATATTCCCGACAAAGCAAGAATATTCCACGACCAAACAAATATTCCCACAACAATGAATATTTTATAACCACTTGCTTATTTGAAAATATTTGCGTATTTTACCCATAACTATCCACATTAATCAAATCAACCCTTACTATTTCAAAATAATAAATAGAGAAAATTAAATTTGATTAATAATAAGTTGGGGTCTTACAACCTCCCTCCTTATGAAATTTCGTCCTCAAAATTGACGACGCACTGGTGTTTCAAAAGGTGAGGATACCTCGCTTTCATTTCGCTTTCCAATTCCCGTGTCGGTTCCTCTATAGCATGATTCCTCCACAAAACTTTAACTTGTGGTATGACCTTTCTTGGCGTAGGACATGCTCCTTCCTATCCAAGATCTTGACAGGTACCTCCTCATACGTTAAGTCTTCGACTATCTCGTCCGGTTCTAACTCTATAACATGGTTCGGGTCTTTCACATATTTACGAAGTACAGATATGTGAAACACATTATGAACACGAGACATACTCGGAGGTAACGCGAGTCTATAGTCTACATTTCCTACTCGGTCAAGAATTTGAAATGGACCAATAAATCGTGGATTGAGCTTTCCTCTCTTCCCAAATCTTGTAACTCCCTTCCATGGAGCAACTCGCAACAATACATGATCCCCTATACTAAATTCCACGTCCTTTCGATGAAGATCCGCATAACTCTTTTGTCGATCTTGTGCCGTTTGTATACGTTGTCGAATCATTTGTATATTTTTCGTAGTCATACGTACCAACTCGGGTCCCAACAATGTTGCTTCACCCACCTCGTCCCAACATACTGGAGAGCGACATTTTCGTCCATATAATGCTTTGAATGGAGCCACACCTATACTTTGCTCGATAATCTGTTGTTGTAGGAGAATTCCACCAATGGTAAATACTTATCCCAACCGCCTTGAAGTCTCAGGACACGAGTTTTAATAGATCTTCAAGAGTTTGAATAGTCCTCTCGATTGTCCGTCCGCTTGAGGATGGTATGCGAATCAATCGTAAAACTGCGCTCCATAGCTTTTTGCAAGCTAACCCAAAATCTTGAAGTGAATCTTGGGTCACGATCCAAACTATGGATACTGGCATGCCATGAAACCTCACAATCTCATTTACATATATACTAGCAAGACGTTCAAGGGAATAAGTCTCTCGTATCGGCAAGAAATGAGCAGACTTGGTTAATCTATCAACAATAACCCAAATAGCATTGATGCCTTGAGAAACCGTAGGAAGACCCATAACGAAATCCATGGTAATGTATTCCCATTTCCATTTCAGAATCTCAAGTGGTTGCAATGGACCCTTAGGTACTAGATGCTCCGCCTTTACACGTTGACAAGTTAAGCACGTTGAGATAAACTTTGCAATCTCTCTCTTCATATTGTTCCACCAAAATGTATGTCGAAGATCACGATACATTTTGGTACTTCCAGGATTGATTGCAAATGGTGTATTGTGTGCCTCCATCATAATCTTGTACTTTAAATCGAGTCGTTAGGGACACAAAGTCCGGAGTGGACTCAAGTATTCCTTCTTCATCAATTCTCGCTCGGAATAGCACCTTCTTTTTTACTTTCTTCTTCACACACATCTCCGGATTCGGTGGCTTGAGCAACCTTAACTTTTTCTGTTAAAGTTGGCTCTACGCGATACTTGACATCATCGCACTCATTCCCGCATATGATCTTCTACTCAACGCGTCGCCTTCCACGTTCGCTTTTTCCGAATGGTATTGAATAATGTGGTCGTAGTCTTTCAATAGATCGAGCCAACGTCGGCGCCGCGATGTTGAGTTCTTTTGAGTGAAGAAATATTTAAGGCTTTTATGGTCTGAATATATCTCCACTTTCTCCCCATATAGATAGTGCCTCCATATCTTTAGCGCGAAAACGACTGCTGCCAACTCTAGATCCTGAGTAGGATAATTCCTCTCATATTCTTTATGTTGTCGCGAGGCATAGGTTATGACTTTCCCACGTTGCATGAGAACACATCCTAACCCTTTGCCCGAAGCATCGCTGTAGATAACAAATCCATCCGAACCAGATGGTATTGTTAGAACAGGTGCCGAAATGAGTCTCCTCTTGAGCTCTTGGAAACTCTTCTCGCATTCCTCGTTCCATACGAATTTTATATCTTCCAAAGTCAATTTGAGTTAATGGAGTAGCGATTCGAGAAAATCCTTCCACGAATCTCCGATAATAACCAGCTAAGCCCAGAAAGCTACGTACTTCGGTCACCGACTTTGGTTGCTCCCAACTTTGTATTTCTTCAATCTTCGCCGGTCCACGGATACTCCATGTTTTAACACCACGTGCCCAAGAAATGCTACTTCCTCAAGCCAGAACTCGCATTTCTTTAATTTGGCATATAGTTTGTTTTCACGAAGCCTTTGGAGTACCAGCTTCAAATGGTGCTCATGATCTTCATGACTTTTGGAATATATGAGGATGTCATCAATAAAGACAACAACAAACTGATCCAAATATTCCTTGAACACTCGGTTCATCATATCCATGAAAGCCGCAAGAGCATTAGTCAATCTGAAAGACATGACTAAGAATTCATAATGCCCGTATTGAGTTCTAAAGGCAGTCTTTGGAATATCCTCAGTTCTAATCTTGGTGATGATATCCGTAAGCTAAGATCGATCTTAGAAAAAAATTGTGCCCTTGCAATCGGTCAAACAAGTCATCAATACGAGGTAGAGGATACCTATTCTTGATGGTGACATGATTCAATTCCCGATAGTCAATACAAAGTCGATACTCCCCGCTCTTTCTTCTTTACGAATAAAACAGAGCACACCCAAGGAGATGTACTAGTCGAATGAAATCGATGTCCAACAATTTCGTAGTTGGACCTTTAACTCCCGAAGTTCAATAGAGCCATTCGATATGGGGTTTTAGAAATGGGCTTTGTACCGCAGTTCAAGATCAATAAAGAATTCAACTTCGTGTTCGGAGGTAGACCGGAAGTTCTTCAGAAATACCTCGGAAAGTCAATAACAATGGGAATATTATTCAAATTTGATGTGTCTTTATTCAAATCCATAACATGGGCTAAGAAAGCTTGACATCCGTTTTTCAATAAACGAATAGCTTTATGATTAGATATGACGGTGATTGATTTTAATGGTTTAGTTGCTTGAATTAAGTAAAACATGTTGGTTAGGAATATGAAAACTAACAACCTTACGAAAACAATCAATTTTGGCATGATGAGTAGTTAACCAATCAATCCCTAAAATCACATCAAAAGCAAGTATCTTTAAAGAGATAAGGTCAACAGTGTAAGGTGATGGTGCCAACTTGAATCAAACAAGATTTATAAACATGTGGATGTGATGAAAGTTTCTCCTAACTGAGTTTCCATGAGATAGGTCAAAGTCTAATTTCTCCCGAGTCAAGTTTAAACGTTGAGCACAAGCGAGAAGAGATAAATGAATGGGTAGCACCCCAGATCAAGTAAGGTATAAACTTCGCAAGAATTTATAAATAGCTTACCCGTGATCACCTCGTTTGGGTTCCTCGCATTTTGACCCGGTCACAACAAACGCTCTTCCAGAACCGTTGACTTTGAATTTTTCGGGATGTCTTTTGAGTCACCGTATCCATTGAACTAGGTTTTTGCTACTGCATAATCTCGAGCGATATGTCATTCCTTTCCACAATTATAGCATACCTTGAACTATTGTGGGCAGTTTGGACTGATATGTCCCTCTTTCCCGGATTTATTGCATATGACCGGTGGTCGTTCTCATCCCTTAGAACCCGATTGTTCTTTGGCATTGTCGTCTTCACATGGTCGTTGTTAAATCTCCTCTTTTAAAATCTCTCCTCCGACTCGCTTCTTCTATTTTCATGGCTATGATTACCACCGAGTGGTTACCATTTTTGTCCGTCTTTTCTTTCTCCATTTGGTTATCGTTGTTTTGTTGATCGCTATCTCCGGTATGATCCTCGATTGTGGTCCCTCGGTTGACCGTACTCGTTATCTCGCTCTAATAATTGATCCTCATTTACAACATCCGAATAGAGAGAAAATTTATGAGAAATGAGATATCGACGTATGTCGGGTTTCAAACCTCTAAGAAACATCCGCGTCATATGTTCCTCATTCTCCACCAAATGAGGTGCAAACCGGATAACTCGCAAACTTTGCCTCGTCATGGGACACCGCCATGTTGTTTTGTTCTAATCGATGAACTCCACTTCCTTCATACGAGCGAACACTTTCGTGAAAGTATTTGTCATTAAATAGTTTCAAACGTCTCCCAAGACATACGCCGAAAGTGTGGCTGGATGTGTACGCCTACGACTCCCACCAATTATGCTCGCTTCGCCACGGAACATAAAGGTGGCGAATGGAACCTTCTGTTCCTCCATGCATCCCAAGACATCGAATATCTTGGTAATTTGCTTGACCCATGTTTCCGCCATGATCGGATCTCGCTTTCCCTTAAATTCTGGTGCTCCCAACTCTTTGAATCGCTTCATTGTGACAACCCATGAATTGTTATCATTTCTCTTATATTTTGAACACGAGTCTCCTAAATCTCGATTTTGCATGAATCGCAAAAAGCTTTTAAACATCCTCTCGCTCATCATCGCTCGCCCGGTGGTGTTGTTCACGGGAGGAACATCATGAGCGAGCTTTGCACGCTTTCTCCTCGTTGGTGAGTACAAAGCGTCTCCACGGTCTCATTTCCATTGTTAATATTCTCATCGACATTCTCAAATCGCATCATAAAACAAGGGTTAATTAAGGAAATCAATATATCACATAATATCCCTATATATCTTGACCAACTAACAAATAAGCTTTAGTAGGACACACTAAATAAGGATTTACTCGTCTCTCCTCCTAGTTCTATTCCCCGATCTCGCCATGGAGATCATATCCCTAAGCTCGATACCAACCGTGACGCCCCCAAAATAGGTATACATCACCCATTCGAGTTGTCAATATATGGTACAAAACAACTACAACTTTATTATTACAAAGAAAACGTGAGAAAATTCAATTCTCTAAAACCTTATAGGAAATTCAATTCTCTACAACTTGCGAGAAGAAAGTTTTTCCAAATTCAAACAAAATTGACCGAAATCCACAAACCAAGCGATTTTACGTGCTATAATCAAATTTCTACAATAATTGTGTCCACCAACACACAAAATATGTGTTAAACATTTAATACCATAAAAATACTGTTCCTCTTCATATACTCATATATCCCACATTCATTATAAAAATATCACCGATTAATATATTATTAAAATAATATATTTAAATGAATTATTTTATTAGAAAAAGATAAAATATTAATTTTCAACAATTGTCACATTAAAATTTTCTCCATCTATATCCACATAAAATCAATATTTTCCTCATTATATAAATCAATAATTAATTATTCACAAATAATATTACAGAATCACGATCTTTGGCAACCAAGCGGTTCAGGAAAGAGGGCTTTCTAATAAGAATTTCTCTCTTCTTGGCGCGTAATTAGGTGACCAAACCTCCTAGAGCGTAACTTTCTAGACATTGCCAATAATGTTATCTAATAATATTATTCGAGATAATATGAATTATTGCTTCGATAATGAAAAAATCTTGTGTAATGACAATTATTGAAACAACGTGAATATAAAATATCAACGCAACAATTATTAAATCAATAAAATCTTTGAGAATAATTATGTAACCTTTATTGAGTAGTGCATTCTTACGTAAGAATCAATAATTGGTGTAATAATAGTAATCTTCTTGTGTTTTAACCCCAAGAATATTTTAACGGTGATAATTGGTAACAACTTCTGTAGTTATTTTTAAACAACTTATATTTGTCGTTTTCTTCATTCAATCGCTTTCCGTTATGGGGCCCACAAAAGACTGTGCCGTCGTACGAATATTCCCCGACAGCAAGAATATTCCACGACCAAACGAATACTCCCCGACAACAATGAATATTTTATAACCACTTGCTTATTTTGAAATATTTACGTATTTTACCCATAACTATCCACATTAATCAAATCAACCCTTACTATTTCAAAATAATAAATAGAGAAAATTAAATATCATTAATAATAAGTTGGGGTTTTACAGGTGAAGCAACATTGTTGGGACCAGAGTTGGTACGTATTACTACAGAAAAGATCCAAATGATTCGACAACGTATACAAACGACACATAATCGACAAAAGAGTTATGCGGATCTTCATCGAAAGGACGTGGAATTTAGTATTGGGGATCATGTATTGTTGTGTGTTGCTCCATGGAAGGGAGTTACAAGATTTGGGAGAAGAGGAAAGCTCAATCCACGATTTATTGGTCCATTTCGGATTCTTGACCGAGTAGGAAATGTGGCCTATAGACTCGCGTTACCTCCAAATATGTCTCGTGTTCATAATGATTTTCACATATCTATGCTTTTTAAATATGTGAAAGACCCTAACCACGTTATTGAGTTAGAACCAGACGAGATAGCCGAAGACTTAACGTACGAAGAGGTACCTGTCAAGATCTTGGATAGGAAGGAGCATGTCGTATGCACAAAGGTCATCCCACAAGTCAAAGTTTTGTGGAGGAACTATGCTATAGAGGAAATGACCTGGGAGTTGGAAACGAAAATGAAAGCGAGGTATTCTCACCTTTTCAAAACACCAGGTACGTACGTCAATTTCGAGGATAAAATTTCATAAGGAGGGGAGGTTGTAAGACCCCAACTTATTATAAATAAAATTAAATTTTCTTTATCTATTATTTTGAAATAGTAAGGGTTGATTTGATTAATGTGGTTAGTTATGGGTAAAATGCGCAAATATTTCAAATAAGCAAGTGGTTATAAAATATTCATTGTTGTCGAGGAATATTCGTTTGGTCGTAGAATATTCTTACCGTTGGGAATATTCGCATTTACTGACGGTAGCGACCTTGTGTGGGCCCCATAACGGAAAGCGATTGGATGAAGAAAACGACAAGTATAAGTTATTTTTAAATAACTACGTAGTTATACCAATTAATCTTGTTGTTGAAATACTCTATGGTTAAAACACAAGAAGCATGCAGTATTGCACCAATTATTGATTCTTACGTAAGAAGGCAATACTCAATAATTGTTTCTGAAGAATTATCGTTCAATATTTTATTTTATCGATTCAATAATTGCTACGTTGATAATTTATATTATCGTTGTTTCAATAATTGTCACTACACAAGATTTTCCATTATCGATCAATAAGTCATATTATTTGAATAATATTATTAGATAGCAATATTGGCAATGTCTAGAAAGTTTCGTTTCAAGGAGAGGTTTGGTCACCTAATGGCGCCAAGAAGAGAGAAATCCTTATGGAAGCCCCTTCTTTCCTCGGAACGGCACGGTTGTCGAGATTGTGATTCGTAATATTATTTGTGAATATTTAATTATTGATTTATATGATAAGAAAAATATTCATTTTATGTGGATATAGATGGAGAAAATTTTTAATGTGACAATTGTTGAAAATTGTTATTTTATTTTTTTCTGATAAAATAATTTATTTAAATATATTATTATAATAATATAATAATGGTGATATTTTTACAATGAATGTGGGATATATGAATAAATGTGGAGGAAGAGTATTTTTGTTTCTAAAAATATTTAAAACATGTTTTTCATGTTTGTGGACCCTATTTCTTGACTGAAATTTGATTATAACCTATAAAATCGTCCGTATGTGGGTTTCGGTCAATTTATGTTTGGAATTTGGAAAAACTTAAAACTACAAAGTTGTAGAGAATTGAATTTACTATGGAATGGACATAAGATTCGAATTTTTCTGATAAAAGGACTATTTATTATGAATTATTGGAGTTCCGGATTAATTGATTATTATTTTTTTTGGAGTTTTAAGTGATTTTTACATGAAAAACGTTTTTTTGACTTTTGGTGAGGTGTGTGGATGATTTTGGACCAAGTTTGTGTGCGTAGGAAATTTAATAAAATATATTAATATTTTATTAAATTTTTTGTTTTGGTGTTCTAAGCATTTTCCTATAAATAGGGTGCTTAGGTTAGAATTGAAAATCACACCAGAAACTAAAATCTCTTCTCTCTATATTATCGAGCGTATTCTTGTGAGTATTTGGATACTTTGAGTGTTGTTATACGGTGCAAGTTTCTTTTCGGCGTTATATCGATATTCCAGTGTAATACAATTCTTTCGAGGTAAGGGATGTTATTTTTTTATAAATGATATTATCTCTTTCAATATCATTATCCGGAATATTGGTAAGATTTTTCTTGTGAAATTCTTGTCTTTTTAGTGTCTGGGTTACTATTCACGTATACATGACTATTCACGATATATCGACACTATTCACGAATACTAAGACTATTCATGTGAAAAATTAAATTTTCATTTTTGTCCAAAATATCTATTATGGATACTAGCTTTGATTGTATCCATGTTTTGATCATTCTTGAATTTTACTTCACTATAATTATTTACGAAGTATTTTTGAACTTGAATTGTTTAAAGTACGAATCCTTAATATTTGTTCTTTTGTTTCACTGGATTCATTTTCTTTAAAATATTTTTCATCATCCTCAATCCTAAATGATGATATTACTGAATATCTTTGGCCTATAGTGCAAAGATTAATGATTTTCTGGTAAATATCTTTGGCCCGTTGTGTAAAGATGTACATGTGTTGAGATGAACATGACCAACTGATGAATATCTTTGGCCTGTAGTGCAAAGATGAATATTTGATTCAAAATGTATATTGATTGATGTTACAGGGATAAAATATTGATGATAAACTTTTAAATTCATAGAAGAAAGTAGATTTTATTCTCTACGTAACTCTTCTAATGAATTATTATTTCCGCTGCGAGTATTGATTTAAAACTTGTTGTCTATTGTATTCTATCAGATTTTTCCCTGTTGAGGACTAACGATAATTGGTTTTATGTTATCTTAGTCATAATATTCTTTACTGGGCTAGTTGAGCTCACCCTTTTTATTTTTGTTCCATTTTTCTTCTCAGGAGGCGAGAATATAGCGAGTACTAGTCAGGATATGGAATGAAGGTTCTAGAAAGTCGTTTTAGTAGTCCTCACTATTTTGTAAAATAGTATATCAATAATTATAATGAGGACTTATTTGAGTGTTGATATTGTCTAGAAGACAATATTTTTTTTAAACTCACAGTTTATGTATTGTCGTATTTTACACGATAATTGTATTATTAAAGTTGTAGATGTTTCTGTACTATGTATTTGGCGACTCAGAATGAGTGTTGTATACCTATTTTGGGGGCGTCACAGTTACTACATAATATTCGACTAATCTTTGACTTGAGTTCTTGATTAATGCTAACTTGGTTACTGTGTAACATTATATTGGTTACTGACTAATACTGAATTGTTTACTGTGTAACATTATAATGGTTACTGACTAATGCTGACTTGGTTACTGTGTAACATTATACTGGTTACTGACTAATTCTGACTTGGTTACTCTGTAAATTATAATGTTATTGTGTTTTATAATTGTTTCTTTTATATTGGTGGTAACTTATTGACTACATTGGTTACCTTCATGCAACTGTTAATCATATTGTATACATTGGGTGTTGTGTACTAGTTAATTGCTTACTATATATTTGGTTGCTAAATCATATTAATGTACACTTGTACTGATGTTTTTTATATTCATGATTACTTATTAACTACATTGGTTAAATTCTTACAACAGTTAGCCTTTAGTTGGTCACAAACCCATAATACTAGTTGTTTTTTACTATAACAATTCAATGAAGAATGTGTTTATCTTATGGTTACTAAATAAACATGTGTTGGTTACTGTCTAAATTGGATTTAGTTACTGTATAATGTTGTTATGATTATTGTGCAGTATTAGGGTATTTTATATTGGTTTATTTTATTATGATGGAAACTATTTGGCTACATTGGTTACCTTCATGCAACTGTTATAATTTAATTGCTAACAAATAACATTAAACTGATTGTTTCCATTGTAAGATGAATGTACAGATGTGTTTTATGTTCTGGTTACTAACATTATGTAGTTTGGTTACTAGCTAACATTGATTTGTTTACTTTACTATATTTATTCTATTTTCAGACAATAAAAATGATTTCAGTTGTACTTTATTCTAACGACACACTTAATTTGTGTTGTAGGTTAAGACATCAAACTTAGTGATTTTCACTGTTTACGATATCTCTAAACAATATATTGTGGACATCGAACAAAAGACATGCACATGTCGTAAATTTTAGTACCATGAGATGCCTCCTTGTCTCGCATTCGTCTTTTATTATGAAAGCAAGTGAAATTTGAGCTGTTATGATTTTTACTCAAAAAATTACTCTGAAACAACTTTGGTCGACACATATTCAGCTTCCATCATGCCGTTAGATGACAAAGAAAATTGGGATGTACCAGAAGAAGTAAGAAACATATGTGTAAAACCGCCGAACACAAGAAGACCAGCGAAAAGACCAAAAATAGGGAGGTACAAACACGGATCTGAAATCAAAATTCAAAACAAATGCAGCAGGTGCCAAGAAAAAGGATACAATGGGAAAACATGCAATAATCCACCGATTTTAAGACCAAAAAAAGGTTTGATATAGTGAAGTTACATTAAGAGTGTAAATACATAAATATATAATTGTTTACTATGAGTAACCATTAACCACATGGTTGGTAACATTTTTGATTGTGTACAGTAACCAAAATTGTTATTGATTAATATTTTGATTTCTGATTTCATTATGAGTTGCCAATATAAAGCAAACATATACATTGAACAATTTTTAACTATTCTAAAACATTTTTATGTAAACTTGTTTACCACCTAAAATAAAATGGTTACCCCTGCATTCATTTTTAATTACTACCAGCTAGATAACTATGTAATTTAAAAGCATGCATCAGGTAGATAAATGGTAACCCACACATGTACACTATGCACTTGATAATTGTTCTAAATATAAGTTGTAAATTATTTGGTTACTAACATAAACTAAAATAGTTACCCTTATATGCAGGTTTGGATACCAACTGCACATCTCAAAAATATCTTTATTTTAATATGAGTTTATAAATGACCATCATATATATTAATGAGAACTCTTAATTAAAATTTCTTATTCCATCATGATGATAGACTATAAATAAAACACATACATTTAACACTTTATAACATTCGTGATACAAACTTATAACTGTTTGGTTACCAATAAAAACAAAAATAGTTAACATATATGTAGGTTTGGATACCAACCTAATATTTCAACTTAAATAGCTGATATATACTAATTTTAACAAATTTTATGTCAATTTGTTTACTTATAAAAAATAAAAATAAATAAAATGGTTACCTCTATAATCAAAATAATGGTAACCAGAACAAAACAAGAATCCATCTTAGGCAAGCATGTATAATAAACAATTACATATTAACCAAAATAAAAAATAAAATTAACAAAAATCCCTCATTGATTGCACAATAATAGTAGTCAAAAGCCATTAAATAACAGTAAACAAAATATAATAAATAAGTAACCAAATAGTCACATAACAGTAACCAGAACAAGTTTAAATAGTAACTAAAACATAAACAACCTGTATATCCAGCAACCTATAATAAAAGTGATATTGTTTGTTTAGACAACCCATGTATACTCTCACATATATATTTAACAATTGATATATGTCCTGATACAATCTAGTAAATCTCTGGTTACTATCAAAACATTAGTTAGTTACCCTTTTATACATGTTTGGTTACCAACTGTACATTTCAAAACAATGTAGCAAACACAACTTAAAAGAAACAAATACCAACCAACAAACAATATTACTTTCATTATTGGTAATATAATCAAATATGTAATCCCATCTACATAAGATCCAATAAACATCACAAACTCATAAACCATACAAAAATATTGTGTATATCCCAAAAAAACAAAACAAAATACAAAACACAATTCATATAGACAAAACAACGAGATTCGAACTAATCAAAATCTAGAACAAATCTTCCTGGAAATTCTTTGTCAGTCTCATATCCCTCCAACTGTTTGTTCCTTGCATGCATATATAGGTTTGTGCATAACTTCTTCCGATATCGCAATGGGGAATGAAATAGGAATTTCATCAAACTTCTAATGAATGACACGCTCAGCGAAACAAATTGTGAACATCCCGCAATCACTGTACAAACAGACAAAAGATAACAAAAATCAAAACTAAAATCAACCTATATATAATAATTAAAAAAATGTAAACAATATAACCCTTACCCCTCGACTTGTTCAGGAACCGCCTCTGCAAATTCCAACTCAATTATATCATCTTCCTCCTTGTTGTGATACGGTTCACTGCTAAAGTCAATGTCAGACCTATCTCTCAAAAAACCACTCTTGCGCAGTAAAGTGGGAATAATGAAGATGTATGGCTCACAAACATCCATAATTTTTGTTTATATGGATTTCCTTTTTGACTGCAGAGAATTGTAAATTGTTAGACGTCTACGATGCACATCAAATGTCAACAAAAATCAATGGTCCGGTGATGATATATGAATGGGGAACAACACGTAGTCAATATTTCTCCATGGTGTGTTGACATCCATAAACAGCCCATGGATGTATTCAAAGAACATTACCCCTTCCCCATGTAACACTTTTTTTACGCATTTTTACTTGTATACTCCTCGAAAAGAACGGTCATCTTGCCATAAAACCAACAGTCCGTAGTCGTTGCCCTTATATGAACATTATCGGAATGTCTGGCCAATTTATGGAAATAATATAACGCAACATTGATGTGCTGAACCAAAAAAAACATAGGATATTAAAAGTTGCTAAAAAATGTAAGTATGTAATGAATGTAACCAACACTGTTAACACTAGTTACTAAACCAACTAAATAATATAACCATAACTAGAAAAACATAATTTAAAAAAAAAACTACTCATATCGTCGTCTAACCATTGTCCAGGAGTCTTTAATTTGTAAAACCACATTTTTGATGATATTGGGACAGACCCAAATACAAAACCAGGTTCAATTTTGTCGTTCTTTCTAGAGAATTTGTCTGTCCTTCAATATAAAAGCATATTAGTATACACGATAACATTAACAATTACCGTATTAGTATACACACTACCCAAAATCAGACTTGAACAGTCAATAATTAACATACTAATCAACAACTTAATTGTAAACAGTAACCTGGTAACCAACAAATATTAATATAATAACCATAATCAAATAGTAACCAATACATAACAAAAAAGTAACTAAAACATAAAATAATAGTAACTAGAAAATAATTTAATAGTAACCAAAACAACAACATCATGTAATCAATAATAATTTAAACAACCTGAATGTAACAAACAAATTCCTAGTAATCAAATATAATATAAAGTAACAAACACTTTACTTCAATGGAACATTAACATAAATCAAATATTACATAATAGTAACCAAACATATAATATAAGTAGTAACCAAAACACGATATGATTAAAGAACTTAATATAATAATGAAAGAATCAAATGTAAATATAATGTAATCAATACCAATTTAACCAACTCAGTATATACCTAACAATTACATAGTAACCAACATATAATATGATAGTAACCAAAATCCCATTTTGAGAGCACAAAATGGTATCCAACTCATAATATAACAATAACCATAACATGATAAAGCAAAGAACGTAACACAAAATAATAGTAACCATAACATTTATTTAATATTAACCATATGTTTCTACAGGAAAATAAATTTATTTGTTTCATAAAAAATTATAGCATTGTTAACAATAAAAAACAAACATTTTCCTGGTGTTTAGTCCAATTTTAAACCATTGTTCAAACAATGCCTCTTCAAAATTTGACAGCATATCCATGCATAATTTGAGGAATGCAGAAAGACCTGCAAGTGTTTGACTAGCACCCACGGCAGTAGACGATGAACCAGCCGATCCAAACGTTGACGTATATGGAGACCGCAAAACGGCACTCTTTGCATGTTCACGGACATGTCTACCACTGGCTTTATGGACTCTTTTCTCCAACTCATCACACTGAACTATGTTCTGTGTGGTCAGAACCATCTGATCAAGTGCAGACTTGTTTTCCCCTTTTTCAATTGACAAAAAAGGTAATAAATACAATTAGATTTTCAACATAAACACATGCAGTTAACAAATATATGCAATAACAAACTGAATGAATAATAATCGACATATTAAAGTGAACATATCATAATAGTAACCAAAACAAAATAAATTACTAACCAAATCATAATATAATAGTAACCAACACACATTGTAATAGTAACCAACCCATATTATAATAGTAAACATAACATATATAATAGTAACCATATCACAATATAACAGTAACCAAAACCTAGAGCATGTAAAAAAAAGATGGCATGTCGTTATAACACTAACCTCAGCTGTGAGACCCCGAATTTTATGAAATGAAAGTATTCAATTTTCTTATAATTATTATGTTATTTAGTAAATGGTTAAATTGAGAAAGGGTTAAATTTAAGGGTGATATGTGAAATTTTTTGCAAAGTAAGCAAGTTGTTATAAAATATTCGTTTGGTCGGGGAATATTCTTTTTGTCGGGGAATATTCGTACGACGTCACAATCATTGGTGAACCCAACTTTGGAAGGGTGTTTTGCCACTATCATACAAGATGTCTAATGACATACAACCTCGTGTTATCATAAGACAACCGTGCACATCCACTTGCTGAGTATATCTACGAGCTCTACCTATATGATCTTGGAGTTTGGTTGAAATATAATTTTCAATTGCAGACAGTGGAGATAGTTATATGTCAAGAGAAGAGTCACCATTGGAAAGAACGTGATAGTAATCTTCTCGTTTTTCTTTGGGGTCTATTGGGTCAACCAAGGATAATTCTGTGGGCATATGATATCTATCATAACCTGCACGCATGGCCTCCCCGTACACGAAGGTTTTTCTTGAGCACTTCCCAAAGATTTTAATTTCTAAAACAGTTTTGATTTGTACTTTTATGTAAAGTACCATTGTAAGAAGGTTGTGGTCGAGGCACCATGAGAGTTACATACATTTGTATTAAAACTCACAGATTTAAGCGTGGGTCGATATTCTACACGAGTTCAACAACAGTATAAATGAAGTTTGTATTTGATTTTTAAAGTATGATATCTGGCGACTCAGAATGGGTCGTGTGGACCTATTTTGGGGGCGTCACATCAGCAGCAACATACACAACAATCTCTTTTCCAGTGCATTGGCTTAATATGTCAAAAGATGGCATGTCATTATTCTTGCCAATCTGTGCAAAATAAAAAACAACCAATTAATCATTAAAAGAAAAGACATATAACACATAACAAAACAAACAAATATGTCTAACCTTGACATTTTCTTCATCATCATTAATTTTTATTTCATGATGTTCTTCAACCATAACATCACGTTCAACTTCATTACCAATCTCAATTTCATTCTCATCCTTCTTCTCAACAAAATTCGACACGTCATCACCATCATTATTCTTATTTAGTTTTGAACCATCATCAACATCCTCATCAACATGGGGGTCTTCAACCATAACATCATCTTCACATTCTTTAACAACTTTAGTTTCAAACTCATCATTCTTCTCATCAGCTTTCAACCCATCATCACCAACCTCATCATCAACATTATAATTACCTTTAAAAACATCATCATCCTCATCAACAACATCATCAGCTTCATCAGCTTCATCATCATCACCGCTATCATCAGAATCATCATTAACTTGTTTGTCCCCAACTTCTTTGATCCCGCATAACTCATCTCTAATGATGGACCTAAAGTCCCTACATATCTGAACGTGTAAAATCTGCATCTCATCCTTATTATCAGCCCGCAATTTTACAATGTCTTTCTTAATTTCAAACACTTTCTTCTCCAATGGCCTAAACCGTGCATCAATTGCATCTTTAACGTCAGATATATCAAATCCAATGTTGTCACCCTTCACTTTTTTTTCAACCTTCTTATCAGCATCCTTCCCATTGAAAAAGTGAAGCCTGCCCAAATCAAGCCGATCCTTCTCCTCGGTCGTGGGAATCAAAACATTAAGTACACTATAGTATAACATCTGACAAACATTGTACAATTACAGAAGAAAAAAAAATAGTAAATAAAAAATTATAAAACATAATCAGTAACCAAATACATATATACAGGTAACCAAATGTATATAAATCAGTAACCAAATAAATGTATAAATGCAACCAAATTTGTATATTCGGGTAACCAACAAAATTGTTATTAGTAACCTGAATGTAATATAATCAGTAGCCAAATGCGTATATTCAGGTAACCAACAACATTGTTATTATTAACATACACATAATATAATCAGTAACCAAATGAGTATATAAAGGTAACTAACTACTTTGTTAATAGTAAACTTCACAAAATATAATCAGTAACCAATTATATAACTAAAGGTAACCAATTACATTCTTAGTAGTAAAATGCATACCTGTCCGAAATAAAATATTAGATCATTCAACTTGTCATTTGTAGGGGGATTCAGTAGCTCCTTCCATCTAAATAAACAGACATCCGACGGATGCTTGTCATTTCATATACCCCGAGTTTTGAATGTCAGAATGGTTTCAAACATAAATACTTGGAATACATAAGGAAGCCCATTCAACTTGTACAATTTGGTATAATGATCCTTGTATAAATTATATATCGAACCACCATTCCTTCCTTTCTTCAAACGCCCCTTCAAAGCATTGGACAAAGAGTACTTTGTCATCTCAAACGTGACTTTCTCTCAAGGAAAACTACTAACATCACCATAACATAAAAAATTAACCATTGCCCCATCCACATAATTTTCAGAAACTGTGGATAAAATGAAATTAAACACCAACAAAATCATTGACATCTTAATAGCCTCATCATCGTCATCAAAAACTGCCTTCCGATATACCCTACCTATACTACTACACATCACAGCTTCGTCCCCAAAAAACTTTTCAACAAGCAGATTCTTCATACCTTTATATGTAGTTATGTCATTTTCACCTTGCCATCTCAACCCAGAAATCAGACAGAACTCAGGCAAACCAAACCTGACCCTTTTTTCCCCAAAATAAAACCACATTTCACCGTCATCCCTCTAGTGAACCTCCCTTACAAGAGCATGGTGAAGAATCCGAGAATACATTTGGTGCTCACCAAACTCCAGAAAATTCCCAAAACATGTTGCCTTAAACTTCTCCAACTGACTTTGGTTCAATTTCTTGGCAATAATATTGCTGGAAACTTCCATGTCGCACCAATATATAACTTTTCCAGTGAATTTTTTGTTGTATTCCTCATAATAAAGATCCCATAACTGCAAATAAACAAAATCAGATTTGCACAATTATTAGTAACCAATATAAACAATATTTATACCATAAACAGTTACATAGTAACCAACAAATAATATCATATTAACCAAAACATAATATAACAATTACACAAAGAGCAAAAAAGACTATAAAAAGTATCCAACATCCCACATCGATCGCAGACATTAATAGTTACCATATCATATCATATACAAAGAACTATAACATAATAAAGCAATAACCAAACAGTATATTATATAATCTAATGATAACCAAACTATTAATAAGATGTAGTACTTATCAGTTTATGTAGTAACCAAACAGTTATATATAATATTAACCAAAACATAATTTAAAGGTAACCAAAACAAAAACATATAGACCAAAAATATACTGAAGAAGTAAATGAACTGTTATATCATAGTAACCAAACCATGTTTTCATGGTAACCGACACATGATCAACATGTAGACCAAACCCAGTTCAGCCAACCAATGTATACTACGCAAATACATGTTAACCAAAACAACATAAAAAAGTAACTAAAATCCCAAATTGAGGGAACAAGAATAGTTTCCAAATCATAAGCAAACAGTAACAAAAAACATACTAAACAAGTAACCAAACAGTTATATGATAGTAACCAAAACATATTTTCATGGTAACCAATACATAAACAAACATATAAATCAACCACATTTTAGTCAACCCATGTATACTAAGAAAATACGTGGTAACCAGAACAACAAAAACCAGTAACCAAAGTCCCAACTCAAGGGAACAAAAATGGTATCAAAATCATAAGCTTACAGTAACCAAAAACATACTAAACAAGTAACCGAACAATTATATGATCGTAACCAAAACATCTTTTAATGGTAACCAATACATAAACAACATGTACACTAAAACCAGTTTAGTAAACTATGTATACTAGGCAAATACATGGTAACCATAACAACATAAAAAAGTAACCAAAAATACCAAATCGATGGAACACAAATGGTATCCAAATCAAAAGCTAACAGTAACCAAAAACATACTAACTAAGAAACCAAACATTTATATGATCATAACAATAACAAAATTTAAATCAACACACCTTTAGAATTTTGTGTTGGAATTATCTTCTGGCTAAGCACTTGACCTTCGGTCTTAACTACAGGGACATAAAAATCAGAATCTAACTGCACTTCAGAATGCTTGATATCACTATGTATCACCAACCTATTCTCATTCTTACTAGGTTTCTGACCTACATCCTTCCCCTTCCTCTCCACAGCAAACTTATTCAAGTCCTTAACAGAATCACCCTCCGTGATTCTTTTCCTCTTTCCATCCTTCTTCCTTGTATCAGCCATTTTATACAAAAAATAAAAACAACACAAGCCCAAAAAATCAATACTTCATTCTGTTAATAAATTACTTTAATAGATAATACATTAAACTATTTAAAAATTACTGACCTGAAAAAATAATAACCACCAGAATCGATAAATGGAGAAGATTAAACCAACTAAACCACTGTGCAACAACGATAACAAGTAACAACGATGATGACAAACAACTAAACGAAGATGGTGAGCAACTAAACAAGATGATAACGAGTAACGATCACGAAAATGAAGAATAAAACACCAGAAACGATCAATAGAGAAGAATAACACACGAACAGAAAGAGAAGAAATGGTTTCAGCATGCAAACAAGGGTTTTAAACCGAAGAGTCCTATATAGATAATAGATGGCAGTTATCACGCGTTTCAAAAAAAAAAACAAAACCCATTTTATGATGAATATTAATTTGCCATGTCAGTCCATTAATATTAATCCCTTAAATTAAGGACTTATAATTGTATTAATATTGTAAATAAAAATGAAAAAGTGTAATATTTTTGTTATTATTGTATGAATGTATGATTTTTATAATTATTTTAAAAAATGTACTAATATATGTAATTAATCCATATTTTTAAGCAAGTTTATTTTGAATGTTTATGGACCTGTTAAATTTTTTTTGCAAGTCATTTTCCTTATTGGGCTTAAATAAGCCCATGAACATTCCAAGTCATTTTAAAACTTTTTTTGCTCCATTTTAAAACTTTTCGAAGTTAAGGGCTTCTCCTTAAAGTTTTTCTCTGTTTAAAGTTGAGGATTGAAAAGTTTTTCTCTGTTTAAAGTTAAGGATTTTCAATTCCTACGTAATGAACGTTTGTAAGTACATTTAATTTGATATATAGAAATGGCAAATATGGCCCAAGTCATGGGCCGGCCGATAAATCTCCACTGCGGGCATTTGTAAGGGTATAATTTTTAAATTTCAATAAAATTTTATTCTTTTTTTGTCCTACCAGTATTTCATGACTTCTTTTCTTTTTAAAATAAAATGTTCTTACTTATGGGCCATGTGAGGCCAACACAAGATTGTAAGTAAATAAATAAAAGTTCAAACCAACTCGAAATTACTACAACTATTTATTTTAATGCAATCTTCAATATATTATTTCTTTACTTTTATTTTTTTTTATAATTTGTTATTACATTGGTTATAAAAAATATTATATTCATAAGTTTTTATAATTTTTTTATAACTTGTTGCAGTCAGCCTTTTTTTCATTTTCTTTTTTTTTGAACATATTACACTCTTTTGCACATATGACATCAATCACTGATCTCAAATTTTCCTCTTTAAAATTAATACAAGCAGATAAGATAGACTCAAAACATATTCTCCCAATATACATATTCTCCACAATATACTAACTACGCATAGCATAGTGAGTTCTAAGAAAACTGTCATAAATTTGGAGTTACAATATTTAAAGCATGACACTTCTGAAATGCCACTAATCTTTATTGATTCCAAAATCATGTATGGGGAAAAAGTATGGGTATGTCTACAGCTCCAATAGCTACACCAACCCAAAGGGTAGTCATTTCAAAGTCTGAGTATAATGTCTCACTTTTCACCTCATGTCCCAAGCTGAACGAATCAGCAAATCGGACAGAAAGCCAATGTCAAAGTAATCAATTAAAAAAAATGATATATAAGAAATGATGGAAAATTATGAGCACTCCCCAGCTTAAATAAAACAAACAGAAAGGGATTATAATGTCCCTCACCTCTAAGCAGTCAATTACAGCAAGTTGGTGTTGTTCACTTGTTCAGCAATCTCTGGACTTATCATTGGTGCTGTTCAGCAATGTCTGCAGTTTAAGATCTCATAATGAGATCTTAAATTATGAGATTCTCATTGGCAAATGCATCATTCAACTTGTGTAGCAAAATTTTGCAAAAAAAAAAAACAAACCCGCGGGCCGGCCCGGCCCGACCCAACCCGGGCCACGGGCCTCACAATAACAGCCCATCAAAACCCGGGCCATTTCCTACAAGAATCACTTCATCACTTCTCAACTGTCCCTCCTCGTTTGGCAAGACTCACCTCCAAAACGTGTATTCAACTCCTCAAGAACTGCAAATTCATGATAGAACTGAAACAAATCCAAACTCAGCTTTTCAGAATTTGTATTCACCAAAAAGACGACGTTCCCAAAAAGCTCATGGTCGTATGCACAAACCCATCTCAAGAAAATTTACGTTACGCCTAGAAAATCTTTGATTACATAATCGAAACCCCGTCTTTGTTCATCTACAACGTGATGATCAAAGCTTACGTGAAGTCCAATTGTTACAAAAAAAGAAATCTTTTTGTTTGATGAATTGAGATTTTATGGGTTGTGGCCTGTATAATTTCACATACCCGTTTGTGTGCAAGGCGGTTAGTTATTTAAGGGAGGTTTCTGTAGGGAAAAAGATTCATAGTTTTATTGTGAAATGTGGTCTGGAGTTTGATTGTTAGGTTTGTAATTCACTTATGTACATGTATGCTGGATTGGGTTTTGATGGGAATTTGACGAAGTTGTTTGATGAAATGCCCGAGAGAGATTTAGTTTCCTGGAATATTTTAATTTCTGGATATGTTAGGTGCAAGAGATTTGAGGACGCTCTTCTGGTTTATTCAAGGATGCAAGATGAAGGAAGAGTGAGACCTGATGAAGCTAGTGTTGCGAGCACTATTTCAGCTTGTATAACATTGAAGAATTTGGAACTTGGCAGATTAAATCCATCAAAATAAAACCTTAAACCACTGGCCCAATAGTATCTTTTTGGGTCATCTTTGCCCACCACAGGCTCACCCAAAAGGTCATGACTTGGAGGTACTTCATCGATGAATCAACTAAATATGAAGTTTCACATCATAAATTATCAAGTACAGTTCTCAAAACCTTTATCTTTACCTACCTTTTAACCATACTTAGTTTATTACTCACTTTATCAGAGTGAATAAATAAAACTTACATCCAGGTTCAATACCCTTTATACATCGGACTAAATTTAAACTTTATAACACAACATCTATTAAATATCATACATTATCAAGTACATCATCCGAAACCTTAAACATGGTTCAAATAATAACAACTCCGCCAAAGTATATAAATCTTCACGCATTACATCTGATTCATGTCTTTCAAGTAGCACATAACGTTACCTTAAATCTTTAACCTGCAAAAGTGGTTATTTGCAAGGTTGAGCTCGACAACCCAACAAATTTAACAGTTTTCATGCATCACGTAGCACATAATAACATGCTCAACATACATCTCATAATCATTGGACTAACATAACATATATGCTGCAGTTCACATAACAAGTATAAAGATTGAGTTCCTTACTCAATCAACGTAGTCATAAATTAACTTTAACGTTTCATACTTTCAACATATATATAACACATCATGATCTTTGCAATAAAAATTTAAAACAGTTCATCATCAAGTTCACATAGCAAATAGGAACTGAAAGACTTGCATTGATCATTGTTTACCAATAACAGATTAACAGCTATCTGCACTTCACGTGCCCTACACAATTATATAATCATGCACATCAATTATTAGTCACATAGCAACGTAAAGTAGTTGTAATGTAAACTTTACTCTACATCTCATAACCCTTCCTGTTAATTAATAGACAATGTTTAATTTGATTGTGTTAACTTTCGACTTATATCTCACTATATTTTTTCTTACTCATACTCGAAATTCATTCAAGTGTTTAAGTCTTGCTAGGATTCCTTATTGTTTTTATATTAACCCCATTCCATAACTTATAATGTTCATTTCAATTGAATTAATTTTTTTTTTATGTCTGTTAGTTTCTAGTAGGCACACAATAGATCTAGAAGGGGGGGTTGAATAGATCCTTTTAATTTTCAAATACTTTTCTCTTTTATTTTTTGTTGCTAATGAATTAGCATATGACAAACATAAGAATCTTTTCAAGCACAACGGAATAAGTAAAAGATCCTCTTCATCAATATATTCATAATCATATATACATTGTTCTTAGAGTTAGTTAAGTTGTAAGCAGTTAATACATACATAGCAGTTATAGCAGTTAGGTACATAATATAAATGACATAAGGTAAATGACACAAGGGATTTTAAGTGGTTCAGAGACTCAAGCTCCTAATCCACTCTTCTGCTTTCAACTAGCAGGATTTCCACTAAAGAAGGGCAGCACCGTGAATCACTAAGATTCCTTCAAGGCCAGCAGCCTTGGAACTTCAGTTCACTTAGAACTCTTCAAGGCCAGCAGCCTTGGAACTCCTCTAGTTCCCTAAGAACTCTTCAAGCCCAACATACTTGGAACTTTATTTAGTCCCTCTGGACAAGGACCACTCAGGCCCTGACTTCTTGTTGATAGTTGTTGTTGTTGGTGCCTTGCTGCTAAGATGCCCGTTAAGCTCTTCATCTCTAAATGCTTAGCAGCTTGACGTGATCATCCTTGAGGTGCAGTTGAGTGTTGCATTATGCTTAGCTTCTTAAGACACTCAACCTCTTCTGATGATCCCTTGTTGAACTGCAGTGAAGATCATTCTTCTTGATACTTGATGGCTGCACATGATGAGTTTCTAAGATGACTGTAGGCTCTTCTGTTAGGTACTTAAAATCTTTCTCATGCTTGACATCATTATGACGTTGGTGATCTTCTTCCAAGATAGTTGATGCCTTCTCATGACGGACTTGCTAAGATGACTGTAAGCTCTTCTCTCTGGTACTTAGAGTCTTCCCATGATAGATGTCAAGATGACATTGATTCTCTTCTTTCTCTTGGCAGTTCAGAACACTCTTTTTGTAGTAGAACTCTCACTTCAACATCGTAGAACTCTCATTTCTACTTCTTACTCTATTTTTCTCCAAGTATTCTTGGTGGATCGTAGAGTGAGCTTTCGGACCTTCATTGGTCACTCACTATTTTACGTTATTTTGATCAGTCCACCATCTCTCCAACCTCAGCAACTTTTTCAACGTCAGCTTCTTTTGATCTTTGAAGATTTGGATGATATATACTCCTTCCCAATCTTCCGTTGGAATATAGAGTCGTTGAAAGTAGTTTGAATTGCCTCGCAGATCTCGAGTTATTTGATGTAGACTGCAGATGTGACATGACATCCCCTTTTTCATCTTTCTAAGACTGCTGTCTACTGTTTCACCTACCCCGTCAGAGATATCACTTTGATGCCTCGGGTAGGTAGTCTTCTTTATTTCTCCTTTCTGACTTCTTGATTAGAACGTCAGGATCTGTCTTTTTGCATCGATGCTCTCAATAAGCCATATTCGAATATCACTCTTCAAATTAAACCGTTGTCAAAGCTTCAATCTTTAGATGACCGAACTCTACGATTCTGATGCATATTCTTGGACCTGATTGTAGTGTCATGTTAAATGTTGTTCATCGACCGGTTGAGACAACACTACGATCCTGAAGAGTGTTCATTGGATCCTCAATGTAGAACACCTCTTCCTTCTCTTGTGCAGTGCTTCAACTCTTTTGTTTGCTTCGACTGATCTCAGACACTGATGGCTTGTTCCTTGTTTGGCATCTTTTGAATAGCAAGACACTTCAAATTTGTGGCATGCCCAGCTCGCTTTCTTCTTGTGATCTCCCGTTCACTTATCATCAATGGACTGACCCAGTGCTTAATCACTTTAGTCTTGTTCTTCAAAAGCTGACCAGTATCTTCGTGTACACTCCATCAGTTCCTTCTTTGTTTGGAAAACACTATAATCTTGGTTACTTCCAAGATCGTTTTTTTCTGTTCACTTGACAGCTACTGCATTTGCTGACTTTTCTTAGTCAGTTTCTTTGACTTAAGTCTTCTTCTGATCAACTTGTGGAAGACTTCATCTTGAATGGCTTCACAACTCAATCTGTATATTGATTGGGTTGGTGCTTAGATCTACTGTTAACTTACATGTAATTCATTGAGTGCTCTCTGGTTTCCCTTAGGTGGAATGTATCTTTGCAACTCAGACTAGAGGCTTCATTACTTTGGATATTCTGGGAGTGCTCATTTGTTGAGAATCGTGTTTGCTCTACGATTCTGCCTTGGCGTTGTGAGCACATCTGTTGAAGTCTTAGTTCTGCACTCTACGATTCTGCCTTGGGTTGTGCAGACACTACGACTCCGAGACCAGATCTTGACACTCTACGATTTCTGTCTTTATACTCGTTTTCTTCATCTGATCTTGCTCGACTACGATCTCTTCCTCTAAATTGATCAGTAGACTTTACGACTCCGAGTGTAGTCTATAATTTTTGACTTGGCTTTGACAGATGCTCGGTCGGCTAGTAGACAGGCTGTCTCTACGATTCTGAACATGACATCCTCAGCAGACTATGGCTTCGAAGATGTTCTTCCCGACACATTACAATCCTTCCTCATCTCTCCTTACAGTCTATGAACTCCGAGATCTACTATCTTACAGACTACGATTCTGCCTTGATAGCTCTCAAGTTTTCCTTGACTCTCCTGGAAGACTACGATTTCTGGTGCAGTGCTCGACGATCAGACAAGCCTATCTATTACATTATAAGATCAACCTAACAAGCTTGATCTTTCTATATTTATAGTCCTTGTACATCATTTATTTTCAAGGACTTTACAAAGTTGTTTTGCTTATGTAGGATCAACCTAACATATTTGATCAATTCATTCTAAGTCCTTGTACATATGTTCCTATTATCTATCAAAGGACTTTACAGCTTTTCTTAATGCAAGCATACTTGCATATTTATTCATTTATATCATAATCAAATCATACATAAGTAGGAATATCATTCACATGTTTATTCCTAACAATGTTCATTAACACTTGTCACGGTGTTTCGACGTTCATTCGTCCACGCCCGATTCATCTCTCTTGTGTATGCTTAGTATGCTTACACAACTTATCTAATATATCATTTATTAATGTTAAGTAGGAGTGAGCAAAAAACAGATAAAACTAAATTACCGAACACAACCGAATTTTTTTAAGCGAATTATTTCAGTTTTTCGGTTTTTTTTCTAATTTCGGTTATATTCGATTTAATATCCACTTTTCGGGTTCGGGTTTGGTTTTTAAAATTTTGTTATTCGGTTAACCGAATAACCGAATAAGAAATAAAAAAAAAGTCTTAAAAAGTTAAAACACTTAAACACAGTCTCAAAGACTCTCAATTCTCAGATCTATCAATATCATCTCTCTCACCTCTAACGTCTCTATCTCTCTCACCTCCAACCACAGTCTAAACATAGTCTCTCTCACCTCTCATGTCTCTAAACATAGTTTCAATTCTCAGATCTAAACACAGTCTCTCTCACCTCTCACGTCTCTATCTCTCAGACTCTTATACTCTTTCAATGTCAGGTCTCTCATCTCTCAGTCATCTCTCTCTCACCTCTCTTCTCTCACACACTGATTTCTCTTCTCTCACTCTTAGTCCTAGATCTGAAAATCATAACCAAACCCCATAACCAATTTTCACCTCCATCAAAAAGTAGAGGAAGGAGAAGAGGAAGAGGTAGCCGCCGCCGAAAATTAGATCAAGGTGATGCCGATGCTTTTACTCGACCGAGCTCCCTGCATTATGTGGTTTGCCTCAGTCCACTTCATATATAAACACTATTTTCTTCGTTCACTTTAAGGCGATATTTAGGCAAAGATTTTATACATTCAGTTTGCTCAGCCCCTGCTAATCATTATGGAGAATCTGTACCCTCTTTTAGCCCCTTATTTTTCTGTCATATTTTTTATCTTTGGCTTCTACCTTAAATTCCTTAATCTGTTGATATATTTACTGTGTTGTATTATATGCAAATTTTTTACTAAATTTTTACTTTTGGATTAAACACTTTTTTTTTTACTAAGTTTCGGTTATTAATCGAATAACCGAGTAACAAATTCGATTTTTCGGTTACCTTATATTTCGGGTTGTTGTTCGGATACTTGAAAATGGTGAATTTCGATTTTCGGTTATAACCGAATAGCTTGTTCGGTTCGGTTATAACCGAATGCTCAGCCCTAATGTTAAGCAGCATTATATTTTCTAATATTCATGTTTTATAACTTAGAACAACATCTTTTAACGTCAGAAGCACTTCCCTTGCATACGTGTATGCCCGACGCCCTCTGATTGCCTCCGAATACATATCAGTCCCACAAATGGCCATTTTGACCCCTTTTAACAACCTCAAATTGAAAAACTTAAAGAACAAAAGTTGTAGGTCTACTCTTTATCTTTCTAAGTCATTCTGAATCGCCTCAATCAGAGTTCGAATGAAAAAGTTATGGTTGTTTTACTACATAAGGTCAAAACAGTCACACCTGACACACCATGAGCGCAACTACGCCCAATTAAGCCTTGGAAACAGTGCAGCTGCACCCAAGAGGTCAGCTAAGCCCCAAAAGGATTAGGGCACAGTGTAGCTGTGCCCGTTAGCAGAACCAGAATTTGTAGTTAGCAGAACCAGAATTCATAACAATTTCCATCATCACAATAATAATCAAATTATATTATCTCATAATATAATTTTAACTTAATCAAACTAACTAATGTTACTCAGTTAATTTCTTTTTCATAACAATTTCATTTAATTTCTTCAATAGTTTTAATTAACTATTAAACCTCTTTTTCCCAATACATGAATATATAATTCTCTTCACACCAAATCACATATTTCACAATATATAACACATATATACACATACTCAAACTCAAAACATCTTACAATAAGAATTTTATTTATTAGATTCTTATTTAAAAAATTTCTAAAAATTTAGGTTGTCATATAATATCAATATAATTATACCATTTATTTATTTATTATAAGTAGTATACTACTTATTTATTAGAACTTAGAAGCCTAAAAGGACACATCAGGGCAGAATAGCACATGTTGCTTCTCAACACGCAAGGCTATTGTCTTAATGCCTCGTAAATAGATCCAACAGTCAAATGGTGCTAATCCAGATCCTTCTGCATTTTGAAGGAATTCCATGTCCTTCACCAACCTGCTATATATTAAAGAGCAATATGATTCCACAAAAAAAAAAAATTATATCCAAAAACTAAATCATGCCATCACAGATGCAAAAATTTTATATTCCAGATATTATAACTATTCAAGAAAAGCAACAGTTGAGAAATATAACAATAAAAACCATAACTATAATAAGGCAAAAAGGGAGGTGAGGGACACCTCACGTTCTTGCGTGAGATATCGGTGTCGTTTTGTATAATTGAAGACACTCCCTCCCGTGTTGTGTATAAAATGGTATTTTGTAACTGTAGAAGAAAGTAGAAAGAGAGAAACTGATGTAGGAAGACTTCTCATATCGAATATCTACAGTTCTGTGTTATATAATTTTCATAAAACAAGTAGCTATATTTATACATAAATGCTAGCCTAACTCTAGAAGCAAAAAGAGGGAAATATGAGATGTTTAAGCCGAAAGCATGTTATGCTACTAACATCACTAACATCTGCATGCTATGGGTGCTACATTACTAACACTCCCCTCAAGTTGGTGTATAAATGTCTCGCATACCCAACTTGAAGCAACAGCTTCAGCTGGCTGCAAACAAAATAGCAACAAGCACAACATGTCGTCAACATTGCGCAGCAGAAGTAACAAACAGAGCAAACAAAGGCACCCACAAAAAGCATCCCCACCAACAATAGAAAGCACCAAATGCAATAACAAAGAAAGCACGAAAGCAAAGAAGACAGAAAGAGACAAAGAGCAAAGAAGATGCCAAGAAGCAAAGACGCCCAAATCAACAACCGAGGCAAACCAAAGAATGTAACTAAGAATAAAGACAAGCCACAAAACCAACTTTGAAACTTGCACAAATGGAGCAATAAAGTGGGTGGTGGGTGGTAGTCAGAGCTTCATGAAGTAAAGTACCCACGTATGGCGTGGACTAACAACAAAGTAGTGGCATTTCTTTGGAAAAGCAGAAAATGAGTTGCTAACTAAAGTCCAACAATCACCACCACAAGGAAGTGGGGAGATGTGCGTAAATCGAAACAATTAGCCCGTATGCAACCTAAGAGGCCAAGGTCGGACCATGTGCAATTTCATGAAACCCAACTAGACAAAGATGGGGACTCTCAATGGAGCAAACAGAACAAAGAGCAACTATCGCCAACACATGAGAAACAACAAGGCACGTGAAGAGGGTGGAACACATGGGCCAGAAAAAACCAACCAAAATGGCGTAAAGCCGAGCCATCCCATATCGTATTTAATCCAACAACATAGTTACATCCCAACTAAAGCTATAGAACCAAACCATAAGAAGAGTAACCCGCATCAAGATAAAATAGAGAAGCAGCTCCAAACAAGGAAGACTACTGGAAACACAATGAATCAATCACACGAGAGAGTGGAGCTAAAGAGTATTTGGAAGAGTGCAAACTAGCATGACGGGAAATCCCATGTTGGAAGAAACATCAACAATGAGTGTTGGAAGGACATCAACAAGGGATATAACCTGAGAGCATAAAACTCCCCCTCAAATGCAACTTTAGCTAAAGGGCATTAAAGTGCATTTGGAAGAGACTGCCCCTCAAAGAAGTGTCGGATCAATAAGGGATATAATGTTGAGTAACCAACTCTTCTAAATACTCTAACAATCATCTCCCTCTCACGTGTAACCCAGTGTATTGAGGGTTGGACGTGAACCTAATGAATAAGAAGATCCATACCATATAGGAAAGCCTATAATTATTCTAGTAAACCACGGGAAACTATTGGCCCAATTGATAAGTGGTACTGGTTAAGAATTGGATAAGTTTAACCCTTAAGGAATGGACTACAAGTGGGTAGGAATGAAGGCTTAGATGAATGTTTATTAGGCCACATGGGGGCAGAGTCAAAGCAGCAATAATTGTGGCTGCCAAAACAGCATAACAAGGGCAACCTCATACCAATAACATTAGCATGGATTAAAGAAGTGCAGCCAGCAGCAAAGCAGAGAAGCTGACACATGCACAACAAATGAGAAGGGAAGCAGGGAAGAATCATTAACCAGCATAATGGCGGCAATAATATTTGCACTCAAAAACAACTTAGCAAGCGTAATGTAAGCAAAGCAAGGAAGGAAACCATTAGAAACTAGTAGAGGCAGACGAGCAGGTAAGGCCATAAGACAGGAGCGACAAGGTTTAAATAAGGAGCACAAAAGAAGAATCAACAGTCCAAAGCCATGACAAGCTGACAAGCAGCAGCAAATAGCAAGCCAAACACCTAACATAAGAGGCCACAAGGCACAAGGCCATTGGGCAACAACAACCAATAATAGCAACTAGAGCACAGTGCAGTGCACCAAAGAGTAAATAATATCCAAGGAAATATTAACAAGGATAATATAATAGGATCAAAAATTTGGCAGAGTAATTCGAGACAACATATTGTGGTCTAAATAAGGAGTAAAGGCAGAAAAAAGAAACAAATTAGTGCAGCTGTTGCATCACAAGGTCAAACGAACTGTAACAGTGTTAACAAAGGGTTGTGAAAAACTCAACCAACCACCTTAAGTCCACTATAGATGGCAAGAGGAGAGAGAGTCGTCCACTCTACAAGAATCCGCGTCGTAAAAGGCTGCCGAAAAAAGGTCTCATGCGCCGGCAGAAGGAGGCGCGTGGCGTCGGTAGCCGACGCGTGGGTCGAAAAATTGAAACCTCTGGTCTGATCGTTCGGCAACAGGCACTCCAATTATAATCTCAATTCCTCAAACCAGCTATGGGTATAGTGCTCATTTTGATAATATAAAAACTTTTCCCATGCTAGGGTGTAATCAAAATAATTAAAGTATTTAGGAACCATAGATTTTGTTTCAAAATATTTATGAGTCCTTAGGTCACCCACCCAGTTACAAGGACGTAAGACCTTTAAGATCTTAACCGTTGAGAACGCCAGATTATAACGATCTCTAGGTTTATGAGAGACTTTAATTGAGCCTGTTTCGACTAGAATTTTTTCAAAAAAACTCTCTAGTTTTAGGGAGAAAAACTGGTAGATCATGAGAGTAAGATAGATAGAGATCAGCTACTTGCTCTGGAGATCTAACTGCATCCACATCTTCAATATCAACTACTTCTCTGATCATGGTGTCAAGGTAGTTAGAATCAATCTGAACTTTAAGCTCAGGAGACTTGCCTTTGTTGCCCTGCTTTTGAGATCCTGAAGATTGTCCTTTGAGGAATTCATTAGAGGGTCTCTCCATTGCTAGTTTGGGTGAGCGCTCAGGAGACTTGGCCAAGATTTAACACACAAATATTAGGAGTAACCTGCAAAAACTCTCTGGTTAAGAAGTCTGGCAAAGAGTTAGAGTCTCCTTTAATAAACTCAATGTCAAAATCAAAGGCTGATAGCAAGTCTTGCCACCGAGCAAAAATCTGTTTAGAAGCAACATTTTTAACGTCCTTCTCTAAGACTTCTTTGACTGATTTACAATCAACTCTAAGAAGGAATCTCTGGTTTAAGAGATCTCCTTGGAATTTATCAATACACAGAACTATGGAACAAAACAAAACAAACTAAAACTTCATTTGAGTTTATAATTTGTTTTAGAATGCCCCCATATCCTTTGTCTGAAGCATCAGTTTCGACAATCTTTGGAGCATCAGGATTAGAGAAATGTAGACACGGTAAGGATTTCACATGAGCCTTAATCCTTTTAATGGCTTGAGTACATTCTTCTGTCCAAGGTGTAGGCTTCTTATTTAACCTTTTTTAAAGAGGAGAGCAAGATCAATCGCTGAGATCTTTATAAAAATCTCTAACATAATTAACACTTCCCATAAATCTGAGTATTTTTTATCCAAGATTTTGTCTCGAAATTTATTAAGCGAATGCAATGGCTCTGTCGACCGGGAAATATTTACCTCGAGAAATTTCAAATCCCGTAAACCTTATCTTCGCTTTTGGAATAATGACATTTTGCTAAATTTGAAACCACAAGACCTTCTCTTTTAACAACTTTTTTGAAAACGTTTAAATGTTTCCAATGTTGATCAATGTCTTTTGAGAAGACTAAGACATCATCAATATAAACAATCATAAAATCCATAAATGGATTAAAGATTTCGTTCATGATGTTCTGAAACTCAGATGGCGCATTTTTAAGACCAAAACCCAGAACATTCCATTCGTAATGGCCAAATGGCACTGTAAACGTTGTTTTATACTTATCTTCTTCTTTAATCTGGATTTGCCAGTATCCACTCTTCATATCAAATTTGGAGAAGATATTTGCTTTAAGTAACCGATTTAGCAGATCCCTCTTGTTTGGAATTGGATATCTAATCCATCTCAAAACTTTATTTAGAGGTTTATAGTTAATCACCAGCCTTGGAACTCCCCTTTCTATTTCTCGCAAAGATTTTCTACGTAAAAAAGCGTAATACATGACCATGGCGAGTAACTTTTCCTTATTAATCCCTTTTTTAAGAGATCATTGATTTCTTCTTGGCAAAGCTTAAGAAACCTTTCATTCATTTGAATCGGTCTTGCTTTTGTAGGAATAGACTTCTCATTGAATCCTTCTATGTAGGGCAAAGAGATGACATGCTTTTTTCTATTCCAGAAAGCAGTAGGATCTGTAGAACATATTTCTTTACATAAATCCTCTTGGTAAGCTTTAACTTTGAGCTTAAACTTGTCATCTTTAAGATGTTCTTCAATTTTCTTTATTTCTAACTCTTGTTTGAGAAAAAAAAGAAAATCTTCTTTGCGTTTAAGCAAATGATTGACGCCTTGATAGCGAGGTTCTGAAATAAAATCAAATCTGAGGAGAGAAAGTCGTCCACTCTACAAGAATCCGCGTCGTAAAAAGGTGCGCAAAAAAAAAGGTCTCATGCTACCAAGCGGAAGAGGGCGTGGCGTCAGCGGCCGTGGCTGGGTAAAAAAATTGAAATCTACGTCTCGATCGTTTCGTGAACAGGCACTCCAATTATAATCTCAATTCCTCTATATGCAACTGTTCAACTAGTTTTCTATTAGAAACTATGAACGGCAGTGGAAAAAAGAAAAAAAGGCAGAAGCTTTTGATAAAGGATCAAGGTCTAATAATGGAGCATAGCTTTGATACCATGTAGAAAGAAAGTAGAAAGAGAGAAACTGATGTAGGAAGACTTCTAACATTGAATATCTATATTTATGTGTTATGTAATTTTCATATAACAAGTAGCTATATTTATACACAATTGTTAGCAACCTAACTCTAGAAGGCAAAAACAGGAAAATATGAAATGTTTTGCTAACATCACTAACATCTTCATGTTATGGGTGTTGCATCACTAACATCTGGTAATAGTAACTTTCCAAAATAGTATTATTATAAGGGACAACTCACGCAAGAACATGAGGTCTAATAATAATAATAATAATAATAATAATAATAATAGAAGTTTACCAACCTCATTGAATGCCAAAGTTTTCTAGTTATAGTTAATTTCCAAATGTGTATTGAAATCTGAAAGTATTGTATACCAATTGTCCGATAAACATAACTATAGTGTTACTTCAAATTTTTAGGTGGGTGGGGTTTGAAATTGATTTGAGTCAAAAGATGAATCGTAACAAACAAGTCTTCATATGAGTTATAACCTTTCCCCTTTTACGGCTAGCACGCCTACCATGACATCACTTTGTCCAGAAATGAACTTGGCAGCTGAGTGCATTACAATGTCTGCAAAAAGCAATGACCCAACAATAAATAGCTAAAAATTATTACAAAAACTGTTTTTCAAAAGATCAGATGCATCAAGAGCATATATTTGTCAAAACCTGCTGCAAGCTGCAGGGACTGAGACATTACAGGAGACATAATGCTGTTATTCACTAAAACAAGAGCGCCAAGAGCATGAGCTAAGACCCCAACTTTTATGAATAAAAGATTTAATTTTCTCTAAATATTATTTTGAATAGTAAGGTGTTGATTTGATATAATGCTATAGTTATGTGTGATATGTGCAAATTTTACAAAGTAAGCGAGTGGTCATAAAATATTCATTTGGTCGGAATATTCGTACGACAACGCAATCATTGGTGGACCACATAACAGAATAACTGTCGGATATAAAAAGCGACAGAAATAACCTTTTCATAAAATAACGGCAAGACTTTTACCGTTAAACTGTTGAAATATCTTGTGATAAAAGTACAGTAATACACGTTGTTGCATAGTAGCACACAGTATTACACATTATATCTGATTATTGATGCTTACATAAGAAGTCACTCAGTTTCATTTAATAATTGCCACAGTAGTTGCTGCATAGTATCTCATATTATTGATTCAATTATTGTCATAGTATCATCTGCACAACATTTTATATTATTAAATCGATAATTGAGACGACACGGTTATTCATATTATTATTTGCATTATTAACAATGTCTAGAAAGTTCTGTCGATGAAAGGGGTTTGGTTATTTAATTGTGCGCCAGTAAGGAAAAATCCTTATCGAAAAGCCCCCTCTTTCTTGGGAACGATTTGGTTGTCAATATTGTGAGTTATAATATTAAATGATGAATAATTATTGAAAGATTAAAAATGTGTTGATTGATGATAAGTGATTTGTGGTAAATATTTATTCAATTTTTGATATAAATAGAGGGATTAGTCATGTGGCATTTGTTGTAAGTTTGACTTATTATTCCATGGGGAGATGTGCGAATTTTTCAGACCGTTGGTTGAAGTTATAATAATAAATCAATATGGATCATTGGTTAAAGTTATAATAATAAATCAATATGGACCACTGGTTGAAGTTTTAATAATAAATCAGTATGGACCGTCAGTTGAAGTTTTAATAGTGAATTAGTTACTATTTAGTCCATTCTTCTATAAATAGAAGCTTATTACTTCATTCTATCTTACGAATTCACTAAAACTATAGAGAGAGAAACTATAGAGAGAAAGAAAAAGAGTATTCTGCTACTTCACTATTGCAGTATCCAATCTCCTACTAAGGTAAGAGAGATTATTTTTCGTATTCGTAAGGGATATTATTTCTTTCATATTAGTAAATGATGTTATTTTCTTCATACTCATAAGGGTTGTCATTCTATTATTTATTAATTTGCGGAGTAACCTGTCTAAGCAAATTATCGCATGCATGGTGAATAACCCTTCGTATTCATTCTTTATTAATCTGCGGGAGTAACTTGTCTACGCGGATTACCGCATGCATGGTGAATAACCCTTCGTATTCATTCTTTATTACATTGTGAAAATGATCTGTCTACTCGGATTACCGCATGACGGGTGAAAATCCATTTGCAGTTTCATATATTCTTTTATACTCGTATGAGATATCATTTCTTTTGTACTCATCAAGGGATATCGTCTTCTTTCATATTTCTCCATTTATGGTAAGAATTTATTGTTTGTTTCCATAACCTTATTATTAAATGGTGAAAACCCTTGAAATTAGTGGAATATTCTTAATATTTTGTGTTTCGTCTATTATCATTTCACTATTGGTGTGTACTTTCTTATGAAAATTATAATATTTTCATGGCGGGATACTATTTATGTCGGGGTACTATTCATTTGGAATACTATTCATTCAGGATAGTATTCATTCGGGGTACTTTTTATTCGAGTACTATTCATTTGGGATACTATTCATTCGGGATACTATTCATGACAAAATTGATTTCTTTTCGATCTAAATTATTTTTTATACATGAATATCATTCTTGAATTTTACTCCACAATTAGTGATCATGTTGACAATTTGGACATTCTTGAACTCTAGATAAATTGAATTATAAATCTCTAATATTTATCATTGATCTCACTTGATTGATTCTTTAAATCATTGTCATCTTCCTCATTCTTATATTGTGTTGAAAGTGATCTTTGACCCATAGTGCAAAGATGGACCGTTGATTGGTATGATTATAACTAAGAATTGTGTATCGGTATAATCATGACCTTTAATGTTATAGATAACAGTTTGTGGTAAAAGTCCTCTTTGGCCCGTAGTGCATAAATGGACAGGTGTTTGGCATAATTATGACCACTAGTGATACAAACGATTATCTTTGGTCCGTAGTGCATAGATAATTCATTGATTGAAAATAATTATTGATTGGTGTTACAAGGATAAAGTATTGATGATGGACTTTTAAAATCATAGAAGATAGTAGACATCATGCTCTACTTGACTCTTCTAATGGATTGCTATTTTCGCTGCAGTTGTTGATCTAAAACTTGTTGTCTATTGTATTCTATCAGATTTTTCTCGTTGAGGACTAAGGATAATTTGTTCTACATTATCTTAGTCATAATATTCTTTACTGGGCTAGTTGAGCTCACCCTTTTCCTTTTGGTTCCATTGTTCTTCTCAGGAGGTGAGAATGTAACTGGGACTAGTCGGGGAGTGGAGTAATAGTCCAAGATAATTATTATAGTAGTCCTCACTATTTTGTAAAATAGTGTGACAATAATTGTAATGAGGACTTTATTTGAGTTTGGATATTGTCTACTAGACAATATTTGTATTGAAACTCACAGCTTATGTTTTGTCGTATTTTACACGACAATTAATAGTTGTATAAATGAAGTTTGTATTTGAATTCTGTACTATGTATTTGGCGACTCAAAATGGGTTGTATGGATCTATTTTGGGGGCAACAAACTATCACTGCTATTTTCTGAAAACAATAAGAATCTTATTTAGAAAATAACAATTTTCTGCAATGATTCCTTTTATCATTAAGACAAACTGTATATGCGGACACTTCTAAGTATACAAAGATTTAAAACCCTTTCCCTTTTCCTTCTACCTATAACATTGGTTGCACGCTACAATTTTAAAGAAGAGAGAATGACAGAATAAGAATCTCAATTAATAAACATCAATCACAAGTACGTTTCAGTACAAATATGAGACAATTTCTAAAAAGTAGAAAGTATAATACAGAAAGAAGCAAAACAGGGCGGGAGGGGGATACAATAGGGCGGGAGGGGGATACAATATGTGTATACAAAGTAGGAAAACTTAATTGTCAGAAAATAGATATATACAAAGCTCTGTGATGCTAACATGACTTACACGAATATCAGTAATTTGTAGTCTTGGGTTGGTTGGACTCTCAAGCCACACAAGCTTAGTCCAAGGTCCAATTACAGATACAACCTCATCTAAATCAGTTGTGTTCACTCGTCTGCACATAGAAACCAAAATTATTGCAGCACTTTGAAGGCATGAAAATGATCATAAATGAATAGTAAAATACAACACACTCTTTAACAAACAATCAAAAAATATTTTGTACTGCCTTGACTACGGCTCTAGTCTTTGGGATGACTTGTGACATCAATCGATCAGAGCCACCATACAAGTCATCTCCAGCAACAATTTCTTCACATATTATGACAACTTTGTTGATCGATAATGGAAAAATAAAACAGTGTATTGTGCTTGCAATAAGAAGGTTCAGCTCATTAGGAAACCCTTAATGAGTTGGTGACAGGATACTCATAATAAGACGTGTGTGATTTTTTTATTAGTCCTTCCATTAGAACTCATAGAATTTTTGAAGAGTATGATATAAGATTTTGATGTATGTGATGAACGAATTTTATATCCATTAATCATGTATTTTTAACTTAATTATTTTGTGAGCACTTGAGTATTTTTAGTTTAGTTTGATGCATTTTAATGTTTTTATGCAGGAATAGAAGATGCAATCTTGAACGAAGAAAGAACAATAAATGGTGTTTATTTAGCTTAATTATAATGCTAAAGGTGTGAGTCAAGGCTTGGAGCAAGGATGAAGCCTTGACAGACCGACGGACATAACTTAGAAAGTCGCGACACTAAGAATGTTGAGCCGCGACGCTGGTCCAATTATCTGAGCGTGTGGGGTGTGTGTGTGCGGCGAGGAGACCTTTTTAGCTGTTAAGTCCCAGTTTAAGAAGAACGCGTAAGGAGAGAAGTCCTTGATATTAAGAAGTCATAATAGAATGCTAAATACACATATTTATTATGATTAAAAGGGAGAGATCGAGAGAATATCATCAGCAGAGAATTTTTCTAGAAGGAAAAATAAATCAAGATTAAGGATTGAAGGACTAAAAGAGAACCTGATCTCAAATTATTTCTTTATCCTTATTCTTCTCTTTGTACTTTGATTATGATGATGGATTTGATGATGACTATGTTTTCTCTTTTTAGCATGAACTAATTTCTATTCAAGATTACAATGCAACTCGATGATTGGATTTAATTAATTTATTCTCTATTTAGTTTGCAAGATTTTTTATCATATTTTGTATTTTACGTAATAGTTGTGTGATCAACAAGTAATCTATCGATCTAGATGATATGGGAATGTTGATTCTATATTGGGTGTGGAATATGATACATGTGTTGGATTATTCTTCTTAGGGGTGAATATTCAATTTGCAAGAGGGATATGACTATACCTAATTATCGCATGAACTTGAATAAGAATTGGTAATTTTTGCATTATTGTTAGTTGTTCACATAGGAATATAGTGAATTAATTAGAAATGAGAACACTTATCTAATCTTGGAATGAGTTAGATAAATACTTATAAATTCTTGGTTATCAATTTACAACAATTGATTAATTAAATAGGGAGTGGAGGAGTTGGGTACAACATCAAGGGAAATTGAGATCTTGATATTTCATTTTAATAGTTATTGTTCGTAGTTAATTTCATTAATTCAATTGGCTAATTCTCACCGTTGGATTCATTCGTTTAAATAGAGTTGGATTAATCAAAGGGTTGGTAATTGGGTTAATTAATTAATTATTAGATTATTCTTCGTGAAAACGATACTCTATTTGTCACTATATTGCATGAGTGATCACGTATACTTGTGTGTAATTGCTAGTAGTGTTTTAGGCAAACAATATGCCTAAAATATGAGTGTAAGACGTGAAAAGTAAAAGAAGCAATGTGAAACAGCACCGGTTCCAACAAGATGACTGACGACAACCAAAGCAACCATTCCACTGGTAAATCAAAATACTTGATCTGATTTATCAAGCTTTGCTAGGATGCTGAGAATATAGAGAGAAAAAGTTTTCTTATAGGCGAAGGCATAGAGCAGTGAACAAATTATGTCAAAAGAAATAGCAAATAGATATTCAGACTGTGACGCCCCCAACATAGGTATACATCACCCATCTTGAGTCGCCAAATACATGGTACATAATACAAATATAAACTTAATTATACAAACGTCGTGTAATATACGACAAAACATAGCTGAGAGTTTAAACAGAAATATTGCCTTTTAGACAATATCCACTCTCAAATAGAGTCCTCATTACATTTATTGTCACACTATTTTATAGAATAGTGAGGACTACTATAACACCATCTCGGACCATCACTCCATTCATCGAGTAGTCCCGGCTACATTCTCATTTCTTGAAGAGAACAATGAAAGCAAAAGGGTGAGCTCAACTAGCCTAGTAAGAAATATTATGACTAAGATAATGCAGGATAAATTATCATTAGCCTTCAACAATGTTAAACTGATAAAATACAATAGACATCAAGTTTAACTGAAGCGGAATAAACAATCCATTAAAAGAATCAAGTAGAGCATGATATCTACTATCTTCTATGATTTAAAATGTTTTCATCAATTTTTATCGCTGAGACTCAGCTTAATAAATAAACCACATCATCAAGTTATCCCTGCACTACGGGCCAAGGATATTCATTAATTCATCAATGGTCATGACTATACCGAATAATCCCTGGTCATAATCATACCAAAAACTATCCATCAATGCACTACAGGCCACTGAGGACTTTTACCACATCATTTATAACATTACAGGTCATGATTATACCGAATAATCCCTAGTCATAATCATACCAAGTCCATCTATGCACGTAAGCCAAAGATGACTTTCATCACAATATAAGCATGAGGATGATGACAATGACATAATAATTCAATAAAACAAGTTCAAGGATAAATTTTAAAGATTTAAAATTTTAGTTTATCCAGAAATCAATAATGTCCAAATTGTCAGCATGATACTTCTTTGTGGAGTAAAATTCAAGAATGCTCAGAAGAATATTTTCATGAAAAGATACTAGATGAAGCGCAAATATCTAGGATATTCTACTAATTTTATGAAGTATAGAAGCCAAAACTTTAACCAACTGAGTATAATAGAATATATGAAACTGCAAATGGATTTTCCCTCGCCATGCGGTAATCCACGTAGACGGATAATTTTCACAATTTAATAAGGAATGAATACGAAGGATCATTCACCATGCACGAGTAATCCACATAGATAGGTTATTCCAATGCGTAATAAGAAAAGAGAATGGAATAAATGAAGAATTCATTAATAAAGCGTAATCCGAATCCGCATGCAAAGTTATTCCAATGTAATAATAAAGAATGGAACTGTGTCACGCAGAAACCGCGTATGTATGGATATTCCAAATGTAATAATAAAGAATGGAACTAATGTCATGCAGAATCCGCATGCATAAGATATTCCAATGTAATAATAAATAATGGAATAACAACATAATTCACTGTACGATACGCGAAGTTAGATCAAGATAATAAAGTTATTCTAATGAATAATAATAAAGAATGGAATAATGTAAGAATTTCACCGTGTTTGCGGTATTTTAGCAGACAAAAGTTATTCCAACATAATAATAAAGAATGGAATAACAACCCCTTACGAGTATTGAAAGAAAATAACTCTCTTCATGAATACGAAAGAATAATACCGCTTACCTTAGAAAGAAGAGTATTCCAACTGGTAGGGCGAGGATATTCTTGAAGAAAACTTATACCGCTTTTCTACGCTCAAAGGCTTTAAAACTCTAAAGAAATACGCTCAAGATTATGTAAGAAGAATTCTCCGAATTTCGTGTGTTTTCAATTCTAACTAAGCATCTTATTTATAGGAGAATGGAAATGATACTATGCAATAAAATATAATATATTCTATTTATAAAATATATATATATATATATATTATTTAAAATCTAATAAAACAAATAAGTTTATAAAAGTATTCTATTTTATATAAAAAGATTTTACTATACAAACACTATGCAGCACTATGCAAATACTATGCATAATAAAATATAATATATTCTATTTATAATCTAATAAAACAAATAACTTTATAAAAGTATTCATTTTATATAAAAAGATTTTACTATGCAAATACTACTATGCATAATAAATATATTATATTCTATTTATAATCAAATAAAACAAAACTTTATAAAAGTATTACATTTTATATATAAAAGTTTTTGTTTTATTTCATTTATAATAATAATAAAACAAAACTCCTCATCATTATTATAATTCACACTATTAATCGACTGTGTCATTCCTCGTGAAAGAGGAGCTTTCCAATAAGAATTTCTCCTATCAGCGAGGAAATTAGTGACCAAACCTCTCCTCGATGAACTTCTAAACATTGTTAATATTGCAAATAATAATATTAATAACTTTCTTATCTCAATTATTGATTTAATAATATATAAAATATCGACAATAATTGAATCAAAAAACATGAGATACTATGCAACAACCATCTGAGCAATAATTGAACAAAACCGAGTAACTTCTCACGTAAGCATCAATAATAAATACCGTGTGCTACTATGCAACCACGCCAGACATCGTATTTTTTAACACCGGTGTTTCAACAGTTAATGGTAAAACTTCCGCCGTTATTTTCATAAAAATATTTTTGTCGTTTTCTCAATCTGACAATAATTCTGTTGTGGGGTCCACCAATGATTGTGTCGTCGTACGAATATTCCCTGTTAAAATAAATATTCCCCGACCAATCAAATATTATATAACAACTTGTGTACTTTGTAAAATTTATAAATATTACCCACAATTATAACATTATATCAAATTCATTCCATAATATTCAAAAATGATATTTATAGAAAAATCATCTTTATTCAAAAAAGTTGGGGTCTTACAACCTTCCCTTCTTATGAAATTTTGCCCTCGAAATTGTGGTACGCATTACACGGTATGTCAAGAGGTAAGGATACCTTGATTTCATTTCAGATTCTAACTCCCAGGTCATTTCCTCAACATCGTGGTTTCTCCACAAAACTTTAACTTGAGGTATAACCTTATAGCGTAGAATATGTTCCTTCTTATCCAAGATTTGAACAGGAACCTCTTCATACGTTAAATCTTCCGCTATTTCTTCCGGTTCTAACTAAATAATGTGGTTCGGGTCTTCCACATATTTACGTAACATGGATATGTGAAAAACGTTATGAACACGAGACATACTTAGTGGTAAAGCGAGTCTATAGGCCACAGTTCCTACTCGATCGAGGATTAAAAATAGGACAATGAATCGAGGATTGAGCTTTTCTCTCTTTCCAAATCTCGTAACTCATTTCCATGGAGCAACACATGATCTCTAATATCGAATTACACGTCCTTTCGATGAAGATCAGCATAATTCTTTTGTCGATCTTGTGAGGTTTTTATACGTTGCCGGATCGTTTGAATCTTTTTCGTAGTCATACGCATCAATTCGATCCTAACAACGTTGTTTCACCCACCTCATCCCAAAGATAATCGGAGAATGACACTTTCTTCCATACAACGCTCGAATGGAGCAATGCCAATACTTGCTTGATAGTCGTTGTTGTAGGAAAACTCCACCAACCAGAAGAACTTGTCCCAACTTCCTTGAAGTCAAGGACACAGAGCCTTAATAAATCTTCAAGAGTTTGAATAGTCCCTCTCGATTGTCCATCCGCCCCGAGGATGATATGCCGAACTAAATCGTAAATTCGTGCCCATAGCTTTTTGCAAACTAACCCAAAATCTTGAAGTGAATCTTGGGTCTCGATCAGAAACTATGGATACTGGCATACCATGCAATCTTACAACCTCGTTTATGTACATACGAGCAAGACGTTCAAGTATATAAGTTTCCCGTATAGGTAAGAAGTGAGCAGACTTGGTCAATCTATCAACAATTACCCAAATTGCATCTATGCCTTGAGAAACCTTGGGAAGACCAGTAACGAAAACCATGGTAATGTGCTCCCTCTTCCATTTTGGAATTTCAAGTGGTTGCAATGGACCTTTTGGTACTTGATGCTCCACCTTGACTCGTTGACAAGTTAGACACCTTGAGATAAACAACGCTATCTCTCTCTTCATATTGCTCCACCAAAATGTATGACGAAGATCACGATACATTTTGGTACTCCCAGGATGGATTACAAACGGTGTGTCAGGCGCTCCATCATGATTTTATACTTTAAATCGTGGTCGTTAGAACACAAAGTCCGGAGTTGACTCAAGTATTCCTTCTTCATCGATTCTTGCTTCCAAAGATAGCACCTTCTTGCACTTTCTTCCTCATACGCATCAGCTCCAGGTCTGAAGCTTGAGCAACTTTAACTTTATCGATTAAAGTCAGTTCTACTCGTATATTCAACATCATCACATGGGTCCCTGGAGTCTTTAACTCTATCTTCATCCTTTGTAAGTCATACAAAATGGGCCTTTGCGTTGAAAATATTGCACTCATACCCGTATATGATCTTCTACTCAATGCGTCAACTACCACGTTCACTTTTCCAAGATGGTATGATCATAATCTTTCAACTGTTCAAGTCAACGTCGTTGTCGCATGTTGAGTTCCTTTTGAGTGAAGAAATATTTGACGCTTTTATGATCCGTAAAGATCTCCACTTTCTCCCCATACAAGTAATGCCTCCAAATCATTAGTGCAAAAACGACTGCTGCCAACTCTAAATCATGAGTGGGATAATTCCTCTCATATTCTTTGAGTTGTCGTGAGGCATAGGCTATGACTTTCTCATGTTGCATGAGAACACATCCTAACCCTTTGCCGCTCAAGCATCATCAGAGCGATAAATTCCTCCGAGCGTAAGGTATTGTCGTAACAAAGTCTTTGAAAAATGAGTCTCCTCTTGAGTTCTTGAAAACTCTTCTCACATTCTTCGCTCCAACCGAATTTTGTATCTTTCTGAGTCAGCTGAGTTAATGGAGTAGCCATTCGAGAAAATCCTTCTACGAATCTCCGATAATAACCAGCTAAGTCGAGAAAGTTACGTACTTCGGTCACTGATTTAAGTTGCTCCTAGCTTTGAATAGCTTCAATCTTTGCTGGGTCAACAGATATTCTATGACTTGATACTACGTGCCCAAGAAATGCTACTTCCTCAAGCCATAACTCGCATTTCTTCAACTTGGCATAAAGCTTATTTTCACGAAGCTTTTGGAGTATCTGCCTCAAGTGTTGCTCATGATCTTCACGGCTTTTGGAATAAATAAGGATGTCATCAATAAAGACGACACACAGTTGATCCAAATATTCCTTGAATACTTTGGTTCATCATATCCACGAAGGCAAACAGGAGCATTAGTCAATCTAAAAGACATGACTAGAAATTCATAATGCCCGTGACTCGAAGTTCTAAAAGTCGTCTTTGGAATGTCATCTGTTCTAATCTTCAATTAGTGATATCCGAACGAAGATCGATCTTTGAAAAGAATTTGGCACCTTGCAATCGGGTCAAACAGTCATCAATACGTGGCAATGGGTACCTATATTTTTTATGGTGAAATGATTCAACTCCGATAATCAATACAAAGTCACATACTTCCATCTTTCTTCTTCACTTAATGTAAGAGGAGCACCCCAAAGAGACGTACCAGACTTAATAAAACCGATGTCTAACAATTCTCGTAGTTGGGTTTTTAACTCAAGTTCAATAGAGCCATTCGACATGGGCTTTGGAAATGGGTTTTGTACTTTTGGTTTCAAGGTCGATACAAAATTCAATTTCATGCTTTGAGGGTAGGCTAGGGGAAGTTCTTCAGTGGAATACGTCAGAAATTTATTAACAATAGAAATATCATTCAAATCGACGTATTTTTATTTAAATCCGTGACATGGGCTAAGAAAGCTCGACATCCGCTTTTTCAATAAACGAATAGTTTTATGGCTTAATATGACAGTTGATTGATTTTAGTGGTTTGGTGCTTGAATTCGCATAATAGGTTGGTTAGAATATGAAATCTAACAACCTTATTTAAAATAATCGGTTTTAGCATGATGAGTAGTTAACCAATCAATCCCTAAAATCACATCAAATGCAAGTATTTTCAAAGAAATAAGATCGACAGGTAACGTGCGGTTACCGATTTGAATCAAACAAGACTTATAAATCGTGGATGTAACGAAGGTTTCTCCCAACGGAGTTTCAACAGATAAGTCAAAGTCTAATTTTTCCAGAGTCAAATTTAAACGTTGAGCGCAAGTAGGAGAAATAAAGGAATGGGTAGAACCGATATCAAATAAAGTATAAACTTCGCTAGAGTTTATGATTAGCTTACCCGTGATCACCTCGTTCGGATTCCTTGCTTTTTGGGAGGTTACGACAAACGCTCTCCCTTGAACTACCGGTTTTGTCTTGTCTGGGACACCCTTGGATGCCTTCAACCCAGCTAGACTTGACTTTGGTGCATGACAAAATAGGGCTAGGTGACCTTCTTTTCCACAATTGTAACATGTTTTGGACTACATCGTGCAGTTTGGACTTATGTGTCCTTCCTCTCCACATCTGTAACATACGACTGGCGGGCGTTCTCCTTTCTTAACAATAGGTGCTCGTGCTGACGTCTTTCCATCATTATTGAATCTCATCTTCTTGAAATGTCCACTCTTATTGTCATGGCCATGATTACCACTGAAGTGATTACCATTTCTGGCATGTTGATTCCCTCCACGTTTGTTGTCACCACTTCGATGACTGATACCACTGGTATTATCGACTTGTCAGCTGCTCTCTCTTGGTTGGGTTGACTCATTATCACGCTCCAATAACTGAGCCCTATTCACAACATCTGAATACAAACACAGTTTATGAGAGATAAGGTATTGACGTATCTCGGGTTTCAAACCTCTTAGAAACATCTGCGTCATTCTCTCCTCATTATCAACCAAGTGGGACGCAAACTGAGACAACTCGGCAAACTTAGCTTCAGTCTTAGCATACGGTCATATTGTTTTGCTCAAACTTGATGAACTCTACCTCCTTTATGTGACAAATACTTTTAGGAAAATACTTGTCGTTGAATAGCTCTGGAAACTTCTCCCAAGACATTTTGAATCACGGCAGTTGAGTACGCTTCTGTATTCCCACCAAGAATCGCCTCTGCTGCATAATATGAAGGTGGCAAAGGAACCTTTTGCTCCTCGGAACATCCCAAGATATCAAATATCTTGTTGATCCGATTTATCCACGTCTCGCTTTAAGTGGTTTTGGCTCTCCAAAACTCCGGTGGTCCCACTCCTCGAATCGCTTGGCGGTGACAAAACAAGGTTAATTATCATATCATATATTATCCTTATACTCGTGACCACCAATTAAATGCCAAATAAACTTAGGTAGGTCATACTAGCGAAGGAATTCCCGTCTCTCCCTCCTAGTTCTTGTCTCACATCTCGGTCAAGGATCATATCCTAAGCTTTGATACCAACTCATGACGCCCCCAACATAGGTATACATCACCCATCTTGAAGTCGCCAAATACATGATATGTAATACAAATACAAACATAATTATACAAATGTAGTGTAATATCGATGCACAAAACATTTGAGAGTTTAAGCAGAATATTGCTTTCTAGCACAATATCCACTCTAAAATAGAGTCCTCATTACATTTATTGTCACACTATTTTATAGAATAGTGAGGACTACTATAACACCATCTCGGGACCATCACTCGGTTCCATTGACTAATTCCAGGCTACATTCTCATTTCTGAAGAGAGAACAGTCCTCATTACATTTTATTAGAGTTTAAAAATTTTACAAACCATATCGGACACTATTTTATAGAAGTAAGAGTTCACCTGAGACTGAATCCATGGGTTTATAACACCATCTCTGGGGTGATCCACCAAGGAAGAAAGGATTGAAGAAGATGGGTGGTTGGCTAAACCTAGTTTTCTATACCATAGAAAAGCGTACTCTCGACCCGTAGTTTTGATATACGCTCAAGTAACCTAATAAAATAAAGTATTATTTAATTAAACCCTTTTAATTAAAGGCTCCCTAATAGATAATTAATTAAACTCCTTTAACTATTTTTCTTCCCACAATCCAATTAGGAATAAATGAAATACTTATATTAAATTAATTCTAAACTCTTTTTAGAAATTAAAATAATAATAATAATAATAATATTAATAAGACTCACATTACATCACCTCATAACTTATATTTCCTAACTTTAAATAATTATTCTTCCTTTTATGGTGTGACCCTTTAGGTTCTCCATATTAAACCCGAGTTGTGAATAAATCAATTAAACAATTCTAATCTTATTTAAATAAATAAATTAAATAATTAATTTATTTAAATAAATAATATTTATTCTGATAAGGATAAAGCCTCCTAACAATCACGACTTTCCGAGATAATATAGATTTCAACATTAATCATAAAAGAACCTTTGAGTAAATAATTCTGCAAATACTGATTGATCATTCCACCCATGATGTTTCATAAAATCTTATTTTATTTAGGTTATATATATATTCGATGAACGCAATCTTTGATAAATAAGTCAAAGTATAACTCAAAACTACACGAAAGGTAAACGTGTGAAAATTAGAGTTTAAAAATTTTACAAACCATATGGGAGAACTATTTTAATTTTAACCATTAGAATGATCACCCTTTATGCAGCACATGTAGATTATTAATTAAACTTTTTATTAATAAATGAATAAGAAAAGATGAATGTATACTCTTACTTTCAACATACTAAAGCCCGATGGTATCTCAAGATCCTTTAGTTAATGGATATGTAATGTTGTTTTGAGCTTCCTCTATAGTGATTTCCCGTCTTTCGATGTAACAAGTTCACCTCCAATCTTAAACCCGTGGCACCTTTATTTGGTAATGATCCTTTTCGCTCATTGCTAAAACAGTTTTTCATCTTATATCACCTAACCTATTGGTTTGGTCCTTCCTTCGATCTAATATTAATAAGACTCTTAAAATTTAACTTGAATAATAAATATTAAACCCTAGATTAAATTTAACATATTGTTTGGCCATGTGACCATTTTTAGTTCTCCATATTAATGAGTTAAGAACTTTAAATAAAGATAATTTTCCACCAATGGTGATCTTCTCCCGAATCTTTATGATTTCAACATTAATCATAAAAGACCTTTAGATCTTGATTGCAAGAAGTGTTATTTAATTATTATTTCGATCCTTAAATGCACAACACTATAAAATGGTGGAACTATAAAGACTTTTAATAGATGGTACTCCATAACTCATCAAGCATACCCTTTGACATCTCATCGTACACAAGATCTTTATTTTCCATGTCTATATCACTACTAAGCGACTTTAGTAAAATCATTAGGTATTCCTTAATGCTCAAAGTGAACTTATTCTCTAATATCGTTACATGGCTTTGTTGGTTAATCAATCATCCTCATTGGCGTGCATCCCCAATTTAGTAATCCAATGATTGGGGAACTATTTTAGTTTTAAGCTTTATTTAGATCTCATTTGATCATCATCTCTAAAAGCATTGCTTAAAACTATGGGTTTATCACATATTATAAAACAAAGATCATGTAGATAATTAAAATCTTTAATAAATTAATACTTTTTATTAATAAATGAATAAGATTGTTACAAAGTTGTTGCATACTCACTTTCAACTCCCACACTTCAATAAATCATGGTATCTCATACTCTTGATTGTAAGCGATTATTGGATAAGCTTTAGTTAATGGATATATGTTGTTTTTGAGAGTTCACTATCTCTATAGTGATTTCCCATCTTCAATGATTCCTATAATCAAATAAATTACACATGTTTAGATATAGACTTAGGAACTATTCTTAGAAATGAACTTTTAATTCAACTATGCATGCTTCATTTATAGCGCTTTGTCTTTATCACTAAACCAAAGAACCTTTTGCTATTTGGAACCTTTCAAATTCACTACACCAACTTTTGTAACACTTTTACCTTAAAGTAGAACTCTCGGTCTATCTGAGTCGTAAAGCCCTCTAGTTTTAACTCACATCCGCTAAGAACTTTAAGATGTTTTTCACCTTGCCTTCATCTTATGACCGATCAACATTAGATCTTGTATATTTCATTGCATACATGATAGTCACTCATGTGATCTCTCTGTGGGAACTATAAAGAGATACACTCCATAACTCATCAACATGAGACATCTCTTGGTTTTCCATACTAAACGACTTTAGTATCAAATGAATATACGTTATGGGTTAAGTTGAGCATCCTTTTAAATCTATCTATATGATTTGCATCCTCAATAATGGTCAAATATTCATGGAGGATTGTTTTATCTTCTGATTGGTTCCTCTTATTTCCGTAGATATTAATATAGTATTTTGTGGTTCTTGAACTCTTTACCTCATCGTACGTAACTCGGATCATCATCTATTATCCTCCATCATCATCTATGATTAATCCATACCTCCTAGGTATTTTATTCCGTGCATTTAATGGTATAAAACAGTTCCTTTATCTTTAGTATTTTGGTGGTTCTTGAACTCTTCAAGATCTATTTCCACTAGCCCCTTTTAATGATAAACACCTTTATCTTTAGAAGGCGCCGTGTTTCGTAACAAACACCTTTTGCTAAGTAGAATTATAGAACATATACCCTAAACTTACTTAAGGATGTCCCACAAATTTGTACATGTTAAATCTTGTCCCAAGCTTATCCTTTGAAACCTTTTCACATAAGTTGGACAACCCCTTATCTTAACATACTTAAGATTAGGAATCCTCCCTGTCCATAACTTTTATGGAGTCTTGGGGCCGGATTTTGAGGTTACCATTTTAGTAGATATGCAGCCATTTCTAGGACATTATCCCGGAAGGATCTTTGGAATGTCTCAGAAATCATTTTTGGACCGCACCATGTCCAACAAGGTACGATTTTTCATTCAGATACATCAATCAATTATTGCAGATGTCGGGATGTGTCCATTATGAGAAAACCATTTGAGATGATCCGAAACTTATTGCACAAGTATTTATTCCTTGATCTAATCAAAGAATCTTAATACATTGCCAATTTGTTTCACTTACGAATTCTTTGAACCTTTCAAATAATTCACACTTGTATTTTAGCAAATACACACATTCAACTCTTTGAATGATCATCTCCTTTCTTATACTAATTTGTTCAATATGCAAAATTATTTTCATGTAAGTCAAGTATACAAAATTTATTAAGTAATATTCGGTTCTATACAAAACATTATTATTATAAATAGAACAACAATTGTTCTTAATTATAATACCAAAGATTTTATTGTCAACAATAAAATGGAAATAATATTTTTAACAAAGGCTGGAATACAATAACAACTTATTGACTTAATAGATTTGCTCGTAGGCATTGCTAAACTATAAGTTTCTATAGCTAATGCGTGAACCTTTTCTTAATTTTCCACACATAGGATTACTTATATTTGTTTAGCTTTCTACTACATTTGGTCCTTTCATAAATCTATATTTATGATAACCAAAGTTGGTATCCAATACCCAAGTAGAATATTGACTTAAAGAAAATTTATTTCAAATCATGAACAAATTTGTATTTATAATAGAAACTTCACTAAGCTTCTTTGGTTAGCCTCTGCAAGATGTTTCTGCAGCTTTCTTTCCAGATGTCCGGGCTTATGCGGTGGAAGAAAACTCCTTTGCTATCCGTGTCGCTTTTGTTCTTATTATCCTTTGTTTTTGCCTTTTCTATTTACCTTCTTAGAATCGTTCTTCTTTGAGGAAGATCATTTGGCTCTACCAAGAAGACATGGTCTTTCTTAGTTGGAAAGTGACTCTCAACATTTTCAACATGTTAAGCAAATCAAATGAGAGTGATATCTAGCTTGTTCATATGAAAAATTCACAACAATTGTGAAAGGAGTCCAGGGAGTGAGGAAAGATCAAATCTTGGCTCAACTCTCCATCCACGACAAAACTGTTGTCCTAATTGATCAATCAAATTGATAATGTTAAGGACTTTTATACATCTTTGTAGTGTCATTTGGCCATTCTAGATCGGAAGAGCTCCTTAGATATCTCGATATCTATCGGCCCTACTTTCCTCACCATCAACTACTTGATGTGCGAGGAATATAGTAGGAGCATCCATAGTTTTCATCTTGTGGCTCAAGCTTCGTTACTCGTGGATCTTGAGCATGATGCATCGATTAATGTGCATCATTTTGCCACTTTCTAAAAGTAGCAATATCTTCCTCGAGAGGCATTATGCGTAACAATTGCGAGGATAGGCGTATTAAGGACATAAGATAGCTTTTCAGCCATGAGAACTATTCTCATATTCCTTAACCAATCCATTTAATACTGGTCGGTTAAATAACATCTAATATGTTTCGCGTTGATAGTAATTAAGATATTGTAAAATTTTGTAAATGAATTTGTATTTGACAACAATTTAACATACATTCTTTTATTAATTACCAAAATAAATTAGGTCTTGTTTTAAATTGGTATCTCCCACTATTTTCTTCAAACTATATTACCCTCACTTATATAGTTCCCAAAATCTAATTAAAGATTTTCTTTAGTGAAAATAAGGATCCCATTTCAAATGTATATAGCCTTTGTGGTGACACAACAAACTATATATAAATAAATAGGTAAACAACTTTTGTCAATTACATCAACTATGCAACTCCTTTTCTTTTGCCTCTTAGATTATTTTGATCGAGTTGTGGCACATCCGAATCAAAATTATCCAAGTTAAGTCCAGGCCTAGCACTCCGTATATTCAAAAAAGAAAAATATCATCCTTGTGGTGACACAATAAAAAAACAATATTGTTCAATTTTCTTTATAAGCATCAAATGTGATAAATTAACATCTTAAATACTTAATACTTGCCTTTGTGGTGACACAACAAACTCATATTAAATATTTAATACTCTATTAATTTTATCACGTTAGAAAGGCGACGTTGATATTCCAAATATCTTTGACGCTTAGGACTTAATATAAATTTTTTTTTGAGGAGTTTGTTATTAATTTATCTCATCTTGTTTTAGCATACACATATATATATAAAATACGTATAATATATTAATGAACATGCGAAGCATGTTTGCATAATATATAATATATATATAGTATAAGCATGCACATATAAAATACTATATTCTACCGGATTGATTATGGACTTTTATTCAGTTTGGTTCATTTAGAGCCACCAAGTGAACCAAAAAGGTAAAACCCTAGGGTGCAAGAATTAATATTTAAATATAACTATTACATTTAAAAGGGCTCCATTACAAACGGATCTTCATGCGCTTCTTGTCCTTGATCTCCAATTCTTCAAAATAATTCTAACTATTCCTATTACAAAACTATTTAAAATAAATAGAAATCTTGATCGTGATCGAGGGAAATACATAGGAGAGAGATAAAATTTACATTAAGAAAAATTAGAGAAGGCGAAAGTACATGAACCCCATTTAATAAAACCCATACATTCATGCATCCAACTAAAATAAAATCCAATCACATTGGTTGATAGTCATAATCAATCCCATTTATTATCATACATATCATCATATGCATCAATAAATAACATTCATCTCATGAATAATAAACATTCAATATATATATATTGATATCATTTAATGGGCAAATTTAGTTAGTATAAAATCTAATTTTGAATCAAAATAAACTCCTTTATTTTAATCCAAATTTAAATCAAAATAAAACTATTTTATTTTAATTTATCTAATTTTGAATAAAATAAACTATTTTATTTTAATCATAATCTTTAATCAAAATAAACTCTTTTATTTTAATTAATTATGGAATCAATTCAAGTCAAAATAAACTCTTTTATTTTGGGTAATATGAAATCTTATTTCATATCTTAAATAAACTCTTTTATTTAGGAAACCACGGATTTTCTTTCCTATTCACAAATAAACACTTTTATTTTTGAATAATATGAAATCTTATTTCATATCTAAATAAACTCCTTTATTTAAGGAAATTAGGATTCTCTTTCTATTCACAAATAAACTCTTTTATTTTTGAATAATATGAAATCTAATTTCATATCAAAATAAACTCCTTTATTTAAGGAAAAATAGAATCCAATTTCAACTCCAATTAGTTATCATGGAATCCAATTCCAACTCTAATTAGATAGCATGAAATTTAATTTTAAAATTAAAATAAACATTTTATTTTAATTATAAAATAATTGAAAATATATATTATATATATAATCAATTTGCGAAAACCCGTGGCTGTCTTTACTTTTCAAAAAAAAAAAAAAAAAGCTCATCCTGATTCTTCACGGTTTATATGAATCACATGTTATTCTGTTAACATGAATCATGTTAACTATAATATATATAGTATGTTATATTATACTAATCATTTTAGGTGATTCACGTGCAACGAGGATTATCTATATATATAGTAACCATATAGTAATATATCTATATATAAATATATTAACCGAAGGAAGACTCCATAGATATTTCTTGGTCCATGTTTTGTTAATGAAATTAATGTTCACAATGAATTAAAAAATTCCACGGACAACGAATTGCAGTACCGGTTTATCAAACAGGCTTCGTGAATTTTTTTATTTTTTTTTTTTTTCTTCCATAAAATAATAATTTTATACAGCAAGATTATGCCCAATTAAATTGTTCTAAACACATATCAATATACATATTAAATTAAAATAATTAATAATTCGCATAAAGGTTTGGCTACGATGCATTTTGTTAGGTTTGTAATATTCATTAACGCGATCAAATTGCAAAAATAAGCGGAAGCGTGGAAAATTAGAGTTTAAAAATTTTACAAACCATATACCCGGATCACCCTTTATGCATAATTATTAATTAAGCGAAAAAGATGAATAAGAAACATACCCTTGAAGATCGAAGCTTCCTCGTGCAAGTTCACCTCGATCCTTTTTAGCGTTCAACTTGAATCCACTGGGGTTTGGTCCTTTCCTTTGATCAACGTTAGCCACCCAAGTGTTTGGCCTCTAAAGGTGATCCACCGAGAAGAAGAAGGATTCAAGAAGATGGGTGGTTGGCTAAACCCTAGTTTTTCTATCTCTATAGTAAAAAAGCGTACTCTCCAACCATTGGAATTATAACGTAGTTTTGATATCCGATATAAGACTCCTCTTATAAAGATATCAAGTAACCTATTAAAATAAAGTATTATTTAATTAAACCCTTTTAATTAAAGGGCTCCCTAATCTTATTAGGGATAATTAATTAAACTCCTTTAACTAATTTTTCTTCCTAATCCAATTAGGAATAAATGAAGTACTTATATTAAATTAATTCCTAAACTCTTTTTAGAAATTAAAATAATAATAATAATTGTAATAATATTAATAAGACTCATCTTATTAATTTATATTTAATATTTCTAAAATATTAAATAATAAATATTAAGCTATTTAATTTATTCTATATCACCATAGATTAAATTAAATATACATAACATATTATTACGATTATGCCATTAACTTCTTAAATAATTATTCTTCCTTTTATGGTGTGACCCTTTAGGTTCTCCATATTAAACCGGTTGTGAATAAATCAATTAGAACAATTCTAATCTTATTTAAATAAATAAATTAAATAATTAATTTAATTAAATAAATAATATTTATTCTACAATAGGGATAAGCCTCCCTAGCGATCAACGACTTTCCAGATAATATAGATTTCAACATTAATCATAAAAGAACCTTTGAGTAAATAGTTGCAAAGACAATTCAATCATTCCACCATACAATGTCCCAATTAAATATAAGACATGGAATTACCGTCAAGTCTTATTTTATTTAATTATATGTATTTCGATCCTTAAATACACAACACCATAAATGCAAATTAGAAACTCCTTTCTAATTTCATTACGCCTTAACCAAGGACTCTAGGGTTGTCATTTATCGAATCACATAGGACATTTCTCTTCTTTTAATAAGTGGTAGATTCTTTATTGATCATACATTATCTCCATGTATAAACTTATTATACCCAAGCATACCCTTTGATATACCCTAAGGGTCTTAAGGAATAAGTCAAAGTATAACTCATCATACACAAAATACTATGATGATCTCAAGTCTAAGGATTACTTGTACTTACTATCACTACTAAGAATTCCTATTGACAAAAGCAAGTAAAACTCCATTAGGTATTCCTTAGCGAGCCAATGCGTCAAATTGAACTTATTCTCTAATAAGCACCTACATACTTGCTTTAGTGTCTCCCACACAAATGATCATGAGATCAATCATCCTCATCCAATGAAAGCAAACAACGTATGTATGTCAATCTATCCGGATTCACTAATCCCCAATTTAGTAATCCAATGATTGGGAACTATTTTGGTTTTAAGCTTTTAAGAATTTAGATCTCATTAGAATGATCATCATCATTATTCTAAAAGCATTGCTTAAAACTATGGGTTTATCACATATTATAAAATAGCATCATGTAGATAATTAAAAGCCTTTAATAAATTAATACTTTTTATTAATAAATGAATAAGATTGTTACAAAGTATATGCTTTATCATCAAACATGATTGGCTTGTGTGCATACTACTTTCAAGCTCAAGTAGCCCAGTAAGAAATATTATGACTAAGATAATGCAGGATAAATTATCATTAGCCTTCAACAATGTTAAACTGATAAAATATAATAGACATTAAGTTTAACTGCAGTGGAATAAGCAATTCATTAAAAGAGTCAAGTAGAGCATGATATCTACAATCTTCTATGATTTAAAATATTTTCATCAATTTTTATCGCTGAGACTCAGCTTAATAAATAAACCACATCATCGAGTCATCCCTGCACTACGGGCCAAGGATATTCATTAATTCATCAATGGTCAGGACTATACCGAATAATCCCTGGTCATAATCATATCAAAAACTGTCCATCAATGCATTACAGGCCACTGAGGACTTTTACCACATCATTTATAACATTACAGGTCATGATTATATCGAATAATCTCTGGTCATAATCATACCAAGTCCATCTATGCAAGTAAGCCAAAGATGATTTTCATCACAATATAAGCATGAGGATGATGACAATGACATAATAATTCAATAAAACAAGTTCAAGGATAAATTTTAAAGATTTAAAATTTTAGTTTATCCAGAAATAAATAATGTCTAAATTGTCAACATGATACTTCTTTGTGGAGTAAAATTCAAGAATGCTCAGAAGAATATTTTCGTGAAAAGATACTGGATGAAGCGCAAATATCCGAGGATATTCTACTAATTTCATGGAATATAGAAGCCAAAACTTTAACCAACCGAGTATAATAGAATATATGAAAGCTATGAATGGATTTTTCGTCGCCATGCGGGTAATCCACGCAGTAATGCAGATCATTTCCACAATTTAAAAGGGAATGAATACGAAGGATCATTCACCATGCATGTGGTAATCCACATGTATGAGTTATTCCAACGTAATAATAAAGAATGGAATAATGAAGAATTCACCAGCGCATGCGTAATCCGCAGACGCATGTGTTATTCCAATGTAATAATAAAGAATGGAACCGGGTGAAACCCAGTCATGCAGTAAAAACCGCATGCACGAGGATATTGCAATGAGAATAATAAAGAATGGAACCGTGTCATGCGTAATCCGCATGCATGTGATATTCAATAGAATAATAAAGAATAGAATAATAATGAATTCACGTGCGTGCGATAGGCCAAATGCAGATGGGTTATTCCAATGAATAATAAAGAATGGAATAATGTAAGAATTTTACCATGTATGCGGTACTTTGCATGTAAAAGTTATTCCAACATAATAATAAAGAATGGAATAACAACCCTTACGAGTATTGAAAGAAAATAAATCTCTTCATGAATACGAAAGAATAATACCCCTTACCTTAGAAAGAAGAGTATTCAAACTGAGGATATTCTTGAAGAAAACTTATACTATTTTCTATACTCAAAGCTTCTTAAAACTCTAAAGAAATACGCTCAAGATTATAGAAGAAGAATTCTCTGAATTTCTGGTGTGCTTTCAATTCTAACTAAACATCCTATTTATAGGAGAATGGAAAGGATACTATGCAATAAAATATAATATATTCTATTTATAAAATATATATATATATATATTATTTAAAATCTAATAAAATAAATAACTTTATAAAAGTATTCCGTTTTATATAAAAAGATTTTACTATGCAAACACTATGCATAATAAAATATATTATATTCTACTCCCTCCGTCCCAAAATAAACGTCCTAATTTCCTTTTTAGGATGGTCCAAAATAAATGTCCTATTTCTATATTAGTAACTACTTTTATCTTATTTTTCCACTTATACCCTTATATTTTTTTAGTCATCTTTTATTGAAAACTTAAGAAATGGAGTAATAAAAGGTTTACATTAGGAAGAGTGGTATTGTTATACCACTTTCTCTCTCATTATTATCTTATCAGTATACCTTTCTATTTAATAGGTCTCCAACCTCTTCTAAATTCACCATCTCTCCTTCATATTTCATCTATAGTTTCTCTCAAAATCTCTATCTTCTAAAGCTGTAAAATCTTTACTTTACTTATGTCATCCGAAGATAGCTTGGAATATAATCTTTCGATTCAAAAATTATTGGACAATGATGTTGAAGATACTATAATTTCAGAATCGTTGGACAAGATGGATGTCGAAGATACGATGCAATCGCTAGGCGAAAAAATCAAAGTAATGCAAGAACAAATTAAAGTGCTCCAGAATCAGATTGTATTTATGAAAAATAGGATCCAATCAATGGAACAACGTCAATCGCACAATGAGAACCGGAATAATTGTTGGCTATGCACTTTCAAAAAGTGTTCATAATCTTATGAATCTAGAAAATTGATGGTGCATTTTGAACTAGTTTGGTGTTGTAATTTGGTGATATAATTTTGAAAGATTTGTTTTTGTGGTGGAAATTTATTATGCTTGTAACTCAAATTTGGAGAATTAATATTATTGCTAGTGTTGCATAGTCCTTCCGTCATTTACTTTCTACTGATGGTATCTTTTTTCTTTTCTTTTTATGGTGATAAAAATGCAAGGCGTCTTTTTTGTAGATAATATAAACAAAATGTTGTTACAAACCATAATCATACTCCATAATCATAAACTCTTACACTATTGTTTACTCCAATTGTAGATGGTGCTTAGCTTCTTCCACAATACTGGTATCACATTGAAGACAAATAGGAAGATTACCATCCATTTCCAAGGCATTTTTGTTCATATGCGGCAGCTTGTAATTATTTCCACCAAATCCCTTCACCACTTCAATCATACATTGTTGCAAAGATAAAAACACATAATTGAGACTTCTTGCCGAAAGTTGATTAAAAGATTTTTCTACGGCAGCTACTAATTCATCAATAGTTGTTGGAGCTTCTTGATGTTGTAAGGATTGGATGGCCCTAAAAAACCAAGATCAAGGACATTCATATCGGGGCTATTGGGGGGTTGACATGCCAATTGAATATCAAATCCATATTTTCTTGCAGCTTCTACGAATTCTATGTCGTCAACGGATATGTGAGGTTTAGCATTATCTTGTTGCACAATAATGCGTTCACGAGAATTAGAAATTGGCCATTTCTCTCTTATTGCCGGCAAAACCTTTTTAATCAAACAAGTCCTATACACTTTTTTGTCTACTGAAATGGGTTTCATTTCTAATGTACCGACATTCCTATTTTTGCTTTTTCTTTGAGCAGCTTCTTTAGAAACAAAAGGAAAAATGCCAATTTTGCCGGAAAAAATTTCATTACCATTTCAGATCAAATCTTGGGACGAGCCACGTACCGCTAAGAACATGATTTTTGGAATGAATTTTTTACTTTTGCACGTTCTTAATGGTTCGGGCTCGTTAGGAAGAAGGTAGTACTTTTCTGATGTTTTGGTCATATAAAACCACTTTTCATCTATATGAACATAATTGAACATATCAATAACACTTGATTGATTGTTGGGTCTTTCAATTATTTTAGACAAGCAAAATTGCAACCTGACCTTCTTGTTTTCATCGGACAAATAAGGCTTGATTGCATTTGAATGAGCTATCAAATCACCCTCTCGGATCCTTCGATGCAACGTGGTCTTAGGTACATTCATAGCAACTAACAATGAGCGAATATTTGTCCTCCTTCGAAGAGGAATATTTGAAACTTGATTGAAATCAACTTGTACTCTTTTTCGACCAACACGACCGGTACGTTGTGAAGATACATCCACCAAATTCTCAAGTGCAAAACTCTTTGTTTGTTGCCAAATTCTTCTAATCGTTCGAGTCGATTTTCCGAATATGGATGCTAGATTGATCATTGATCCAGAATTAACCTTCCCATTTTTGCTTTTGCTTCAACAACATCTCATATATACGGCTTGTCTTTCATCATTTGTTAAGTTTTCATTTTTTTCTTTGACAAAAAGAGAGAAGAGAATAGCTTTATTTATACTCATGTTCATTTTAATGTTATGTTAGCTTTTAAAGTTAAAGAATGAAAAAAATAAAATTTTGGAGGCAAAGTTAGTAAAATCAAAAACAAAATTTTGGAGACAAAGTTGAGCTTGTGAGATTATAGCTTTAAAGTTTTGGAATTCAAATTTTAGTTACAAAAGCAGGTTTGCATGCATGGATAGAAGCTATGAAGAATATAAAGAGTAAAAAGCATAGATAGAAAGAATATAAAGGTGTGCAAGCATGAATAGTTACACCCAGTTTGCATGCATGAATTGAGAGAGAGAAATAGATGTATTGAAATATGTGAATAAAGTATCTAGAAATCAACTAGCAAATGTGGACTGTTTGCATGGATATATATGAATGCAATTAGTTTGGAGAGAGAAATATAGAATGTGAGCATATATGGGAACTAGCCGGCAATAATTAATTATTGGGGACATAAAAAAGTGAAAAAATACATCAATTAATAAGTAATTAAAAAGGGTAATTTAGGTAAAAGAAAACTTTATTAATCAGCGTGCCAAAAATAATTAGGACGTTTATTTTGGGACGGAGGGAGTATTTATAATCAAATAAAACAAAACTTTTTTAAAAGTATTCTGTTTTATATAAAAAAAATTGTTTTATTACATTTATAATAATAATAAAACAAAATTCATCATCATTATTATAATTCACATTATTAATCGACCAGGTCGTTCCCAGGAAAGAGAGGGTTTTCCAATAAGAATTTCTTCCTTCACTATTAGCGCAATTAGGTGACCAAACTTTCTCCTCGATGTAACTTCTAGACATCATTAATATTGCAAATAATAATATTAACAACTTTCTTATCTCAATTATTGATTTAATAATATATAAAATATCAACAATAATTGAATCAAATAACGTGAGATACTTGCAACAACAATTCTTTAAGTAATAATTGAACAAAACCGGTGACTTCTCACGTAAGCATCAATAATCAATACAGTGTGCTACTATGCAACCATGCGTATTACTGTACTTTTAACACTGGATGTTTCAACAGTTAACGGTAAAACTTCCGCCGTTATTTTCATAAAAATATTTTTGTCATTTTTTCAATCCGACAATAATTCTGTTGTGGGATCCACTAATGATTGTGTCGTCGTACAAATATTCCCTGTTAAAACGAATATTCCCCGACCAATCGAATATTATATAACAACTTGCGTACTTTGTAAATTTATAAATATTATCCATAATTATAACATTATATCAAATTCATTCCATAATATTTAGAAAAATCATCTTTATTCATAAAGGTTGGGGTCTTACACAGACCTTTCTAATGCATCTCGGTTAGGATTTCCACTTCTACTGTAATCAGAAGGATCATTCTCTGTCGTGTTAGGCTGCAGAAGAGTGAAAAACTCAGCTTTGATGATATTACAATAACAGATAAAGGATGTTAGTATGTCACATAGGTAATGCAGAATACCAGAAGTGCCTAACAATAATAATAGAGTGAACTTGCCAAGTGCTTGAGATTCCAAATTAACACTTGAAATGTGTGCTAGCATGCAGCCACCACCTCTCAGGCAAGCGTTAGTTATGTGTGTGTGTGTGTGAGAGAGAGAGAGAGAGGGGAAATCTTGAACATGCATTAATATCCACTCAAATTGTCTCTGTTGATACAAAATAGTACTCCATTTGTTTCAAATTATAAGATCATTACTGACTTTTAAAAGTCAATTTGAGACATTAAAATTCAAAATTGAGATAATTTATTAAAAATTAATGAAAAAATAGATTTTACAATGAGTAATTCTTTTTAGATAGTTAACAATATTCATCAACGTACTAACTAAAATTAATAAAAAAAATATCACGTCAATTTTGAGTTTAAAAACGTCAATTTTAAGTGGACTTTAAAAATATCACGTCAATTTTGATAAAGAGGTACACTCATTGAACCATAAGGATCAAACTTACTCTCAAAATTCATCAACATTGTTGCGATACTTGGCTTTTCAGCTTCCTCCTCCGCCATAAAATTAAACTAAACTAATTAATAATCAGAAGTAAGCCCAAATCAAGCTACAATTAACACTATGACAACACAAACCTTTCTCAATTTCGACAACACTATCAACTAATGCCGATGCTTTCACATCCATTTCTTTGTCTCTCAAGCAGTTCAATACAACTTTCTTTGTAAACAACACCGAATTACCCTTACCGATAACCGGTTTTTTGCAACCGAAAGGTAAACTCCTTGTAGTCATAAACCCCTACAAGTTTAACATACATCAGAATTAGAATAACCCAAAAACTCCCTTTTGTAATCAAATAAAATTAGAAAGAGAACGCCAGTCGGATATTATTTCACTATTGTCTTGGAATCTTCCAAAACATTGCTATCAGATTTTCTCAGATTTCAAAAAAAATAATTTTTTTTTATATTCAAGTACAATCGGACATACAGTAATTTTATTTATGTATTTGTTTTGCAAAACTAGAGAAACCTAAACAAAATCAAAATAGTAGTCATAATAGCCAGCAGCTCAATTAATTTTCAGTTCATGAAAAATAAACAAAAGGGTCCTTTCAATAATTTCAGCATTTCTTCTTTAATTATTTATTCAAAAAAGAAAAGCACATATATTTATTTATTATAAAAAAAGAGAGAGTTAGGAACTTACATGATCGTTAAGCTCATCTGAAAGAGTAGTGAAGAGGGATTTTACATAAGAAGAAGAAGAAGAAGAAGAAGAAGCCATCGCCATAGCCACCTAAATTCAAAATGTGATCGTCATTTCAATTGATGATATGATATGACCAGGCTTTACATAGAGAGAGCAAAGTGAAGAGAATTTTGTTACAAAAGAAAAAAGAAAAAAAATTCTTATCCACGTCACTGCCTCATAAGTGCCAAAAAAAATAATATTTCTTAATCCAATAAATTGATTGACTAGATCGATATTTATTCATATAAATGTGTTATATTTCCAAATATTGTTGGATAATACATAAACTATTAATTTCTAATATTCTTTTATGTTAATTGGTATATATTGCAATACATAATTTTTCTTACCGTCTTCATCCATCCCTTCCATATTATATTATATGATACTTTTTAAAATTATTTTAGTTTCTTTTAATTTTAATTAATACAATACAATGATGAATATTATAAATTATTTAAAAATATTACTCATTATAAGTTTCATTGTTTCATAATAATTTCTAATGAGTTATCTCAATTTTATGTTTGAAAATATTTGAAAACGGAGGGACTAGGGAGTATTAGTAATTTTAATTATATAACAAAAATTAAATTAGGTAACTAGAAAATATATTTTAAATTTTTCTGCCGGACAAGCTCAATTTAACCCCTATGAAAGTTAGGCTGGGCTGAACTCAATATGAATCCGGGCTAGTCCGATTCAAGCAAAAACTAGGTAGCTAACTAGGTAGATATATTTGTAAATGGTACTCTTTTTGTGGAATAGGGAAAGTCGTAGTCTACTTAATTTAGAGTAATATAGACGACATGGATTCAAGTGGGAGTAACAAGTACACCAACCTCCAGGGTTTCGGATCCTGTACATTCCTCACCATCTTCCTTAGAAACCCTAATGTTTTCCAAGATTTGAACTTTTTGTTGATGGACTTCGGCATTTTTAGCAGTAATTTCTAGCTCCTTCTTTTCGATATGAAACTTATTTATCTTCTCCTCAAACTCCTCAAATCAAGCTTTTAAGTTCTGGTTTAGCAAACTTCTTCGCCTGTTTGAGAATGTTGAAAACATATTAACATCAACTACAGAATATAATAACTACAACTAATTAGGCCACTAAACTTGTAACAAATTAACTGATGCAAAATTAACAAGCAGTACCTTGTTGATTATATTTTTAAAATGATCCATCACAGAATCATCAGATAGGACATGCTCATATGTCTTAAATGAGTCCATCAGCTTTTTCATGCCCTTATCAGTAAAAGATAGCTGAGAGAGGCAGTAAGATATATATTCCCATTGCTTAATATCTGCACCAAAGAGCAATATACTAGTGAACAAAAGCCACCATTAGCTTCTAGGCTTCTCATCCTCCAACTGAATATAACTAAATACAAGAGATAAAGTACAAATAGAGACCTGAAATATTGAAATTCAGAAAATAATGATATGCAACAAAAAATAGAACTAAAATTTAGAAATAATGTTCGAAATAAATATAACTAACATTGTTTTTGCAAGTTGACATACTGAAGAAAATGTTTAAAAATGGGAAGGCAAAAATGATAACCTCAACTCCACTTTATATAATGACTTAAGCTTCGCTACATCACATTTATGTGGGAAAATAATAGTTACAGAGGATTTGCTAAACTGATGTCATAAAAAGTAAGAATTTCATGGGTACGCTTTCAACTGGTTACTCACTTGAATGACACAACTAGTAATTACAAAACAAGCATATATTGGCAATCATAGTTACTGGAAACAGATCACAAAAATGGCTCAAAATTGAAATCAACATTTTACAAAACTTTCCAAGGCAAGCATGACCTACAAATCCGTTCTGTAAAGTGCTCTGATCTACAAGTCCAACATATCATGTAATTATTTTGTACCATTGTAGTTTAAGATATGCCTTGCCAATGCTTAAGAAGAAATAGACACTCAATAGTGTTTAATCTTATTTGGTACGACAATACTTTTGAAATGGCTAGCACAAGAAGATGAGCTCATACCAGCGCAAATGCTGATACGAAATTCAAATAAAAATAGTTGTAAATATCCGTACCTGTGACTCCACTAAATCTATTGCAGAGCTTCTCAACAAGAGCTTCCATTTGTTTATCCTGAAGAAAACACAAAGTTCACCCGCAAAAATGAAAAGAAGATGACACTCGGGAAACCTTTTTTTTTATATATAAAAGAAGTCCCTAAAAAGAATTTAACGTCACTAGAGCCAAGTTACAGTAATACCTTCTTGATGTTGCAGAAAGATTCCCTTGTTAAGTTAGCAAATTATAAATAGGATTACTCCCTGTAAGTGGAATGTAGATATTTCAATATCACATGCCTTGATGCACATACAAAATAGAAAAAATAAAATGCAGTAAACCACCAATAAAGAGGGATAGTGACAGTTGACCTTTCTTTGACAACTCATGAAAGAAAAGTTTGGCAAAGTTAGAAATCCTTTCATCTTCATCTTCTAATCGCACGGCCATTTCATTTATATAGCCTTTAACCTACCAAAACTGTAAGACCCCAACTTTTATGAATAAAGATGAAGTTTCTATAATTATCATTTTTTGAATATTATGAAATGAATTTGATATAATATTATAGTTGTGGGTAATAGTTATAAATTTTGCAAAGTACGCAAGTTGTTATATAATATTCGATTGGTGGGGAATATTCATTTTAACGGGGAATATTAAATACGACGGCAAGACAATCATTAAGTGGACCTACATAACGGAATTATTGTCGGATTGAGTAAACGACAAAAAATATTTTATGAAAAAATAACGGCGGAAGTTTTATCGTTAAGCTGTTGAAACATCCGGTGTTAAAAATGTGAAAACGCGCGTGTAGTTGCGTAGTAGATACGCGGTATTGATTATTGATGCTTACGTGAGAAGTCACCGGTTTTGTTCAATTATTGCTTCAGTAATTGTTGTATAGTATCTCACGTTAATTGATTCAATTATTGTCGATATTTTATATATAATTAAATCAATAATTGAGACGACGAAGTTATTAATATTATTATTTGCAATATTAACGATGTCTAGAAGTTCTGCCAATGAGAGGTTTGGTCACCTAATTGCACCCCAATAGGAAGAAATCCTTATTAGAAAGCCCTCTCTTTCCTGGGAACGACCTGGTCGATTAATAGTGTGAATTATAATAATGATGATGAAGTTTTGTTTTATTAGTATTATTAATGTAATAAAATAGAAAAGCTTTTTATATAAAAAATGTAATACTTTTATAAAGTTATTCGTTTTATTAGACTATAAATAGAATATATTATATTCTATTACGATAGTATTTTGCATAGTAAAATCTTTTTATATAAAACAAAATACTTTTAAAAAGTTATTCATTTTATTAGACTATAAATAGAATATATTATATTTTATTATGCATAGTGCTGCAGTAGTATTTTTTGCATAGTAAAATCTTTTTATATAAAAAATGTAATACTTTTATAAAGTTATTCGTTTTATTAGATTATAAATAGAATATATTATATTTTATTTAAACGAATTTGTTTTATTAGAATATTTTATAGTAAACAACTGGATCATCCGCTTAAAAGTAAATCAATCTGGACCATTCAGAATTAGTTATTATTTAGTCCATTCTCCTATAAATAAGCTCATTCCTTCATTATTTATTTTACTTAATTCACTTTGAAACTCTAGAGAAAGAAACTATAGAGAAAGAAGAAAAGTATTATTCGCTACTTCACTACTCCTATATCCGGTTGTTCTAAGGTAAGGGTATTATTTCTTTCATATTCATGAAGAGAACTTTTGTTATTCCATTTTTTTTTTATTACATTGGAATAACTCGTGCATACCGCATACATGGTGAAATTCTTTACATTATTTCATTTTTATTATTATGTTGGAACATCACATGCAATGCGCACGCACGACCGGTTCCGTTATTTATTATTCATTGAATATATCTTCATACGTGCGTTTACGCACGACCGTTCCGTTATTTATTATTCTTTGGAATAACACATTCTGCATGCGATCTATCGCATCGCATGCACGGTGATTTCTTTTATTATTCCATTCTTTATTATACTCAGTTGGTTAAAGTTTTGACTTTATACTCCATGAAATTAGTGGAATATCCTCGATATTTGCGTTTCATCCAAAGATCTTTCATGAAAATATTCTTACGAACATTCTTGAATTTTACTCACAAAGAAGTATCATGTCGACAATTTGGACGTTATTAGTTCTCGGATAAATTAATTCTTGAACTTGTTTTATTGAATTCTTATATCATTGTGATCATCCTCATGTTTATATTATGTTGAAAGTCATCTGTGGCTCAGTAGTGCATAGATGGACTTGGTATAATTGTGACTGTGGATTAATCTAAGTATAATCATGTACCGTAATGTTACAAATGATGTGGTAAAAGTCCTCATCGGCCGTAGTAGTGCATTGATGGATGCTTGTTGGTTGGATGATCATGACCATTGATGAATACACGAATATCCTCGCCCGTGAGTGCATGGATAATTTGTGGTTGTGATACTAATGAATATCCTCGTCAGAAGTGCGTGGATGATGTGGATTATTTATTGTTGAGTCTCGGCGATAAAAGTGATGAAAACCTTTTAAATCATAAAAGATAGTAGATTTTATTCTCTACTTGACTCTTTTAATGGATTGTGTTTGTTCATGCGCAGTTAAACTTGATGTTTGTTATATTGTATCGTTTAACATCAGTTGAAGGCTAACGATAATTTATTCTCGTATTATCTTAGTCATAATATTTTTTATCGGGCTAGTTGAGCTCACCCTTTTACTTTCATTGTTCTCTCTTTAGGAAATGAGAACGTAGCGAGGATTAGTCGGGGAATGGAGTGACGGTCCAGATAATAGCATTAGTAGTCCTCACTATTACTAAATAATAGTGTGATAATAAATGTAATGAGGACTCAATTGAGTATGGATATTGTCTAGATGACAATATTTATATTAAAACTCACAACATATGTTTTGTCGTATTTTACACAACTGTTGTATAATTAAGTTGTATTTGAATTTTGTACCATGTATTTGGCGACTCAAGATAGGTCATGTATACCTATTTTGGGGGCATCACAGTTAGTATCAAAGCTTAGGGATATGATCCTTGACTGAGATGTGAGACAAGAACTAGAAGGGGGGAGACGGGGAATTCCTTCGCTAGTATGACCTACCTAAGTTTATTTGGTATTTAATTGGTCGGTCAGAGTATAGGGATAATATATTACATGTCAATTAACCTTTGTTTTGTGGCAGTATTTAAAAATGGCATCCGAGAATGTTGAGAACATCAATGGAGCACAGGAGACCGTTGAGTCTCCACAGATCAATAATCAGGATAATGTGCATCAGGAAGGCGACAATCCTCAGACAAACAACAACACTAACCAGATGATGAACGATGGAATGTTCAGAGGCTTTATGTAATTCATGCAACATCAGGCAAGAGCGGCTCCTGTACAAAATGCAGGTGGAAACACTGGCAACTCTCGAACGGTCCACCGCTAAGCGATTCAAGGAACTAGGACCACCGAAGTTTTTGGAGAGCCAAAATCACTTTAAAGCGGAGACGTGGATAAAGCAGATCCGCAAGATATTTGATGTCTGGGATGCTCCGAGGAGCAAAAGCGTTCCTTTGCCACCTTCATGTATGCGCAAGAGGTAGATTATGGTGGGAATCAGAAACGTACTCAACCCGCCGCCGCACCGAAGATGACTTGGGAGAAGTTCCAAGAATTGTTCAACGACAAGTATTTTTCCGAAAGTATTCGTCACATGAAAGAGGTAGAGTTCATCTGAGTAAAGCAAAACAACATGACGCGTGTCGCAAAGACGAAGCCAAGTTTGCCGAAGAGTTGTCCCGGTTGCGTCCCATTTGGTTGATAATGAGGAGAGAATGACGCGAATGTTTCTAAGAGGTTTGAAACCCGAGATATGTCAATATCTTATCTCTCATAACCGTGTGTTTATATTTAGATGTTGTTAATAGGGCTCGATTATTGGAGCGTGATAATGAGTCAACCCAACCAAAAGAGAGCAGCCGACAAAATGATAATACCAGTGATAACAGTCATCAAAGCAGTGACAATAAGCGTGGAGGGAATCAACATGCCAGAAATGGTAACCACTTCGGTGGTAATCATGGCCAAAACAATAAGAATGGACATTTCAAGAAGAGGAGATTCAACAATGATGGAAAGACGTCAGCACCAACACCTGTTGTTAAGGAAGGAGAACGACCACCTATCATATGCTTCAAATGCGAGGGAAGGACACGGGCCAAACTGCGCGATGCCATCCAAAGCATGTTATAATTGTGGAAGAGAAGGTCACCTAGCCCGATTTTATCGTTCACCAAAGACAAGTTCAGCTAGGATGGAGGCACCAAAGGACGTCCCAGAAAAGTCAAAGCCAGTAGTGCAAGGGAGAGCGTTTGTCGTGACCTCCCAGAAAGCAAGGAACCCGAACGAGGTCATCACGGGTAAGCTTATCATAAACTCTAGCGAAGTTTATACCTTATTTGATACCGGTTCTACCCATTCTTTTATTTCTCCTACTTGCGCTCAACGTTTAAATTTGACTCCGGAGAAATTAGACTTTGACTTATCTCATTGAAACTCGTTGGGAGAAACCTTCATTACATCCATGGTTTATAAGTCTTGTTTGGTTTAAATCGGCACCTCACATTACATTTGTCGATCTTATTTCATTGAAAATACTTGCATTTGACGTAATTTAGGATTGATTGGTTAACTACTCATCATGCAAAAATTGATTGTTTTTCGTAAGGTTGTTAGCTTTCATATTCCTAACCAACCTATTATGCGAATTCAAGCAACCAAACCATTAAAATCAATCACATTGTCATCTCAAGCCATAAAGCTATTCGCTTATTGAAAAATGGATGTCAAGCTTTCTTAGCTCATGTCACTTGATCTAAACAAAAAATACGCCGCTTTTGAATGATATTTCTATTGTTAATGAATTTCCGACGTATTCCCTCAAGAACTTCCCGCCTACCCCAAAGCGTGAAATTAAATTTTGTATTAACTTGAACCCAGACAAAACCCATTTCCAAAGCCCCATATCGAATGACTCTATTGAACTTCGTGGAGTTAAAGACCCAACCGCAAGAATTGTTAGACATCGATTTCATTCGCCCTAGTACTTCTCCTCGGGGTGCTCCTCGTTCTATTCGTGAAAAAGAAAGATGGGAGTATGCGATTTTGTATTGATTATCGGAGTCAATCATGTCACCATCAAAAATAGGTACCTATTGCCACGTATTGATGACCTATTTGACCGCCAGCAAGGCGCCAAATTCTTTTCAAAGATTGATCTTCGTCCGGATATCACCAATTGAAGATTAGAACCGGCGACATTCCAAAGATAGCTTTTAGAACTCTAAGACGGGCATTATGAATTTCTAGTCATATCTTTTGGATCGACTAATGCTCCCCGCCGCTTCATGGATATGATGAACCGAGTATTCAAGGAATATTTGGATCACTTTGTGGTCAGTCTTTATTGATGACATCCTTATTTATTCCAAAAGTCGTGAAGATCATGAGCAACACTTGAGATCGATACTTCAAAAGCTTCGTGAATATAAGCTTTATGCCAAGTTGAAGAAATGCGAGTTCGCTCGAGGAAGTAGCATTCCTTGGGCACGTGGTATCAAGTCATGGAATATCCGCTGACCCAAACAAAGATGAAGTTATTCAAAGTCGGGAGCAACCTAAATCGATGACCAAGTACGTAGCTTTCTCGGCTTAGTCAAGTTATTATCGGAGATTCGTAGAGAAGGGTTTTCTGAATCGCTACTCCCTTAACTCACCGACTAAAAGATACAAAATTCGGTTGAACGAGGAATGTGAGAAGAGTTTTCAAGAACTCAAGAGGAGACTCATTTCAACACCTGCTATGACAATACCATCCTGCTTGAGGATTTGTCATCTACAAAGTGATGCTTCGTGCAAAGGGTTGGGATGTGTTCTCATGCAACATGGGAAAGTCATAGCCTATGCCTCTCGACAACTCAAAGAATATGAGAGGAATTATCTTACTCATGATGATCTAGAGTTCAAGCAATACCATTTTCAGACTAAAGATTTGGAGGCATTACTTGTATGGGGAGAAAAGTGGAGATCTTTACGGATCATAAAAGCCTCAAATATTTCTTCACTCAAAAGGAACTCAACACGCGACAAACGACGTTGGCTTGAATTGTTGAAAGATTATGATCATACCATCCAATACCATCTTGAAAAAGACAAACGTGGTAGGCCGATTTATCGAGTAGAAGATCATATGCGAATACGAAGTGCGATATTGTCAACGCAAAGGCCCATTTTGTATGACTTGCAAAGGATGGAGATAGAGATAAAGAATTAGGGATACATCACCCAAAATAGGTATAGTCCACCCATTACGTAATTTAAATACAACTTACTAATATAACTACAACTTTATTATTACGATATAAACCGTGAGTTTGAATACAAATATTATCTTCTAGATAATATACATACTCAAAATAAGTCCTCATTACAATTATTATCACACTATTTTACAAAAATAGTGAGGACTACTAAACTATCTCTCTCGACCTTCATTCCATTCCCCGACTCATCCCAAATTTATATTCTCATTTCCCAAGAGAAAAATGGAACAAAAAAGAAAGGGTGAGCTCAACTAGCCCAAGAAGAAATATTATGACTAAGATAATGCGTAATAAATTATCATTAGTCTTCAACAAGGAAAAATCTAATCAAATATAATAGACATCAAATTTTAAATCAATATTCACAATGAAATAATAATCCATTAAAAGAGTCAAGTAGAAAATAAAATCTACTATCTTTTATGATTTAAAAGGTTTTTCATCATCACTTATAAATTAGGACTCACTTTAATAAATATTCCACATCATCGAATCATCACTATCAAGGATATTCTTTAGTATCAAGAACCACAATTATTCATGCACTACGTGCCAAGAATATTTTGTGTATTCATTAATGGTCATGATCATGCCAACAATCGCCCATCAATGCACTACGGCCATCGAGGATTTTTACCACATCATTTGTAACATTACTGGCCATGATTACACCGAATAGTCTCTCGGTCATAATCATACCAAGTCCATCTATGCACTACGTGCCACATGATGACTTTCAACATAATATAAACATGAGGATGATGACAATGATATAAGAATTTAATAAAACAAGTTCAAGAATTAATTTATCCAGAACCAATAACATCCAAATTGTCAACATGATATCGCTTTTGTAGAGTAAAATTCAAGAATGATCGAGAAGAATATTTTCATGAAAAGATATCGATGAAGCGCAAATATCAAGGATATTCCACTAATTTCATGGAGTATAGAAGTCAAAGTTTTAACCAACTCGGGTATAATAAAGAATGGAATAACAAAAGAAATCACCATGCATGCGATGTAATCGCATGACACAAAAGTTATTCCAATGTAATAATAAATAACTGTGAACTGTGTCCCGTGAAACGCATGCATAAAGATATTCCAAATGTAATAATAAAGAATGGAACCAGTCCTACAGAAACACATGTATGAATAGATGTTCCAATATAATAATAAAGATTTTAACCAGTCCTGCAGAAACACATGCATGTGATGTTCCAAAGTAATAATAATAAAGATTTTAACCAGTCCGTGTAAAACACACGCATGTGATGTTCCAATGTAATAATAGAAGAATGTCACCAAGTATAGGTAAAACCACAGATACAAAAGTTATTCCAAATGTAATAATAAGCAATGGAATAACAACAGCCTTTCTTCATGAATAAGAAAGAATAACACCCCTTACATTTGGTAGAGATTGAATATCGCAGTAGAAGGTAAGAATAAAATACTCTTCTTCTTTCTCTTATTCTCTCTATACTTTCTCTCTATAGCTTGAATGAATTTGTGAAAATAATGAAGCCTCAGCCTCTATTTATAGAAGATTTTAGCTTAAGACCGCCGAAATGTGAAAAGGCAAGTGGCTTCAACGATCGGTTCTCGACGCCTGTAATGTGAAAAGAAAAGTGGTTCGACGCATCAGAATGTGAAACGACAAGTGGTTCGACGTCTGTAATGTGAAAACGACAAATGGTTCGACGCCAAAATACTACTAAAATAAGTGGTAATGACTATCCGTAAATGTAATTACTATCGATTTAAGAGACTCTTAGATGATTATTATATACGGCCCCCATACTATAATAATAATTACCGACAAATACTCTCATAACAGACTTTTATATACATCAAGGATTGAATAAATATTACCACAAATCATTTTATTTTTAATCAACACATATTTAATCTTTCAACAATTATTAATCATTTATAACTTGTCGCCTCAATTATTGATTTAATACTATAACATATTATACGATGATATAATGACAATAATCGAATCAATAATATAAGAGATATGATGCAAAGAATTATCGAAAGTAATAATCGAGCATAGCCGAAAGTGACTTTCACGAAGCATCAATAATCAATATCGTAAGTGCTACTATGCAACTACGCCAGACATCGCATTTTTACTAACCGGTAGTTCAATGCTTTAATCGGTAAAACCTTCCGCCGTTATTTTTATAGAAAGATAATTTTGTCGCTTTTCAATCCGACAATACTTCCGCTGGGGTCCACCAATGATTGAGCTATTGCATTTAATATTCCTAACAAAAAGAATATTCCCACCAAACGAATATTTTATAACAACTTGCATACTTTGCAAAATTTATAAATATTACCCACAACTATAACATTATATCAAATTTATTCCATAATATTCAAAAATAATATTTATAGAAAATTCATCTTTATTTATAAAAGTCGGGTCTTACAACCTCCCTTCTTATGAAATTTCGCTTCGAAATTAGGGTACGACTGTATGTCAAGAGGTAAGGATACCTTGATTTCATTTCAGATTCTAACTCCCAAGTCATTTCTCAACATCGTGGTTCCTCCACAAAACTTTCGACTTGAGGTATAACCTCGAGCGTAGAATATGTTCTTCTTATCCAAGATTTGAACAGAACCCTTCATACGCCAAATCTTCCGCTATTTCGTCCCGGTTCTAACTCAATAATATGGTTCGGGTCTTTCACATATTTACGTAATATGGATATGTGAAAACGTTATGAACACGAGACATATTCAAGCAGAAATGCCAGTCTATAGGCCATAGGCCCTACTCGATCGAGGATTAAAATGGACCGATGAATCGAGGATCGAAGTTTTCTCACTTTCCAAATCTTGTAACTCCTTTCCATGGAGCAACTCTTAACAACACACGATCTCCTATATCAAATTCCACGCCCTTTCGATGAAGATCAAGATAACTCTTTTGTCGATTTTGTGAGGTTTTTATACGTTGTCGGATCATTTGAATCTTTTCTCGTAGTCATACGCATCAACTCCCGGTCCCAACAACGTTGTTTCACCCACCTCATCCCAAAGATACCGAGAAACGACACTTTCTTCCATACAACGCTCGAATGGAGCCATGCCAATACTTGCTTGATAACTCGTTGTCAGAGGAAAACTCCACCAATGGTAAGAACTTGTCCCAACTTCCCTTGAAATCAAGGACACAGAGTCTTAATAGATCTTCAAGAGTTTGAATAGTCCTCTCCGATCGTCCGTCTGTCTCGAGGATGATATGCCGAAGCTAAATCGTAAGTCTGCGCTCATAGTTTTTTGCAAACTAACCCAAAATCGTGAAGTGAATCTTGGGTCTCGATCGTAAACTATGGATACCAAAGATACCATGCAGCCTTACAATCTCGCTTATGTACATATACGAGCAAGACGTTCATGTATAAGTTTCTCGTATCCAGAAGAAATGAGCAGACTTGGTCAATCTATCAACAATGACCCAAATCGATCAACGCCTTGAGAAACCTTAGAAGACCCAAGAACTTAAATCCATGGTAATGTGCTCCCACTTCCATTCGAATTTCAAGTGGTTGCAATGGACCTTTTGGTACTTGATGCTCCGCTTAACTCGCTGACAAGTTAGACACCTTGAGATAAACAAACGCTATCTCTCTCTTCATATTGCTTCCACCAAAATGTATGATTTAATATCATGATACATTTTGGTACTCCTGTGATGGATTGCAAATGGTGTGTCAGGCGCTCCATCATGATATTATACTTTAAATCGTGGTCGTTAGAACACAAAGTCTGGAGTTGACTCAAGTATTCCTTCTTCATCGATTCTTGCTTCCTAAGATAGCACCTTCTTGCACTTTCTTCCTCATACGATCACCTGTGTCCTGTAGCTTCGAAAGCAGCCTTTAACTTTATCGATTAAAGTCTGGCTCTACTCAGATACTCGCTTATCATCATGCGCCCCTCGGAGTCTTTAACTCTATCTCCATCCTTTGCAAGTCACACAAAATGGGCCTTTGCGTTGACAATATCGCACTCAGATTTTGCATATGATCTTCTACTCAATGCATCACTACCACGCTCGCTTTTTCCAGATGGTATTGGATGGTACGATCATAATCTTTCAACAGCTCAAGCCAACGTCGTTGTCGCATGTCGAAGTTCTTTTGAGTGAAGAAATATTTGAGGCTTTTTATGATCCGAAAGATTCCACTTTCTCCCCATACAAGTAATGCCTCCAAATTTTAAGTATGAAGATAACAAACCGCTAACTCTAGATCACTTAGTAGGATAATTCCTCTCATATTCTTTCGAGTTGTCGCGAGGCATAAAGCTATAACTTTTCCATGTTGCATGAGAACACATCCCAACCCTTTTTCTCAAGCATCATCAGAGATGACAAATCCCTCCGAGCCGTATGGTATGTCGTAACAGCCAAATAAATAAGTCTCCTCGAGTTCTTGAAAACTCTTCTCACATTCTTCGCATTCCAACCGAACTTTCAGATCTTTTCGAGTCACCGAGTCAATGGAGTAGCGATTCGAGAAAATCCTTCCACGAATCTCCGATAATAACCAAATTTAAACCGAGAAAGCTACGATTTTGCCATCGATTTAGGTTGTTCCCACTTTGAATAGCTTCAATCTTCATTGGGTCAACAGATATTCCATGACTTGATACCACGCGCCCAAGGAATGCTACTTCTTCGCCGTAACTCGCATTTCTTCAACTCGCATAAAGCTTATATTCACGAAGCTTTTGGAGTGTCGCCTCAAGTGTTGCTCATGATCTTCACGGCTTTTGGAATAAATAAGGATGTCATCAATAAAGACGACCACAAAGTGATCCAAATATTCCTCGAATACTCTGGCTCATCATATCCACGGCAAGGCAAGTAGGAGCATTAGTCAATCCAAAGGACATGACTAGAATTCATAATGCCCGCATCTTAGTTCCGGAAAGCCGCCTTTGGAATGTCACGGTTCTAATCTTCAATTGGTGATATCCTAATGAAGATCAATCTTTGAAAAGAATTTCGCTCCTTGCAATCGGGTCAAACAGTCATCAATACGCGGGTAATGGATACCTATTTTTGATGGTGACATGATTCAACTCCCCGATAATCAATACAAAGTCGATACTCCCATCTTTCTTCTTCACGAACAGTAAACAGAGCACCCCAAGGAGAAGTACTAGGACTAATAAAGCCAATGTCTAACAATTCCTCGCAGCTGGGTCTTTAACTCCTCAAGTTCAATAGAGCCATTCGACATGGGCTTTGGAAATAGGTTTTGTACCGGTTCAAGGTCGATACAAAATTCAATTTCACGCCCGGGGTAGGCCAGAAGTTCTTCTGGGAATACGTCAGAAATTTATTAACAATAGAAATATCGAATTCAAAATCGATTTATTTTGTTTAAATGATATGAGCTAAGAAAGCTTGACATCCGCTTTTCAATAAACGAATAGCTTTACGGCTTGAGATGACCGTGATTGATTTTAATGGTTTGGTCACTTGAATTCACATAATAGGTCAAGTTAGGAATATGAAAGCTAACAACCTTATTTAAAACAATCAATTTTTGCACGATAAGTAGTTAACCAATCAATCCTGTAATCACGTCAAATGCAAGTATTTTTAATGAAATAAGATCGATGTGTAATGTGAGGGTACCGATTTGAACCAAACAAGACTTATAAAAAAGTGGATGTAATGGAAGGTTTCTCCCAAATCGGAGTTTCCACAGATAAGTCAAAGTCTAATTTCTCCTGAGTCAAATTTAATCGATGAGCGCAAGTAGAGAAATAAAAGAATGGGTAGAACCCAGATCAAATAAAGTATAGACTTCATTAGAGTTTATGATAAGCTTCACCCGTGATGACCTCATTCGGATTCCTCGCTTTTCGGGAGGTCACAACAAACGCTCTCCTCAGACCACCGGTTTTGACTTTTTCGACGGCCTTTGGTGCTCTCCATCCTAATTGAATTTGTCTTCAGAAAATACAAAATCGAGCTAAGTGACCTTTCTTCCACAATTATAACACGCTTTTGACTAAGCATGGCGCAGCTTTGATCGATGTGTCCCTCTCCTCCGCATTGAAGCATACGATAGGTGGTCTTTCTCCTTCCTTAACAACGGGTGTCGGTGCCGACGTATTTCCATCATTGTTGAATCTCCTTTTCTTGAAATGTCCATTCTTATTGTTTTGGCCCCGATTACCACCATCAAGTGGTTACCATATCCGCCCGTTGATTCCTCCACGCTTGTTGTCACCGCTCGATGACTACTCTCACCGGTATTATAATTTTGCTTACCGCTTCTTTTAGTCAAGGTTGACTCGTTATCGCGCTCCACTAATCGAGCCCTATTTACAACATCTCAATACAAACACGCTTTATGAGAAATAAGATGTCGACGATTCCCGCTTCAAACCTCTTAAAACATTCGCCACCATTTCTCTTCATTATCCACCAAGTGGGACGAAACCGTGATAACTCCGCAAATTTTGCCTCGATCATGGACATTACTGGCCATATTGTTTTGTTCCAACTTGATAAACTCCACCTCCTTCATGTGGCGTAATACTTTCGTGAAAGTATTTGTCGTTGAAATGTACTCCCTCGAACTTCTCCCAAGATATCTTCAAGACAAACAGTTGAGTACGCTTTTACCGATTCCCACCAAAGAATCCGCCCTCCGCGCAACATAAAGGCTAGAAGGGAACCTTTTGCTTCCTTCTGAGCATCCCAAGACATCAAATATCTTGGTAATCTGCTTTATCCATGCTTCCGCCGTAAGTGGTTTTCGCTCTCCTTAAACTCCGGTGGTCCCAGCCTCGAATTGTTTAATGTGACCGCCCGAGAGTTTTCCGTGTTTCCACTTCACGCTTTTGGACAGAGTCGCTTCCTCGCCGTTGCATAAATTATATAAAGCCTCCGAACATTTGATCATTCATCATTTGGTCAAGGTTGTTGTTTGCATGAGGATTGTCGCCTTCGATGCACATTATCTCGATTATCGAGCATGTGGTGAATCAACGATCGCTCAGGCTCCATTGCTATTCTCAACATTCTCGATGTCATTTTCAGACATCGCCACAAAACAAAAGGTTAATTGACATGTAACATATTATCCCTATATTCTAACCAACCAATAAAATAAGCACATAAACTTAGGTAGGTCATACTAGCGAAGGTATTCCCCTGCTCTCCCTCCTAGTACTATTCTCACATCTTAGCCAGGATCATATCCCTAAGCTCGATACCAACCGTGACGCCCCAAAATTAGGTATACATCACCCATCTTGGGTCGCCACATACATGGTATGTAATTTAAATACAACTTATTAATATAATCGTCGTAGTACAATACGACATAAATCGTGAGTTTAAATACAAATATTGTCTACTAGATATCATACAAACTCAAAAAGGAGTCCTCATTACAATTATTATCACACTATTTCACGTAATAAAGTGAGGACTACTAATGCTATCCATGGACCATCACTCTGCTTCCCGACTCGTCCCGCCTATATTCTCATTTCAAGAGAACAAAGAAAGAAAGGGTGAGCTCAACTAGCCCAAGAAGAAATATTATGACTAAGATATGCGCAGAATAAATTATCATTAGTCTTCAACAATGTTAAACCGATAAAATATAATGAACATCAAGTTTAACTACAATGAACTAGCAATCCATTAAAAGAGTCAAGAGAAAATAAAATCTACTATCTTTTATGATTTAAAAGGTTTTCATCATCGTTATAGCCGAGACTCAAATTTTAATAAATATTCCACATCATCGAATCACCCCTTCACTACTGGGCCAAGGATATTCTTTTAGATCACGCACCACAATTATTCATGCACTACACGCCAAGAATATTTGTGTATTCATTAATGGTCATGATCATGCCAACAATCGCCCATCAATGCACTACGGGCCATCGAGGATTTTTACCACATCATTTGTAACATTACTACCATGATTACAATCAATAGTCTCTCAGTCATAATCATACCAAGTCCATCTATGCACCATGTGCCATGTATGACTTTCAACATAATATAAACATGAGGATGATGACAATGATATAAGAATTCAATAAAACAAGTTCAAGAATTAATTTATCTAGGAACCAATAACATCCAAATTATCAACACGATATCGCTTTTGTAGAGTAAAATTCAAGAATGATCGAGAAGAATATTTTCATGAAAAGATATCTGGATGAAACTTAAATATCAAGGATATTCCACTAATTTCATGGAGTATATAAGTCAAAGTTTTAACCAACCGGGTATAATAAAGAATGGAATAACAAAAGAAATCACCATGCACGCGATAGACCGCATGACAGCAAAAGTTATTCCAATGTAATAATAAATAACGGACTGTGTCGTGAAAGAAATTACACATGCAGATGTTCCAATGTAATAATAAAGATGGAATTCCCGTGTAAAACACATGATAGGATATTCCAATGTAATAATAATAAAGATTTTAACCAGTCCTGTAAAACACATGCATGTGATGTTCCAATGTATTAATAATAAAGATTTTAACCAGTGTCCGGTGTAAAACACATGCATGTGATGTTCCAAATGTATAATAATAAAGACGCGGAACTGTGTCCTGCAAAAACACATGCATGTGATGTTCCAATGAATAATAGAAGAATGTCACCAAGTATAGGTAAACCATGATACAAAGTTATTCCAATGTAATAATAAGCAATGGAATAACAATGCTTCTCTTCATGAATAAGAAAGAATAACACCCCTTACTTTTGGTAGGAGATTGAATATCGCAAAGAAGGTAGTAACAAAATACTCTTTCTTCTTTCTCTTATTCTCTATACTTTCTCTCTATAGCTCAATGAATTGTGAAAATAATGAAGCACCAGGCCTATTTATAGAAGATTTCTAGCTTAGTACCCCGCCATGAAAAAGGCAAGTGGCTCGACGACCGGTGATGTGAAAAGAAAAGTGGTTCGACGCTCTCGTAATGTGAAACGACAAGTGGTTCGACGCTCAGAATGTGAAACGACAAGTGGTTCGACGTCTGTAAAGGTAATTACTATTAACGAAGGTAATTACTATCGATAAAGGTAATTAATTATTCTAAAGGTAATTACTATCGACGAAGGTAATTACTATCGACGTTAATACTATTAGATGATGAATTACTATCCCCCCATAAAATAATCAACTTACCACAACGAAGAGACTCTTAGATAATGACTTTATATACATCATAGGATAATAAATATTACCACAAATCATTTTATTTTTAATCAACACATATTTAATCTTTCAACAATTATTAATCATTTATAACTTGTCGCCTCAATTATTGATTTAATACTATAACATATTATATGTATGATAATGTGACAATAATGAATCAATAATATAAGAGATATGATGCAAAGAATTACCGTAGTAATAATCGAGCATAAATGAAAGTGACTTTCACGTAAGCATCAATAATCAATATCGCAGTGCTACTATACAACCACGCCAGACATCGCATTTTTTACTACCGGTAGTTCAATGCTTTTTTAACCAGAATACCTCTCGCCGTTATTTTATATAAAGATAATTTTGTCAATTTTTAACTACAACAATACTTCATAATATTCCTAAAAAAAGGGGTCCACTAATGATTGAAGCCGTATTTAATATTCCCTAATAAAAAGAATATTCCCCACCAAACGTAATATTTTATAACAACTTGTTTACTTTTGCAAAATTTATAAATATTACCCACAACTATAACATTATATCAAATTTATTCCATAATATTCAAAATAATATTTATAGAAAATTCATCTTTATTTATAAAAGTAAGAATGGTCTTTTCAAGAAGAGAGATTCTAATAATGATGGAAAGAAGAATCAAGTTTGTTATGAAAGAGAACGACCACCTATCATATGCTTCAAAATGTCGAGGGAAGGACACATCACCAAAGTCAATGCCATCTCAAAGCATGTTATAATTGGGAAGAGAAGGTCACTACCACCTGATTTTATCGTTCACCAAAGACAAGTTCAATAATAGGAGCGGAGGCACCAAAAGACGCGTCCGTAAAAGTCAAAGTCGAGAAAGTAAGGGGAGAAAGCGCTTATCGTGACCTCCTGTAGCAAGGAACCCGAACGAGGTCATCACGGTAAGCTTATCATAAACTCTTAAGTATATACCTTATTTAATACCGCTTCTACCTTCTTTTATTTCTCCTACTTGCGCCAACGCTTAAATTCGACTTCGGAGAAATCGACTTTCGATTTATCTGTTGAAACTCCGCTGGGAGAAACCTTCATTACATCCAATCGCTTATAAGTCTTGTTTGGTTTAAATCGCACTTCACATTACCCGTCGATCTTATTTCATTGAAAATACTAAGATTTGATGGAATTCTGGATTGATTGGTTAACTACTTATCATGCAAAATCGATTGTTTTCGTAAGGTTGTTACTTTCATATTCCTAACCAACCTATTATGTAATTCAAGCAACCAAACCATTAAAATCAATCATCGCTATCTCAAGCCATAAAGCTATTCGCTTATCGAAAACGGATGTCAAGCTTTCTTAGCTTATATCACTTGGATCTAAACAAAATACGCGGCTTTTGAATGATATTTCTATTGTTAATGAATTTCCTCGACGATTCCCTAAGAACTTCAGCCTACCCCAGAGCGTGAAATTAAATTTTGTATCGACCTTGAACCCCAGACAAAAACCTATTTCCAAAGCCCCATATCGAATGACTTCTATCAACTTCGTGGAGTTAAAGACCCAACCGCAGAATTGTTAGACATCGATTTCATTCGCCTTCTGTACTTCTCCTGGGGTGCTCCCTGCTTCTATTCGTGAAAAGAAAAATGGGAGTATGCGATTTTGTATTGATTATCTGGAGTTGAATCATGTCACCATCAAAAATAGGTACCTATATCACACGTATTGATGACCTATTTGACCAACTTGTGTAAGGCGCCAAATTCTTTTCAAAGATTGATCGCTCGAGATATCACTAATCAAGATTGAACCAACGACATTCCAAAGATGGCTTTTTAGAATCCCTAAGACGGGCATTATGAATTTCTAGTCATATCTTTTTGGATCGACTAATGCTCCCCGCCGCCTTCATGGATATGATGAACCGAGTATTCAAGGAATATTTGGATCACTTTTGGTCGCTTTAGTGATTTACATCCTTATTTATTCCAAAAGTCATGAAGATCATGAGCAACACTTGAGGATGATACTTCAAAAGCTTCGTGAATATAAGCTTTGTGCCAAGTCAAGAAATGCGAGTTTCGCTCGAGGAAGTAGCATTCCTCGGGCACGTGGTATCAAGTCATGGAATATCCGCTGACCCAAAGCCAAAGATCGAAGCTATTCAAAGTCGGGAGCAACCTAAATCGCTGACCTAAGTGACGTAGCTTTCTCGACTTAGCTGGTTATTATCGGAGATTCGTAGAAGGGTTTTCTTGAATCGCTACTCCCTTAACTCATCTGACTCGAAAAGATAAAAAATTCGGTTGGAACGAGGAATGTGAGAAGAGTTTTCAAGAACTTAAGAGGATACTCATTTCAACACCTGTTCTGACAATACCATCTGGCTCAAAGGGATTTGTCATCTACAGTGATGTTTTAGGCAAAGGGTTAGGATGTGTTCTCATGCAACATGGGAAAGTTATAGCCTATGCCTCTCGACAACTCAAAGAATATTAGAGGAATTATCTTACTCATGATCTAGAGTTGGCAGCTATTGTTTTTGCACTAAAGATTTGGAGGCATTACTTGTATGGGGAGAAAGTGGAGATCTTTACGGATCATAAAAGCCTCAAATATTTCTTCACTCAAAAGGAACTCAATACGACAAATGACGCGTGGCTATTTGAACTGTTGAAAGATTATGATCATACCATCCAATACCATCTTGGAAAAGACAACGGTAAATGATGCATCGAAAGTGTAAGATCATATATGTGCACGAAAAGCGATATTGTCAACGCAAAGGCCCATTTTGTATGACTTGCAAAGGATGGAGATAGAGATAAAGACTTCAGGGACCCACGTTGTGACGCCCCCAAAATAGGTATACACCACCCATTCTGAGTTGTCAATACATGGTACAGAAACAACTACAACTTTATTATTACAATAAAGAAACCGTGAGTTTGAATACAAATTTTATCTTCTAGACAATATCTATACTCAAATAAATCCTCATCACATTTATTGATACATTATTTTACAAAAATAGTGAGGACTACTAAACAACTCTCTCTAGAACCTTCATTCCATATTCCGACTCATACTCGCTATATTCTCGCCTCCCGAGAAGAAAAAATGGAACAAAAAGGGAAAAGGGTGAGCTCAACTAGCCCAAGTAAACAATATTATGACTAAGATAATATACAACAAATTATCGTTAGTCTTCAACAGGAAAAATCTAATAGAATACAATAGACAACAAATTTTAAATCAATATTCGCAAATGAAATAATAATTCATTAGAAGAGTTAAGTAGAGAATGAAAACTACTATCTTCTATGTATGAATTTAAAAGTTCATCGCCTATCTTTTATCCGTAACATCAATCAATATATATCTGAATCAAATATTCATCTTTGCACTACATGTGCAAAGATATTCATCACCGTCATGTTCATCTAAACACCGATCATCTTTCAGACTACTGGCCAAAGATATTCTTCAGAAATCATTCATCTTTGACTACATGTGCCAAAGATATTCCATAATATCATCATTTAAGACCAAGGTGATGAAAAATATTTTAAAAAACGAATCCAGTTGAAACAAAATGACAAGGATTAAGGATTAAGGATTCGTGATTTTTATTTTATCCACCTCCAAAAATACCTCAAAATAATCATAGTGGTGTAAAATTCAAGAATGATCAAAACATGGATACAATCAAAGCTAGTATCATGTATAGATATTTTGGACTTAAAAGAAAATTTTTCATTTTTCGATGAATAAGGCCGCACTCGTGAATAAGGTCGATGATAATGAATAAGGTCATGATACGTGAATAAGAATCTCACACCAAAAGTTCCAAATTTGATAAAACTTCAGATCAATATTTCAACATAATGATATTGAAGAAATAATATCATTACGAAAAAAAAAAAATCCTTTACCTCGAAAGATTAAGATTTACCGGAATACCGCATTAGGTCTTTAAGTGAAACTTAGACCGCCTAACAATACTCAAAGTATACTCAAAAACTCACAAGAATACGCCGATAATATAGAGAGAGAAAACTTTAGTTTCTGTGATTTTCAATTCTAACCTAAGCACCCTATTTATAGGAAATTTGCTGAACATCAAAGCGTAAAATTTAATAAATTAATAATATAATTATATAAATTTCCTACACATGCCTAGAATTTGATTTCAGCCATCAAACACATGTTAAAGATGCCCCAAACATTCCAAAACGTTTATCTTATTTAAAATAATTTAAACTTCCAAAAATCAATTATTTTGAGCTTCTAACTTCAATAATTCACAATAAATAGCCTTTTATCGAAAATTCGAATCTCGGACTTTTTTATAGGAAATTCAATTTCACAACTTGCGTAAGAAAGTTTTTTCAAATTCCAAACATAAATTAATCAAATCCACAAATCTGACGATTTTATTGTGCTATAATCAAATTTCAAATAATAAATGGGGTCCAATCTAACATGTTTAACATGTTTTAAACATTTATTGCAACAAAATACTCTTTCCTCCAGATATACTCATATATCCCACATTCGTTGTAAAAATATCACCATTATTATATTATTAAAATATAATAATATATTTAAATGAATTATTTTATCGTAAAAGATAAAATTTCAATTTTCAACAATTGTCACATTAAAAAATTTCTCCATCTATATCCACATAAAATCAATATTTTCCTCATCATATGAATCAATAAATAATTATTCACAAATAATATTACGTAATCACAATATCGACAAACCAAGCGGTTCTGAGAGCAGGGGCTTTTCAATAAGAATTTCTCTTCATGCCGCCGCAGTAATTAGGTGACCAAACCTCTCCTTGTATGTAACTTTCTAGACATTGCCAATAATGTTATCTAATAATATTATTCAGGATAATATGAATTATTGCTTCGATAATGAAAAATACCGCCGTAATGACAATTATGAAACAATAAAGAATATATAAAATATCAACGCAAAGAATTATTGAATCAATAAAATAAAATACTCGAATAAGAATTATCGTAACCATTATCGAGTAGTGCCTTCACGTAAGAATCAATAATTGGTGCAATACCGCAATGCATCGTGTTTTAACCACCCAGTATTTTAACAAGATTAATCTAGTGAATAACCACGCTGTTGTTTTTAAACAACTTATATTCACGCTTTCTTCATCCAATCGCTCACATGGGCTTCACATACGGTCGCTACTTCGTCAGATTTAATATTCCCCGGACGCATTTAATATTCCACCACTCAAACGAATATTCCCCGACAACAATGAATATTTTATAACCACTTGCTTATTTTGAAATATTTCATATTTTACCCCTAACTATCCACATTAATCACATCAACCCTTACTATTTCAAAACAATAAATAGAGAAAATTAAATTTCATTAATAATAAGTTGGGGTCTTACATACATCACCCATTCTAAGTCGCCAAAATACATGGTACAAAAAAATAACTACAACTTGATTAATACAATTATCGTGCAAAATACGATAACACATACTGTGAATTTAAATACAATATTGTCTTCTAGACAATATCCACACCCAAATAAAGTCCTCATTATAATTATTGATGCACTATTTTATAAAATAGTGAGGACTACTAAAACAACAATCTTGAATCATCACTCCATACCCCGGCTAGTCCCTGCTAAATTCTCACCTCCTGAGAAGAAAAATGGAACAAAAAGGAAAAGGGTGAGCTCAACTAGCCTAAGAATCTAATATTATGACTAAGATAATATACAACAAATTATCCTTAGTCTTCAATAGGAAAAAATCGATGAATACAATAGACAACAAGTTTTAGATCAACAACTGCAGCCTGAAATAACAATTGTTAAGAGTTAAGTAGAGAATGAAATCTACTATCATCTATGAATTTAAATGTCCATCATCAATATTTTATTCCTGTAACATCAATCAATATACATCTTTGCACTACGGGCCAAAGATATTCATTTGTATCACCAGTTGGTCATGTTCATCTCAACACCTGTTCATCTTTGCAATACGCGCCAAAGATATTCATCGTAATCATTCATCTGCACCTACACAGCCAAAGATATTCATCAAGTATCACCATTAAAGACCGAGGATGATGAAAAATATTTTAGAGAACGAATCCAATGAGATAGAATGACAAATATTAGGGATTCGTATTATAGTTCATCCAATATCAATAATACTTCATAATAACCAATCAGAAGCTGGAGAATGCAAAATAACGCTTTCAAAACATGGATACAATCAAAGATAGTAACCATAATGTACATCTTCGACAAAAGAAAAATTTTCATTTTTCATGAATGAATAGTCTTGTATTCGCAAATAGTGCCGTATACATGAATAGTACCATATACGTGAATAGTGCCATATACATGAATAGTAAATCCGACACAAAAAGTTCCAAATTTGATTAAAAAGTTCAAACCAATATTTCTAAGATAATGATATTGAAGAAAATAATACTCCTTCCGGTCCCATAGTTATAAAGTCGATTTTCCATTTCGAGACGTCCCCAATATATAAAGCTACTTACTATTTATAAAATTTAGTTGGTCTATTATTTTACTTTTATGCCCTTATAATAAATATTCAACCATTACTCTTTTTTCGTTAAACAATCTTCAATGTCATTATTTTATCAATTAATTCATTGTGATTCTCAATAAAAGAATTAACTTTTTTTTTTATCATCGTATTCAACAATCAATAAATGCAAGATTTATTAAAGAGTAATTAATTTATTCTCAATAAAAGAATTTGCCAAAAGAAATTAATTTATGTAATTAGGTCCATTTTATTCTCTATGTAAATTTAATCGTATTGTTATATATCAAATGTAATAAAAATTGCAACTTTTTGGATCGGCTCTAATTTTCAACAACAAAAGAAAAATTTTTCCAGAGCCAAATCGTAGACGGAATAGGGTAGATGATAAAACTTTTCAACCATTAACGAAGAATCCATTAAGAACACTAAAAGTTCATTGCCTTCCATGTATGCTTTTATTCGTAACAATCAATACCCTCGGCCCACAATCACGTATAACTCATAATCGTAATTGTAGAACAAGATAATTTACATCACTGTGAGATATTCATTAACAAGTCCATTCAAAAGATTTCTTTTAGATTTATCAATAAAGTTAATTTTTAAAAAAATCGCCATTATTTTTCATTATACATGAAAATTCACAGAGTAATAGTGTGATAGTGCCATAAAATAGTAAATCCTATATCAAGGAAACTTCTTGCAGTAAGTACATTTTCAATTTAACTAAAAGTTCCAAATTTGATTAAAAGTTCAAACCAATATTTCTAAGATAATGATATTGATCCATCATTCAAGAAAATAATACCAGTCCTTCCGGCCCCATAGTAAGGATTTTCCATTTATGAGATGTCCCAATTTTAATTATATGCTACTACTATTTATAAAAAGTTGGTTCATTATTTTACTTTTTGGGTAAATATTCAACCATTACTCGAGAATTTACTTTTTGAAGAAACAATCTTCAATGTCATTATTTTTATCAACTATTCTCAATAAAAGAATTCAACTTTTAGGATTTACATAGTTTAACATATTTTGTGTATAAAAGACAATTGTACCAACAATCAATAAATAAAATAAGAGTTTCAATGTGATAAGTAAAAGAGTAATTAATTTATTCATTAATTCCATATTAAAGGATCTTCGTAGAAAAAATTATAGTCCTTCTTTTCCACAATTATTAAAATTGTCAACTTGAAGTAATTTTCTTAAACTATGTGCCAAAAAGAAATTAATATCCCCTTACCTCATCGGAGGGATCATCTAAATTCCGGGGGTTAAGAAAATAATATCCCTCCACTTCAAAAACGATTACTTTGGAATGAAAGATCTAAGTGATGCTTGAATGAAACTTATACTCGAACAACAACTTTCAAAGTATCTAAATACTCACAAAATACGCTCATCATTCGATAATATAGAGAGAAAGATTATGTTTTTTGTGATTTTTTAATTCTAACTTAGCCATCTATTTATAGAAAATGTTATTTATATTCATACAATCACTACATGATGGCTTTACCTACTATTGCCACCCACCACATTTGAAATAAAATTCATACATTTATTCACTCAACCATAAGTGGGGCCCACTCAATTCTAGAATGTTCCACCAAAATCATTTATAAACAACATATTTAACCCATTTATTCAATTTCATGCAAATCAGTTCCACCAAAAGCGAATCACTCTTAAAATTCATAACAAATCATTCGTAATTCATTTTAACAGGTTCAAAATTTATGGACATATACCCAACTTATGTATGTATAACATATCCAAAAACGGCAATTAAAAAGTAATTCAACCTCTCTGGGATGTAACTTCTAGATAATACTAATAATGCTATCTAATAATATTATTCCAAATAATAATGAATTATTGATGGAAATACTATGCGTTGACAATTAATAAACAACAATAATATAAAAACTTATCACATGGGCCTAAGCACAAAATACAATGATTGCATTTTGAAAACGAGGATCTAAGTGACGCCGAACGTGAAACTTATAATTTAACAACAACTTTCGTTGATTCTAACACTACTCACATGACGAGCGATATAGAAGAAAGATTATGTTATACCAAGATTTCACATTTAATGCATTTAACTATTGCCACTCATACCATATTTGAAATAAAAATTCAGCATTACTTATTCAATACCTTAAACTCATAAGTGGGGCCCACTCCACCAAAATCATTTATAACCCTAATTTCAAGCAAATCACCTCTTAAAATTCATAACAAATCATTCGCTCATTTTTAACTGCTCAAAATTTATGGACATATACCCAACTTATGTATGTATAACATATCCAAAAATCACAACGATCCAACTACGATTAAAAATTATAACTCACATAATATATCGTAAAAATATCGATTTAATTTTAATACCTCCATTCCGATAAAAAATACGGATAAAACACCTCAACATTAACTCCTTCAATTATAATCACATAAAACAAATAAATTCATCATTTATATAAAATAAATATTTCCTTATCATATAAATCAATAATTAATTATTCACAAATAATATTCTGAGTAATCACAATTATAATGACGGTAGTTTACAGGAAAGAGGGGCTTTCAATAAGGATTTCTCCTTCTTCGCCAGCAATTAGATGACCTAACCTCTCCTCGACAGTAACTTTCTAGACATTGTCAATAATGTTATCTAATAATATTATTCAAATAATATGAATTATTGATCTAATAATGGGAAATACAGTGCAATGATAATTATTGAAACAACAATAATATAAAATATCAACGCAGTAATTATTGAATCAATAAAATAAAATATTAAGCAAAGAATTCTCGTAATAATTATTGAAAGTAGTGCTGCTTCACGTAAGGATCAATAATTCAAAAATCTTGTAATATCTGCGTCTTTCTCGTAACTACACATATTACTGTATTTTAACCACCGGGTATTCTAACAGTGTTAACAGTAACGATTACGCCGTTATTTATAACAACTCAAATTTGTCATTTCCGTTATTTATAACAACTCAAATTTGTCATTTTCTTCATCCAAGCTATTATTACATTATGGGCCCACAAATGATCAAGGCTTGTTGCGTGCGAATATTTCCCGGAAGCAAGAATATTTCACAACCAAACGAATATTTCCCGACAAAAATGATTATTTTATAACCACTTGCTTATTTTGTAAAATTTGCATATTTCACCCATAACCAAAGTATTATATCAAATTAACTCCTTATTATTTTAAGATAATAAATAGAGAAAATTTAATTTTATTCATAATAAGTTGGGGTCTTACAAATTTTTTATAATTATCATTTTTTGAATATTATGGAATGAATTTGATATAATGTTATAGTTGTAGGTAATAGTTATAAATTTTACAAAGTACGCAAGTTGTTATATAATATTCGATTGGTCGGGGAATATTCGTTTTAACAGGGAATATTCGTACGACGACACAATTATTGGTGGACCCCACAACGGAATTATTGTCGGATTGAGTAAATGACAAAAATATTTTATGAAAATAACGGCGGAAGTTTTATCGTTAACTGTTGAAACACCCGGTGTTAAAAGTACAAGAATACGCGTGTTTGCATAGTAGCACACGGTATTGATTATTGATGCTTACGTGAGAAGTCACTTAGTTTTGTTCAATTATTGCTTCAGTAATTGTTGCATAGTATTTCACGTTAATTGATTCAATTATTGTCGATATTTTATATATTATTAAATCAATAATTGAGACGACGAAGTTATTAATATTATTATTTGCAATATTAACTATGTCTAGAAGTTTTGCCAATGAGAGGTTTGGTCACCTAATTGTGCCCCAATAGGAAGAAATCCTTATTGGAAAGCCCTCTTTCCTGGGAACGACCTGGTCGATTAATAGTATGAATTATAATAATGATGATGAAGTTTTATTTTATTAGTATTATTAATGTAATAAAAGAAAAAGTTTTTTATATAAAAAATGAATACTTTTATAAAGTTATTCGTTTTATTAGACTATAAATAGAATATATTATATTCTATTATGCATAGTATTTTGCATAGTAAAATCTTTTTTTATATAAAATGTAATACTTTTATAAAGTTATTCGTTTTATTAGATTATAAATAGAATATATTATATTTTATTATGCATAGTATTTGCATAATGTTCGCATAGTGTTTTGCATAGTAAAATATTTTTATATAAAACAAAATACTTTTATAAAGTTATTCGTTTTATTAGATTATAAATAGAATATATTATATTTTATTTAAAAGATTTTGTTTTATTAGAATATATTATAGTAAACCAACTGGACCGTCTAGTTTAAAAGTAAATCAATCTGAACTAGCTTAGGAATTAGTTACTATTTAGTCCATTCTCCTATAAATAGAAGCTCATTCCTTCACTATTTCTTACGAATTCACTGAAACTCTAGAGAGAGAAACTATAGAGAGAAAGAAGAAAAGTATTCTGCTACTTCACTACTCCTATATCCAATTGTTTTAAGGTAAGGAATATTATTTATTTAGTATTCATGAAGAGAACTTCTGTTATTCCATTTTTTTATTCTGTCGGAATAACCTGTATACGCGATCTACCCTATACTTGGTGAAATTATTCTGTTATTCCATTCTTTATCATTATGTTAAAATAACTTGTCTATGCGAAGTACCGCATACATGGTGAAATTCTTTTATTATTTCATTCTTTATTATTCTGTTGGAACATCCTGTCTGTGCGTTTACGCATGACCTGGTTCTGTTATTTATTATTCTATTGGAATATCCTCATGCGTTCTGCGCTGACGCACGCACAATTCGGTTCCGTTATTTATTATTCTGCTGGAATAACCTGTCTGTGTGGTCTATCGCATGCCTGGTGATTTCTTTTATTATTCCATTCTTTATTATACTCAGTTGGTTAAAGTTTTGACTTCTATACTCCATGAAATTAGTGGAATATCCTTGATATTTGCGCTTCATCTAGTATCTTTTCATGAAAATATTCTTCTGAACATTCTTGAATTTTACTCTACAAAGAAGTATCATGTTGACAATTTGGACGTTATTAGTTCCTGGATAAATTAATTCTTGAACTTGTTTTATTGAATTCTTATATCATTGTGATCATCCTCATATTTATATTATGTTGAAAGTCATCTGTAGCCTGTAGTGCATAGATGGACTTGGTATGATTGTGACCAGGGATTAATCGGTACAATTATGACCGTAATGTTACAAATGATGTGGTAAAAGTTCTCATTGGCCCGTAGTGCATTGATGGACAGTTGTTGGCATGATCATGACCATTGATGAATACACGAATATCCTTGACCCGTAGTGCAGGGATAATTTGTGGTTGTGATACTAATGAATATCCTTAGCCGTAGTGTAGGGATGATGTGAATTATTTATTAAGCTGAGTTCCAACGATAAAAGTGATGAAAAACCTTTTAAATCATAAAAGATAGTAGATTTTATTCTCTACTTGACTCTTTTAATGGATTGCTTGTTCCGCTGCAGTTAAACTTGATGTTTGTTATATTGTATCAATTTAACACTGTTGAAGGCTAACGATAATTTATTCGGTATTATCTTAGTCATAATATTTTTTATTGGGATAGTTGAGCTCACCCTTTTACTTTCATTGTTCTATTCAGGAAATGAGAACGTAGCAGGGATTAGTTGGGGAACGGAGTGACAGTCCAGATAATAGCATTAGTAGTCCTCACTATTATGTTAAATAGTGTAATAATAAATGTAATGAAGACTCAATTGAGTGTAAATATTATTTAAATGACAATATTTGTATTAAAACTCACAGCATATGTTTTGTCGTATTTTACACGACTGTTGTATAATTAAATTGTATTTGAATTTTATACCATATATTTGGTGACTCAAGATAAGTAATGTATACCTATTTTGGGGCGTCATAAAAACCATGATCAGGATCAGGCCCTAAAAAACTCATTAAGAAAGATATATAAGATTGAATGATTTTGCAGCCTCTCAAACCTTCATCATGTCATTTAAAATGAGGTGAAAAAGAACCAATACAGCATTCTTCCTGACAGAAGTCGAAGTATCCCTCAACCTTGCATACATATTTTCAGTCCATGGTTCCATAAGATTAGGAAATCGAACCACCAGGTCTCCAAAAGCAATAGTGCAATTGGAGCGAACAGTTTCTGACTGCGCACTCTCCACGACAGTGAACAGAAGCTGGAGATTTGCATCACTGGATATATATAGTTAAAAAGTTAGAGTTTTTTCTTCTGTCTCAACAAAACAAACATAGAGACATACGAAAAGTTTACCAAAAATCTGCATTAATAATCATGAATCGACATAAAGCAAGCATTCCAGATGTCTGCAATTCAGGATACTGCAAAAGATACCTTATTCATGTAAGTTCAATAAAAATGGACAAACCATAACCAGAAGAAAAATTAGTTACACTCACAAGGTACATAAACAACATAGTAAGGTGGGGAATAGAAGTCATTCAATATCGTTGATGAAAAAATTAAAATAATAAAAATTGAAAGAATGTATCTCCTTTCTCTAGAAGTAATAACATTTGAATTAATATGTCACGTAATAATATGGTTAAAATGTAATAAGATCTATTAGAAGTTTTTAACAAGATATGAAGAACGATCCTCTGTATATAAACCCCAGGAGATGAGAGAAATGGCGAAGGCCTTGAGGAATAACCTCAAGGTCGCTGGTTCCAATCTTCATGCTTGGGGCCAAAAAATACCTATCCCAAAAACAAAACAACAAATACTCTATATCTAAGGGAAACAAAAGAAAATTTTATTTCCACACAAATATGGCCTTAGATGTGGGATAAAATATGTCAAGAAATCACCTTCTGCATCAAAGTAATATTTCTACAAACTTTTGATAGGAAAGGTGCACAATGCCCAATCAAGTTCTTCTCACTAGAACCACTAGAAACAATTTCTTTCTCCGCTCTTTCAGATAGGGTATCAAGTATTGCATCCTCAGAGCCAGCAAGACCTAGCTCTGCATTAATACCATTTTCCTGCGAGAAGGCAATAAAGGAAAATAGATACAGATGAAATTACAGAAATTTTAACACAAGAAAGGATAATAGGACCCTGCTTGTATAAAAACTCATCTCAAGTTCCATTACCTTCGGTGCATCAAGAGGTGTGGTGCCATTACAATGAATGCTCTGGCATTCGGCAACCATTCTCTCTTTCTTTGCTTTCTCTTTTTGGATTTTTCGAACACATGATTCTATATAGATCAATTGATTCATGGCAATATGGCTTACAACATAAAAAAATCTGCTGAGTTTTGTTACTTGAACTGTGGTAACTACACTTGCAACTGGAAGAGTCATTTTGCAACTCATCTCCTCCACTACAGTCAAATAGAGATCTAAGATGTTTTTTCAGCAGATCAGCTGCTAAGGTCTCAGGAGTTGGATGGATTGTATATATGGTACCAATAGCTTTATCAGCAGCAGCATACCATATGTTTTCTGGAATCCCAAACCCAGAAATTAAGCTTTCTAATAAACCAAACAACTGATTGCCACTATTAGACAACAGTTTTTTCTGATCCTCTCCTGACAGCCTCTGAAGAGCAATACAAGCTGTCCTAGCAAGTAAAGGCTCCACTTTCGCCCAACGACCAAAACCAATATCAATAATGTTCTGTAGGTGAGAACTGAGAACCCCTGGAGATGATTTTGCAGCCATGCACAAGACGGATAAAGCACCACGACTTTGCTCTGTGGTGGTTCCACTAATGTTAAAACAAAAGAAATCCCACAATGCTGATATCTGCAACAACAAATGCAACAGAAAGGGTTTAATGTTCAAATTTGGGGAACAAAAGACAGATAATCAACTTCTCTAAGTTGCTACTGAGAATTAACTTTATGAAGTGAGCATACTCATAACAAAAGAATATGGAGGTCCATAATGGATAATTTTTGCACAATCTAAACTTTGGAACTGAAATTTTCTTCAAATCACCAGAGTGATAAAAATTTCAAGCATAACTCCTTCTATATTTGTAAAGTGACCAGCATGTAGAAAGAAGAAAAAAGAAAAGATGCTTCACGCTCAGCAAGGTCCAGAAATTCCTGCACATGCAATTAGAATCAAAATAAGGAGACATTATTTGCAGTTATAGGCTACTGGACTAAATTTGATTCTAGTAGGAAAGAAGTTTTAATTTTTTCATATATTAATTTGTTAAGAATTTCTAAGATTAATGATAATAGCGTTCAGGATACCAAAATAACATAATTTGACCAACATACGATAGAATCTTAGTTGAACATTATCGCTCAATGTCAGAATAGAATAGAAATATTCAACTAAGTTGTCAAAAATATCACTCAGTTATAGAAAAGAAGCATACCATGCTACTACTAATGTCACCTTTAGATACCAACGCAGCAACTATGAACTCCAAAGCTGTAAGATCTCCAATGTTTGAATCAGTAACAAGATTCAGAAGATTTTTAGCAGTTTCTGTTGGGTTCTTCCTTAGATAAATTGTAATAAATGCATTCTTCACAGCTTCATAAATAGATTTGTCCTGGGAAAATACCTGTACAAAACCATAAATACATGCTATTACTTTGCACCACAGTTATCAAGGTCAAAACTAAAGGCATATTAGTTAAAGGTAAAAAATATATCATCTGATTCCATATAAAGAATTACGCAATATATCCCAGGCTTTATCATAAAGCAGTACCAGTGGCAACATTTTACGTTGGCAGGCTTCCGAGCCATCAATTTGAAACTGTTTGCACCTCATTAGCAATAAAATAGTGTTCTCAACATCAGTAGCAGAAGATGAAGCCATTAATTGAACAAGGGTTGGCATTGTAGCAGACACACACTTAGAAAAAGACAAGCCTGCCTCAAGTGATGCAATTAATGTCCTTGTTTGCTCCACATTTCCAAAGTCTGGTACAGAACTATCCTTCTGATCAATCCCATTGTCTACTTCAGGCAAACAACTGCCTGTCATGCCTAAGAGATGACGAGCTTCGAGCTTCGAGCTGTACTGGGGAAATTGTAGAGCGAAAAGGATAAGGAAGCGTTTGGATTAGTGTGTAAAAGATGGCTTCGCTTGCAGAGCACTGAGAGGAAGAAGCTCTCTACTCGAGCTGCACCCCACATGCTCCAGAAGATGGTGGCTCGATTCACTCGCCTCCATTAATTACCTGGATCTCTCTTAGTCTGTTTCTCACCCTTTCTACCCGGGCGTCACCTATTCCGATCTCTGTCATCGCTACTTCCTTCACTTGTGCTCTCTCAATCTTCAGAATTGCAAAGGTCAACCTTTTACTTAACACTGATAAGTTTTTTTTTCTTGTTGCAAAATTTGCCAATAATTTGGATTTTTTATTTGGGTTTCTTTTAAGTTAATTATAAAGCTTGTAACTTTTTTATTGTTTGGTTTCATTTGCTAATGAATTTAGGAATTGTTGCTAGTTACTTTTGAAAATTTGCCAATAATTTGGATTTTTTATTTGGGTTTCTTGTATGTTCTTTCTTAGATATTCTGAAAGTAAAGGGGATTTGGGTTAATTAGTGATCGGGTAAAATATTTAAAATTTCAATTTGAAACACAATCTCACATTGTGTTTGGAGGCTCATTTCATGCTATGGAATTGGAATTTTGGTGTAAAACTAGTTTAGAATTTGAATTGGCATGAACACACATTTTCTTTTTTAATATCCAATTTGTGTCTTGGGTTTCTTTGCAACAAGCTTTAGTTGAGTCAAACTTTGAACTTAATGTGTGAACTCTAAAGAATCACATTTTATTGTATTTGATGATTTGAACTTTGAACTTAATATTGTTGAAACATTTAGATGACTCATCCAAATAAAAGCTTAGACCCACCAATTCAATTTATATCCTTATATATACATTTCTAGATTTTCCATCATACCAAGAATCTCCTCTGCCTTCATCTCTGTATACAGTGAAGTAGTATATTGTTGACAAGAGAGTTAAGAGACGAGATCAACTCAGCAGTTTATCAAATATGAAGTGTTGGGCCATAATCCTTTTCCTTATTGGGCCAGACTTAATGGGTTCCTCCCTTGGATTATGTTACTCTTGTCCTGATTGGTCCGAATGATTTGGGTCCAAGTACTTGATTATTTCGTTGGGTCCTTTCGGATTGGATCCAGTCGTTTGGGTCATTTCCGTTATTTGGGCTTAATCATTGAATTGGCCCATTTTACAAATTGTCACTTAACCCAACTTTGACCGGTAATCATTATGCCAAATAATAGTTGACTACTACTACGTCATCACCTTCTCGCATGACATTAATGAGGATGGGACTTAGATGACGGTGGTGGCAAAGATTGGTAGCGGCAGAGAGGAAGTAGGCTACATACTTTCGGCTGAAATGACCGGGAGTGGGAAAAAGGTGTCAGGAGGTGATGGGTGGCACGGTAAACCGGGATTGGAGTACGTATGGGGCTAGGATCACAAAAGAGGGTAAGTAACAAAATATTATACACAATCATATTATTATTGTCTCTCGGGCATTAGATATTATTTTTCCTCCATTGTTAACCTTGTGATCGCCGACATCGACTCTCACGAGGAGCTATCCTCGACAATTCGGCCAAGTCGAGCTTTTAGTGTTGACTTGTTTCGAATGCGGGGATATCTGACGCGTCTTGGTGATTGGGGACGTGAAGAAAGATCTTGGCGTTAACATTGGCGCTAAAAGGAGAATTTGAGTTCTAGTGTCACGAGTGTTTTCAATCACAAATTGTAGGCGCTCTCACGTCGGAATCCATGGTGGTGAAGAAGAGTAAAGCGATTACTTCGAAGGATAGTGATGGCTATGACTTCGTCTACACAATAAGTATATGTCAAGGATTGATTGGGTCCTTCAAAGAGTGCTCATGCTGGTACTGCTTACAAGCATATTTCTGGGGGTTCTCGTTCGAGAACCCAAGGTGATGCTAGAAGAAGATTGATTTTTGCTGTCGAGAGAAGACCTGACCATGGTCGGAAAAGGGTAGAAGGCATATTGCTTAGAATCCTATATCGAAGTGGTCAGACTGACAGACCGATCAAGTTAGAAAGAAGTCTACACTTTAAAGACATGTCTCAAGGCCGTCCTCGGGATTATGGTCGAAGCAGAGTAGATGAAGACCCAACAACCATTTTCCTGATTGGCCGAAGAAGGGTATTCCGCCATATTGGTCTTCTTCGGATTATGGTCAAGCGAGTAGATGAAGACCCAATGACCATTTTTTCCGATTGGCCAAGAAGGGTATTCCGCCCTATTGGTCTTGGGATTATGATCGAAGCGAGTAGATGAAGACCCAATGACCATTTTCTGATTGGTAGAAGAAGGGTATTCCGCCTATTGGTCTTGGGATTATGGTGAAGCAGACCCGAAGCCGCGACTCTTGAGAATCCACCGAGGCACACCGCTTCTGTGGATACTCGCCTTCGGAGATGCCCATCTAAAGTCAGAGGTTCGAATGGAAAAGACAAGACTACTCGGAAGAGACTTTGAGAAGGTCTCTGTCAAATCGCCGTAAAGATGTTTGCCAATCTTTGAGTACGTGGAAAGGGTAGAAGAATGCTAAGACGCTCTAGATGAACTTGAGGCCGTGACGACGCCTTCCGTGGAATAAACGACCTATCTTTATTGATTGCCTTTGTTGGTGAAGCCGCTCCCTGTGAGCTATATTATTTTTGTATCTGGCGGCTAGTTCGTTTGGCGGTGGGAAGCGATTTTAGTGCGAGAAGTTGGGGAAGTGCGACACCGGTTTTTGATATGTAAGCCGTGTCCTTAGGGATGAAGAAATAAGATGATGATAGTTATGGAGAATCAAGAGTCAAAACAAAAACGTTTGCGGTGCTTGGCGTAATCGAATTCGTGGGCGTTGTTTGCAGACGGGTATTCTACTTTGGACCCATCTCCCACTATTGAGGAATTTTGGGTGCCGCCTGAAAAGTCGCGAGATGTTATTCGGAGGGTTCATGTGGGTATTTGTGTCACTAAATGGTTCGATCCACATTGACCACCAAAAGGCTATATTCGATTTTATCTCCTATACCTCTCATTGTCATGGGGGAGTAGTCGTCTTTGGGTCCATTACCACAGGATCGAGTTAATGACGCCATTTCATGGGATCGAAGTTTAAAACATTCATGAGGGACTTTGTAGCTCATCCATAGTCCGTGTGCACGTGAAATGCCACCTCGGTGTTAGGAGGTTTGGGAGGACTCGCTGACCATTCGATGGTAGCCTCTTCGGCAGGTGGTCACTTAGACCTTGTCAGGCCCTTCGTGGTAGGCAAGTGTCATCCTTAAGACGTTGTCAGCCACCTTGGTAAGCAATTGTCGACACTCGGACCTTGTCGATGGTAGTGACATTATCACCACCGGACCTTGTCAGGCCCTTCGTGGTAGGCAAGCGTTGTCACTCAGACCTTATCAAGCCCTTCGTGGTAGGCAAACGTTGTCCTTTAGACTTCGTCAGCCCTTCGTGGTGATTTAATGTCATCTTTTGGTTTTATTAGGCCTTTGGGGTAAACAAATTCCCGATGAAGCAGTCTGTCTCACACTTGGTAACTAATAAGTATCCCTTTACTTTATTACTTTATTACCTAGATTTTTCTAAGTGTTGAGTTTGAATGCCTCATTCCCTAACTTCATCTTATCTGTTATATGGCATGCTTAGTTGTTAATTAATGATTCGAGTTGAGTCCATGAAAGAGTTTGTGCATCTTTCCGGTTGAATTAATATCAAGTATGGCGTAAAGTAAATGCATCGAAGTCATAAAGAATGAAACCACATTTCATTAATATTTAATTTGATTACAAAATCAGGAACTTTTTACACAAAGTCCTATAAATTAAAGAAAGTAAAATTATCTTCAGACAATGAGCCTTCATCTCCGGAGTCTAGCAAGGACGGATCCAGTTGGGCCGCCACTAGCTTTTCCTTGCCCCGACTTTGGCAATCTTCGTACTTCTTCATAGTATACTTTCGAATTTCTGCGCCAAGCTCGTCGGATGTCACGATAATCCGTTCAGATTCCGCCTTGACCAATTCTTGATCGCCGGGAGGTCCTGCTTCAAGTACCTTTATCTTGCCACGAAGCTTACGACGACTTGGCCTTACGGACTTTTCTATCGATCGAAGTCTTCGTCGAACTTATTTGAGTTGTGTTGATAAGTTTTGATTGGCTCACAATGAAGCCCTCCTTGGTAGTCTTCAAAGCTTGGTCTCTGCAACAAAGCGGACATTCATGGTAGCTAATTTTTGTTCGGCGGCTTTTGTTGTCTTGATTTTCTTCTCGACCGAAGCTCAAGACGTCATAAGTTTCCTTCATATCCTCCTTGGTTTGGGCGATTTCCTCTGAAGACTTTCATTGGCGTGGAGAATGATTCACGTTCTCTCTCTCTCGAGCCAATGTAGCCTTTAACATATTGTTCTCCTCCTCTCGAGTCTCCTCATCGGACTTCGGCATTTATATCTCTGGGACGAACGCTTCGAAGATGCAAGGCGTTTTGCTGCATATTCGACGATGATCCGGTCAATTTCAAATATTTAGGCAAGCAAAGAAATGTTTAAGCGATAAAACCCTCACTTACCTTTTGCGGATAACTCATTTGCCTTCATCAAGAAAATTCCGTTAGTATGATTATCAAATCGGTGATCATCATTTTCCCAACGAAGGCGCCAAAGATTTGGAAGGAAAGTTAACATTGTCATCGAGGCCATTAAAGTCGGCGCTTGATGGCCTCATCATGGAATTTCTGTGATGAAGGCCTTGGGGGGGAAGGCATCGGTTGGTCATGAATGGGAGAAGGATCCATATAGATATTTTCGAGGGAAGAAGATTGAGCTGGAGAAGGATCTCGAACTGGTAGAATTACAGGCGTTGAACTGGGGTGGCTGTCGGATGGTTGTTTTCTCTTCGAGAGATAATGCTGAAGACGAGTTCGATTCTTTCTTCTTCATTTGATTAAAATCTCCACGAGGGTTTGTTGGAGGATGAGCAGTTGAAGAAGTTACTCTAAGCTCATCGGGAGTTAAGGGAATGACTTTGGTTCTCAACTTTTGATTGAAGAAGTCGCCGCCACGATCATTTCTGGTAGATCTAATAAACTTGTTCGAACTAATCTTTGGATTGGCGGCCCGGTGGTGTTGGATCAGCGGTTAAGCGGTATTGGGTCGGTGGTTGGTGGTGTTGGATCGATAATTGAGGGTATCGGATCAACAGTTGGTTGATTCGAGAAAGAGCTTGAGTCGGCGGGATGGAAATTAGTCGAGGCCTTTGGATGGCTCTTTTCTTTCGTCGAAGTTGGAGGACTTTTTCCGAGAGAAGGGGTTCGTCATCTATGGGTGCACGGGTTGGAGGTTCATCAGTTGGTGCTTCAGTAGGTGGGTTGAATTTGGAGGAGGCTTCCGGTTGTGAAGGTTCAACATCGACATCTGCAGATTTTCCGACGGCATTGTCTTCAGATGGGACTTCATGTTGTGAAGAATCGACAGTGGCTTCTACCGGTTTACCCGCTAACAAATCCTCTAAGTCTTTCATCTCCGAAGGCGACGGTTTGATCAAAGTTACTACAGAAGATTAACAGTTCTACATCAGAATCCATATCACAAAATTTTCAAATATTCATAAAATGAATTTGTACTTACGTTTGTGGTCGTACAACCACGCTTGATTGGAAAGAAGTCTATAGTTCCATTCCTCCCTCGAGAAATTGTCCAAAAGCTCTATCATCTCGGCCTCACGTTCTTCAGAGACGTCTCTGAAGTCCGTAGAAATCTTCTCATCAGTGGCCCAGTCCGGTAAAGAGATGATTTCGGGTCCTTTGACGAAAAACCATCTTTCATGCCATCCTTTGTTGCTTGAAGGAGTATTCACTAATGAGCGTCTCTCGAACCTCTCTCCTGGTTTTGAAGAATGCTTGCTTATAGTCTTAAATCCTTTCTCTCTGGACTGGCCGACCTTGTATACAGTAAAGAAGAAGTCGAGCACAGGTTCGACACCAAGTTCGTGGCATAAAGCTATGAATGCTAAAATATGAATATAAGAGTTCGGCATTAATTGGGCGAACCCAACACCCAGGAACCCTAATAAAGTTACTACGAAAGCGTGAAGGGGGAATCGGATCCCTTTCTCTAGGATGGTCGTTAATAATGACCATCCATCCTTGAGGCGTTGGTACATCCGTTCTCGGACACTGGAGCTCTCACCAAATGGGTATCCGGAATGTGGCAACGAAGTTGAAGCCTCTCCAAGTCAACCCTCTGTAACTTTTCGAGGGAGTGTTGGCGTGGAGGTCTTATTCTTTATTCCCGTAGAATGCGGAAGGATTGGGAGAAGATTTCATTATTGGTTTCTTCTTAGTAGTTGCAGTGATCGATCGAACTTGAAGCATTTTTGGTAGAGTTTGGGCTTGGAGGAGCGGAGGATGATTGGTGTCACTAGCGTAGGGACGACCTTGCTCGAGAATCTTTAGAAGCTATTGTTAACGATTGGCAGAGAAATCAAAGAGGGTTGAAAGATGAAAGAAAGTTTGAAAGTCTGAAATTCAAATTGGCAGGTAAAACTGTCAAAATTGGTAAAGTTTACCTTTTATATTGACGGTTACACGGTAATCGAGGGCGGCACAATTAATTCACAACAATGATGGTGAATTGGAAGAGGTTTCGTCCGGTTTTGGGTCTAAATATCTTCACCGGAGTGGACTTATGTCTATTGGGCCTTCCATTTCTGTTTCTGATATCAATTTGGACCGATTTTGTTGGGCTTTGGTGAGTTTCACTTTGGACCTCTTGTGACTTATCATAATTCGTTATATCATGGGCCTATACTGTTTATAGTCTTTCATTAAACACCCTGTTTAATAAAAGACTAGGGCAAATGTCAGCCGTAATCCTTTTCTTTATGGGCCGGACTTAATAGGCTCCTCCCTTGGATTATGTTACTCTTGTCCTGATTGGTCCGAATGATTTGGGTCCAAGTACTTGATTATTTCGTTGGGTCCTTTCGGATTGGATCCGATCGTTTGGGTCATTTCAGTTATTTGGGCTTAATCATTGAATTGACCCATTATACAAATTGCCACTTAACTTGACTTTGACCGTGTAATCATTATGCCGAATAATAGTTGACTACTATGTTGTCACCTTCTGCATTTACATTAATGAGGATGGGACTCGGATAACGGCGGTGGCAAAAGAAGTAGTGGTGAGAGGAAATAGGCTACATACTTTCAGCTGAAATGACCGGGAGTGGGGAAAAGGTGTCAGAAAGTGATGAGTGGCACGGTAAACCGGGATTGGAGTACGTATGGGGCTAGGATCACAAAAGAGGGTAAGTAACAAAACATTATACACAATCGCATTAGATATTATTTTTCCTCCATTGTTAACCTTGTGATCGCCGATACTGACTCTCACGCCGGAGCTATCCCTCGACGGTTAAGCCGTCAAGCTTTTGGTATTGACTTGTTGAACTGTGCAGGATATCGGACGCGTCTTGGTGATTGGGACGTGAAGAAAGATCTTGGCGTTAACATGAAGAATCAAATTCAAGAGCATGTTATAGGCGTTCCAATAAGCTCAACAGCATACCCAACTGAGAGAACATTGGGAAACCTTTTATCTGACCATAATCTTGATATTCAATGCTATATTCCACCTTCAAATGCATCTTCCAAGTTCAATCAGAGTAAGTATCCCTCTCTCATTCTCTAGATAGTTGGTGTCTTATCTTTTAATAAGTTATGAAGGCAATGTTCACTAATGGTGTTTTCTCCAACGTAAATTAGAATCAACAACTAATAGGAACAACAAGCTTGTGGAAAGATCAGAAAGTTTTGCACTCAAATTTAGAGAGCATGGTAATTATTTCTTGCAACGTGCCAATAAAATTCAGGACTGCGTATATATACTCCCAACTTCTATTATTTTTGGTTAACTTGTGGTTAGTTTCGGGGAAAATCATCTTTCTAAGTCTTAATTTTTGTAATTGCAGTGAGATTAGGCCCCAAAATAACTGAAACCATGAAGGGAAAGTTAAGCTTGGGGGCAAATATTCTTCGAGTAGGCGGAGATACAAAAGTTTTCAAGCAGAATTTTAGTAAGAGAAAAGGAGAGAAGTTGTTGAAAGCTTCCCAATGTTATTTATCAACAACAGCTGGCCCCATTGCAGGCCTTCTCTTCATCTCCACAGAAAAGGTTGCCTTCGGCAGTGAGAGGACAATGAAAATCATTTCTCCAACAGGGGAGATGATTAGAATACATTATAAGGTCAGTTATATTTGTTACTGTCCCTTTTCATAAATTATTACTTGGTATCTTGAATATTATCTTAATAAGATTATTTACTTTATGCAGGTCTCAATACCACTAGGAAAAATAAAGAGAGCCAACGAGAGCACAAATGTAAAAAAATTATGGCAGAAGTACATAGAGATAGTTACGAGGGATGACTTTGATTTCTGGTTCATGGGATTTCTGAATTATCAGAAAACTTTGAAGTATCTAGATCAGGCAATCTCTCAAACTCAATGAGTCACAACTAGCTATAAAAACAGAAACATGCTTTGTTGTCCTCCTCAATGCATGTACAGATGGTAACTAGAGCTCTAGATATGGAATGCGTACAATTCCTTTTGTTACTACCTAGTCTTCTGTTGATGTCGAACAATGTGTTGATAATAAAATCACCATTGCTTTTCCATATGATTTTGAGTATGTTATGCCATCACGAGTGCTTGCATTGACCACTGTATAGAACTTTGAGCGTAAAAAGAATATTTTAAACAAATATATCTATATAGCAATATCTAGTAGTCATGCAATGATTGATTCCTAGTAATATAACTTGTGCCAAATGCCCAAATTTTAAAAACAAATAATAGCACCTTCATTGTATTTGAATACATGAAACTCTTATTTATCAGAGAACATCTCCAGAGAAGTAACATATTCAATGATATAATTTGAACCAGTAAGCGTACAATAAACATCGTTTTGTTCTACATCGAGATCCATAATTGAATCTATACAACCTCTTATCAGAATTAAACCAAATAAATAGATAGATTAACACAGAAAAACAAAAGAAGCATCTAAAAATAATCCACAGGAAACGTACACATATAGCATGAGATAAATATGAAACCCACCAAATGTTCTGCTGCAGAAGTGAAAAGAACAGAAGGCAGAAGAATGACAGTATGGCTTTTCAGGTATAGTTGTAAATCATCATAAATTCACCAAAATCAGCAGTTCTGTATATTTTACACGGTGGATTTACAGGGCATTCCAGCCTTGGCCTAAATCAACACATCAGGCTCTGCTAAACTCCCAGCAAAATTCACTTTACAACATGTAGGGAACTGCAAACCAGCCTCATTACAACCAGCTTTGGTAACATGAGGGCATGACCGCACATCAATATATTCTAGAGTTTTACACAACTCCAAAATCATGGATATTCCAGCCACGGTAATCTTTGGACAGTTGCTGACCTTCAAAATCTTCAGTCAACTCAAAATTTTCAGTTTCACTGCGTAATCCCTGAAAAGCAGCATCAGTCACTTCCTCGCAGCACCCAACATCAATATCTCAAGATGATGAGAAATATTTCGGCAGCCACCAATGATGAGAAATATCTCATGATTTTTACAGAATTTTGCCAAGGATAATATAGCTGCATCTCCAAGTTTATAGCAATCCAACAACTTAAGTGTCTTCAGAGAAGCTGAGCATGCTTTTGATATACTGGATATTCCATTATCTCCAACATTGTTGTACTTGTTGATGTCTAAATACTTTATCCGTTGACACCCATCAACAAGAACGGCAAGTCCAGAGTCAGTTATGTTGGTGCAGCCTTGCAAACCCAACTCTTCTAAATTATGACAGTTTCTAGAAAGAGCTCCTAATAGTGCATCCGTAACATATAGCATGAGTTTCTAGAAAGAGTTCCAATTGCATAGCAAACACAATGAGATTGTGTTTCAAATTGAAATTTTAAACATTTTACCATATCACTAATTAACCCAAATCCCCTTTACTTTCAGAATATCTAAGAAAACTAGCAACAATTCCTAAATTCATTAGCAAATGAAACCAAACAATAAAAAAGTTACAACCTTTATAATTAAATTAAAAGAAACCCAAATAAAAAATCCAAATTATTGGCAAAATTTACAACAGGAAAAAAAACTTATGAGTGTTAAGTAAAAGGTTTACCATTGCAATTCTGAAGATTGAGAGCACAAGTGAAGGAAGTAGCGATGACAGAGATCGGAATCGGTGACGCCCATCTTCCGGAGCATGTGGGGTCCAGCTGGAGCAGAAAGCTTCTTCCTCCCAGTGCTCTGCAAGCGAAGCCATCTTTTACGCACTAATCCAAACGCTTCCTTATCTTTTGGCTCTCCAATTTCCCCTCGAAGCTCGTCGTCTCTTAGGATTCCGTTTATGGAAGCCCTAGAAGTAGTCATTGGGGGTGTGGGTTGTTCGGAAACGACGCCGTTGACCTCACCTGCCATGGGAGAGGAGAAGATAACTCGGTTTAACTCTATCTGAGGTGTAGCTGGGTTGGATCGGAGCATTAAGTTGGGAAGGGGACTCAGTTTAACTCTCGATTTCCGGCGGCGATTAGGAGGATGAGGAGAAAAGTAGGACGGATTTCTGATTTTGGAGGAGAAGCCATTTTCAGAGAGAGAGAATCAATTAATTTGGTTTGGGAGGGGAGAAATCGATTTCTGAATTGGTTTGGGAGGGAGAACGCGTGTTTTTTTTAAACACGACACAGTTTTACATACCGTGTACAAAACAAAATATACAGCGTGCACCCATTTTCCCATATCTATAGAGAGAGAAGCCGAGAGAGAATCCACTCTCAACGAGATTGATAAGCCGCGGTGAGATTAGAGAAATCCTTAACTAGCGAGTAAACCCCATCGAACAAATCTTGCTCTTCCACACAGAATAGCTCCTTGTCTGATAGATCGAAGGATACGCCTTTTACGAATTCTTCAAGGGAGGAGGTCTAAATGAGGAAATGGCGGTGGGGTTTTGAATTGATAGGCGGCCGTCGTCATACTCTTCTTCGAGAGCCTGGAGATTCTGGGAGAATATGAACGGTGGAGCCATTTTTGGAGGGAGATTGGGTTTTTTTTCCAGTCTGAGAAGATAGGAGAGAGAGGCCAGAGACGCTGCCGTTGCTACTTTGGTCAGTAGTATCAGATGGACAATCAACGGAAACTTGTATTCCTCATCATCAACAAATCCAGATCTTCCCACCATTTCCTACAAAAATCACTTCATCACTTCTCAACTGCCCCTCCTCGTTTGGCAAGACTCACCTCCAAAACGTGTATTCAACTCCTTAAGAACTGCAAATCCATGATAGAACTGAAACAAATCCAAACTCAGCTTTTCAGAATCTGTATTCACCAAAAAGACGACGTTCTCAAAAAGCTCATGGTCGTATGCGCAGACCCATCTCAAGGAAATTTACGTTACGCCCAGAAAATCTTTGATTACATCATCGAAACCCCGTCTTTGTTCATCTACAACGTGATGATCAAAGCTTACGTGAAGACCAATTGTTGCAAAAAAGCAATCTTTTTGTTTGATGAATTGAGATTTTATGGGTTGTGGCCGGATAATTTCACGTACCCATTTGTGTGCAAAGCGGTTAGTTATTTAAGGGAGGTTTCTGTAGGGAAAAAGATTCATGGATTTATTGTGAAATGTGGGCTGGAGTTTGATTGTTATGTTTGTAATTCACTTATGGACATGTATGCTGAATTGGGTTTTGATGGGAATTTGACGAAGTTGTTTGATGAAATGCCCGAGAGAGATTTAGTTTCCTGGAATATTTTAATTTCTGGGTATGTTAGGTGCAAGAGATTTGAGGACGCTGTTCGGGTTTATTCAAGGATGCAAGAGGAGGGAAGAGTGAGACCTGATGAAGCCAGTGTTGTGAGCACTCTTTCAGCTTGTATAGCATTGAAGAATTTGGAACTTGGCAGAGAAATTCACAGTTATGTTGCCAGTGAACTTGGATTTACCACTATAATTGGAAATGCATTGTTGGATATGTATTCTAAGTGTGGATGTCTAGATGTGGCCCGCAGAATTTTTGATGCAATGCCAAAAAAAAATGTCATTTGTTGGACAAGTATGGTGTCGGGGTATGTGAATTGCGGTCAGTTGGATGAAGCTAGGTTCTTATTTGAGAGGAGTCAAGTTAAAGATATTGTTCTCTGGACTGCTATGATTAATGGGTATGTGCAGTTTAACCATGTCGATGAGGCAATGTTCCTGTTTAGGGAGATGCAATTCAATAGAGTTAAGCCGGATAAGTTCACGGTGGTTGTCCTACTTACAGGTTGTGCTCAGGTGGGAGCCTTGGAACAAGGGAAATGGATCCACGCATACATGGAGGAGAACAGAATAACAATTGATGCAGTTGCCTGCACTGCTCTGATAGATATGTATGCGAAATGTGGGTGCATAGAGAAATCCTTGGAGATTTTTTATAGCTTAAAAGAGAAAGATGCAACTTCATGGACCTCAATTATCTGCTCCCTTGCTGTGAATGGGAGGACCAGCAAAGCACTTGAGTTGTTCTCTGCCATGAAACAAGCTGGGTATAAACCAGATGATATCACCTTTGTTGGTGTTTTGACTGCATGTAGTCATGGAGGATTGGTGGAGGAGGGCCGTCAGCATTTTTATTCCATGACAAAGATGTATCACATTGAACCAAAGTTGGAACATTATGGTTGCATGATAGACCTACTTGGCCGTGCTGGATTGTTAGACGAGGCAGAAGAATTGATGGAAAAGATGCCTAGTGGAAATAACAATATTGTAGTTCCACTTTACAGTGCTTTACTTAGTGCTTGTAGAATACACGGTGATGTTGATATGGGTGAACGTCTCGCTAAACGGCTTGTGGATATTAAGTCTGGTGATTCCAGTGCTCATACTCTTCTGGCCAATATTTATGCATCTGCTGACAGATGGGAAGATGTTACGAAGGTGAGAAGGAAAATGAGAGCTCTGGGAGTCCGGAAGGAGCCTGGTTGCAGTTCTATTGAGGTTAATGGCAATGTCCACGAGTTTCTTGTGGGAGACACATCTCACCCTCATATGGAAGGAATTTTATCCATGTTGATTAACATAGTTAAACCGTTGTCAGATATTTCAGAAAACAAAACTGAATATGATAACCTAAATTCGTTGATTTTATGATGGATAATATTATTGGAAAGTCTAAAGATCCAGAAAATATACTAGGTACAGAGATTCTAGAGTTCCACACTCCGGTAAATACCAGATAGTTTATGGATGCTTGAAAACTGGGTTTGATGGTGGTAGCAAGAGGCTGAGAGCTAGCTATTAATTCATCTGCTCTGCAGTTTCTTGGGAAGATGAGGTGTAAAAGTTTTATATGACGCATTGACACTGGGGTTAGTTTTATGAAAACGTTACAACATGGGAATGTTTCAGCTAAAGACTAATGTTGGTCTTGTGCTCGGAAAGTATTGGACTTTGTACAATTCAGAATGATTGGTTAAATTGACCGGTTTTAGGTGCTTATGTTATGATCTGAAGAGTAGCAGTATCTGAGTAAAGTACTGTACTTTCTCTCTCTCTCTCTCTCTCTCTATATATATATATATATATATATATATATATATATATATATATATATATTTTGCTATTTTATGCCTGTTTCTGAATTTTGAGAGGTTTTTGAAAATGGGTGTAGGTGAATTTGTATATATGTACATATAAATCAATGTTGACTACTTGAGTAGGTTATTGATATTGCCTTGGCTATATTTATGAGGAGATTTTATCATTTTCTTATTGTGGGCACAGGTGGTGGCAAGTAGTAGGAAGAAACAACTCATTAATTCCTGGAACTAGAGGGGTCGGATACTAAATTTGGTCGCTAATTCTCTGGAGATTAACCTTTCCTTACTCTTTGGATCATCAAATCCTGATGAAAATTATATATCATTCATCGTGAAGTAAGTTGGATGAAATCTTACCTTATTAGTGAAAAATGTTTGTGTTTACATTATGTTATCTTATTATTTGTAATTTTGGTTATTGTAGAAGTTCATTCTCTATGTTTGAGAATGCAACAATGTTAAAGGATTCCGACACAAAAGATGCTTTATGCCATATAATTGGCACTTGAGCCACCAAATACCACTACACACCACAATCGTGTGCTTCAATCATTCACTTAATTCAAAAATATGATTTTGTTGTTTTTCACTTGGCTGATGCCTTTGCTGGGGCTGAAAAGAAGTATACTGATGGAAGTCTGGCCACCTCTCTCGTTAGAGAAATTGGAAGGACTAACCCGAAAGACTATGTGAAAGACACTGTTGGGGAACCACCAACACCAAGGGCAGCTCATGTAGCAACTGCTGTGGGCACTATGGTAGTAATTCAGGTTAGTAGACAACTTAATATTTTAGAAGTTTGTTTGGTTTAAATGTTCTTTTAATTTATTCTAAGTATCAAATTTCTATTCAACACAGGGTGGAATTGGTCCAGCTGGATTGTCTGCTGAGGATCTTCATGTTCTTGACCTTACACAGCAACAACCACAATGGCATAGGTTAGAATGTTAAATGATGTGATTGTCCAATCATGAATGTTTAGTACACCTATATAGTATATTTAAAGAACTAACAATAGATTGTGTATAGTCGGATGCCTCTGTAGAATGCACATGAAAAAAGAATATTTGAAATGGCTTTTGAAACCAATCTTATTTTCTTTTAGGGTGGTGGTTCAAGGCCCTGGACCAGGGCCACGTTATGGGCATGTCATGGCTCTGGTGGGGCAAAGATATCTCATGGCAATTGGTGGAAATGATGGTATGTCTCTATACTGTTTCTTCCTTCTGTGTTGATTAGAATATACATCTCCGTCGGATGATCTTTGCTTCAAAAATCAATAATTTGGTGAAACATCTCCAGCAAAGAGACCACTCGCTGATGTATGGGCCCTGGATACAGCTGCCAAGCCGTATGAATGGCGGAAATTGGAACCTGAAGGGGAAGGTCCACCTCCGTGCATGTAAGTTTCTCCTTTCTTATTTTAGTTATTATGCTTTATTAGAAGACTTTACACTTAACATTTATTGGAAGAATGTTCTTGTTGAGTCAGGTTGTAATCATAGCGTTCACAGTTTTGTTCCACCCCCTCGGCAGCTGTTTGTTATACTTGTTAAAAAGAAGAAAATAAGGAGAATATATCTACCCTTGGCTAAACTGATTTTTAATTTTAACTATACAGCTGGGAAAGCTAGTGCTTGTCAATGAAGATTACTGTCTAGGTGATAACTAATTTGCTACTTTGAGTAGGTATGCCACTGCAAGTGCACGCTTGGATGGTCTTCTTCTGCTTTGTGGAGGGAGAGATGCAAACAGTGTGGTGAGTTATATGTATTAGTTGCAGTAGTAATTCTTGAATTTGTTTAATGATGTAAATTTGCAGGATATTTTCATTTATAATATGTAGTTTGCTCCCCTCACGCTAAGGCAACAGCTGTACGCTTTGGAAGATGCACATTTTGTGTTTCTTTTTTCTTTTTTTTCCTTTTTTTTAATCTTTTCCGAACAAAAAGTGGCAAGAGCAGAGTCCTTGATCTTAATATTGATTCTTGTTTGAATGATCACTAAGACGTTTATATTTGAACACAGTCAGGATTTGGTTTTTATAGAGCTTCCATATTTGGTGGGACTACTTTTTTCATGAGCCATTGTATACTTTTATTACCTTTATATGTCATATGTAATGAACTATCATCCATTTTGGACAAGTTGGTCATCTTTGTTGTTGAATTACACATGCGCACACTGAGGATTTTATATACCGAAATTACGTTAGATGCAAATAAGCATTTGGAAAATCACAATTGTTTAATTGTAATGAGTTACTCCATCGACTCAACTAAATAAGCATTTGGATAGTCGCCTCGTTTAATTGTGATGAGTTACTCCTTCAACTCAACTTCAATAGTATCCTTATCGTCTCCAATTCTCCATGACTTTTGGGGAGGTTAAATGCTGACCTTAGGAAGTAGTTTTTTGTGTTCAAGAGTTTTTCCTATCATATGTATATATGTATATGTTCTAGTCATAATGCTTATCATGAAATGGTTTGGTAGTTATTTGTTTATTATTTGAGTGTTGATATGTTTTTCTTTTGGGGTTTGCAGCTGGGTTGTTGCGAAGTCACAAGGTCGTTGGTTTCAATCCCCAACAAAAACTATCAAAAAAGGAAAATCTATAAATAATGAGGCTTTTAACGCATATTTGCAATAGTAATAGTATACTAATAGCTCTTTTAGTGGTTAGGGTTTGAAGTTTGTGACAGTTTGTTGGTCACAAGAGCCTCCCTTCTTTTGGCCTTCTATACTATTGACATATAATATTTTTTTTAATGATATATGCTTTCTACTTGCACTGCATAAACTTGGTTATGTTTGTTACATGTTTGTTTCTAATTCTGGAAAATATGTTTGTTTAACCTATTTCGTCCTCTGTATGATTGTTGCAGCCACTAGCCAGTGCATATGGACTTGCCAAACATAGAGATGGTCACTGGGAATGGGCAATTCCTCCTGGTGTTTCACCATCTCCTAGAATCAACATGCAGCTGTGAGTCCTTTTTTACTACTTCTCTATTATATCTATGGAACTAAGTGACTAACTATTTTGTGGTACTGCCACTTTTAGGTGTTTGTTAACGCTCGGCTCCATGTTTCTGGAGGGGCACTTGGTGGTGGACGGATGGTGGAGGACTCTTCAAGTATTTCAGGTTCTTATCTTGCTGTACTTGCCTCTTTATTGAATTTCTTTTTATATTTTGATTCCAATCCTAAAGATATTCTAAACCTGGCAAGTAGCATCATTGAATGAGCTTTTTACCAATCAAGAACTGTTCTTTTTTTCTTCCAAAAAATGAAAATGTCCAGGTCGTTAAATTCTTAATGACTCGCAATGGTAAGGTGGACAAATCTGGAAAATTTAGAGAAAAACAAAATATGGTACTTTATCCTAATATACGAGGCCATTTTAACCAACCTAACAAAGAAAAAAAGAGGGGGGGAGTCTAATGTTCATCAGAATTGGGCGAAGCTCTCCTCAAAAACTAATTTTAGTTCTTCATCTCAATTGAACCGAAAAACTTGCAAATAACAGTTTTCGATCGCACATTTTCTCCATCACATTTTGTTGCGGCTCGGCACCGCCGTCCTTCTAATGTGACGGGCCACAACCACTTACTCATCAAAAGAGGCTGGCTGCTGTTGCTTGGATCATAGCCTCAACCAGGTTGTTACTTTTTCAGTTCTCTCTCTCCCCCGTCTTTTTCTTTGTGCTCTCTCTCTCTCACCTTCACTTTAATTCGCATTACCCCTCTTTATTCACAGACCCATTTCTCTTCTTTGCTGAACCAATATGAGACCTAATTATAAAAATAGAACATCATTGTCTTTGCAATTCCCCATCTGTGCCCGAACTCCGAAGAGTTTTGGTCAGAAATTGAAGGATTTCTAGTGGAACTGAAGAAGCTTGATAATGGTGGCGAGCCCTTAACCCTATGAATGTGCCCGAGGTTTGGGGGCGACTAATGTCTGTTTGTCTTTCTGCCTCTCAGTATGCACCCAAGGTTTGCATAACCTTATTGGACCTTGATATACGTTATGTGTCTATTTTGTTATGGTTAAATCATTTAAAGCAATTGAAAGTGTAGCATATTAAAAGCAGCTTTATCTTTGTTCTTCAGTCAATGTTCCATTTCACCGATTTCTCATGAATTTTCTTGTGTTTCTACTTTATGCAGTTCTAGATACTGCAGCAGGAGTTTGGTGTGATACAAAATCTGTTGTTACTAGTCCTAGGACAGGTAGATACAGCGCTGATGCTGCTGGTGGAGACGCTGCAGTTGAATTAACAAGGCGCTGTAGGCATGCAGCAGCTGCTGTTGGGGACTTGATTTTTATATATGGTGGTCTACGTGGAGGTAAGATGGCTATTTGAATCGGTGGATCTTTCAATTCATTTGTTTTTTTGAGTTGGCTTCTGCCTGCTGGTATTAGATCCTTGTGTGTTGTTGCCTACTTAATCTGCCCCAACTATTCTTGGGTTGTCAAGTAACTAGCTTACTGAGACATTCAAATTTCAGACTGGGTTTATCTACCTAACAGTGACAAAAGAAGTTTGTTTTGAGGAAAATGGGGACTATTCACGTGCGAGGATTATGCCTAAATTGTATAATTGACAATTATTACTTTTCAGGAGTTTCATATTTTATTTTTCCAATAACATAATGTGTTATTTCCCGACATCTTTTGAAATTTTTTCTTGAAGTTCGCTCACTGTATACGAAAGTTCTGCACAAGAGCAAACATATAATTTGATTTAGACTTCAATAACTCCTCTGCGTTTGCATGTTTATTTCAAATCTTTTTGTGAGAGTTGTCTCGGGGAGTGGATCTGTTAAAATTTTAGGAGTTCCTCTAGTCACCGATGAGACAATGTCCTCAAATTTATCATCACAATTACATTACCATGCCATCACTATAAAACCAAGCACTAATTAAATTTAGGAATAAAGACGGAACAAAATATATCCTGCAAATTTGTAATTTTTTTCAAGTGGGACTCTTTTTGTCAAAATAAGGGAGTATTTATTAACCCATACGTTCTCGTTCTAGTCCAGTGAACCCTTTTTTTTAGCGCTTAACCAATAACTTTTAAGTTCAATTATCTCTAGAATACTGTTATAATTTTTTTTCTTGTCCGTTTCAAACCTTACATTTCTGTATAATACTATTAAGTGGCATGGCATTGGTTTACACTAGGATACTGAGTATGATCTGTTTTTTTATAGGGGTGTTACTGGATGACCTACTAGTTGCTGAAGATCTTGCTGCAGCTGAAACAACTAGTGCAGCTTCACATGCAGCATCAAACGTACAGGCAGGGAGGTTGGCAGGAAGGTATGGTTTTGTTGATGAAAGAACAAGGCAACCGATTCCTGAACCAGTTACTGATGGTTCCGTGGTGCTGGGAAGTCCTGTGGCACCCCCTGCTAACGGGGATATGTATACTGATATTACCACTGAAAATGCTATGCTAGAAGGTTCAAGGTAAGCCACCATATGTATACGTATATACACAGAAATTGTTCAGCTCTATAAGTCTGTTGCACATTCTTTTTTCTTTGAAGTTTATACATATGCTTAATATGGTTTCTGTACAGGAGACTGAGCAAAGGTGTTGAGTATTTAGTTGAGGCATCAACAGCAGAAGCTGAGGCTATTACTGCAACCTTGGCTGCTGCCAAAGCATGGCAGGTCAATGGAGAAGTTGAATTGCCAGACAGGGATCGGGGGGCAGCGGTAGCTGCTGGAAGGTTGGAGGATAAAAGTGCCATTGTTAGAAAATATGCACTGAATTTACTTATCATGATGTTGCAGCATAACCCCTTTGGTCCACAACTTCGAATAGCTTCTTTTGAAGCGACTTTAGAGCAGTACAATAAGAAGTTAAAGGAGCTTGTACCAGACGCCCTGTCAGAGAGTGTTTTGGATGGGTTGCCGTTGGATAATGATACTTCCAATGGAGATGGTGAGATCGATGATTCAAATGCTAGGACAATGTCTCAGCAGCAGCAAGATAGCATGACAGACAGTTGTTTGCCTGAATTAGACAATGGGATTGATCAGAAGGATAGTTCTGTACCAGACTTTGGAAATGTGGAGCAAACAAGGACATTCATTGCATCACTTGAGGCAGGCTTGTCTTTTTCTAAGTGTGTGTCTGCTACAATGCCAACCCTTGTACAATTAATGGCTTCATCTTCTGCTACTGATGTTGAGAACACTATTTTATTGCTAATGAGGTGCAAACAGTTTCAAATTGATGGCTCGGAAGCCTGCCTCCGTAAAATGTTGCCACTGGTACTGCTTTATGATAAAGCCTGGGATATATTGCGTAATTCTTTATATGGAATCAGATGATATATTTTTTTACCTTTAACTAATAAGCCTTTAGTTCTGACCTTGATAACTGTGGTGCAAAGTAATAGCATGTATTTATGGTTTTGTACAGGTATTTTCCCAGGACAAATCTATTTATGAAGCTGTGGAGAATGCATTTATTATAATTTATCCAAGGAAGAACCCAACAGAAACTGCTAAAAATCTTCTGAATCTTGCTACTGATTCAAACATTGGAGATCTTGCAGCTTTGGAGTTCATAGTTGCTGCCTTGGTATCTAAAGGTGACATTAGTAGTAGCATGGTATGCTTCTTTTCTATAACTGAGTGATGTTTTTGACAACTTAGTTGAATGTTTCTATTCTATTCTGACATTGAGTGATAATGTTCAACTAAGATTCTATCGTATGTTGGTCAAATTATGTTATTTTGGTATCCTGAACACTATTATCATTAATCTGAGAAATTCTTAACAAATTAATATATGAAAAAAAATTAAAACTTCTTTCCTACTAGAATCAAATTTAGTCCAGTAGCCTATAACTGCAAATAATATCTCCTTATTTTGATTCTAATTGCATGTGTGGGAATTTCTGGACCTTGCTGAGCGTGAAGCATCTTTTCTTTTTTCTTCTTTCTACATGCTGGTCACTTTACAAATATAGAAGGAGTTATGCTTGAAATTTTTATCACCGGTGATTTGAAGAAAATTTCAGTTCCAAAGTTTAGATTGTGCAAAAATTATCCATTATGGACCTCCATATTCTTTTGTTACGAGTATGCTCACTTCATAAATTTAATTCTCAGTAGCAACTTAGAGAAGCTTATTATCTGTCTTTTGTTCCCCAAATTTGAACATTAAACCCTTTCTGTTGCATTTGTTGTTGCAGATATCAGCATTGTGGGATTTCTTTTGTTTTAACATTAGTGGAACCACCACAGAGCAAAGTTGTGGTGCTTTTTCTGTCTTGTGCATGGCTGCAAAATCATCTCCAGGGGTTCTCAGTTCTCACCTACAGAACATTATTGATATTGGTTTTGGTCGTTGGGCGAAAGTGAAGCCTTTACTTGCTAGGACAGCTTGTATTGCTCTTCAGAGGCTGTCAGGAGAGGATCAGAAAAAACTGTTGTCTAATAGTGGCAATCGGTTGTTTGGTTTATTAGAAAGCTTAATTTCTGGGTTTGGGATTCCAGAAAACATATGGTATGCTGCTGCTGATAAAGCTATTGGTACCATATATACAATCCATCCAACTCCTGAGACCTTAGCAGCTGATCTGCTGAAAAAATATCTTAGATCTCTATTTGACTGTAGTGGAGGAGATGAGTTGCAAAATGACTCTTCCAGTGGCAAGTGTAGTTACCACAGTTCAAGTAACAAAACTCAGCAGATTTTTTTTTTATGTTGTAAGCCATATTGCCATGAATCAATTGATCTATATAGAATCATGTGTTGAAAAATCCAAAAAAGAAAGCAAAGAAAGAGAGAATGGTTGCGAATGCCAGAGCATTCATTGTAATGGCACCACACCTCTTGATGCACCGAAGGTAATGGAACTTGAGATGAGTTTTTATACAAGCAGAGTCCTATTATCCTTTCTTGTGTTAAAATTTCTGTAATTTCATCTGTATCTATTTTCCTTTATTGCCTTCTCACAGGAAAATGGTATTAATGCAGAGCTAGGTCTTACTGGCTCTGAGGATGCAATACTTGATACCCTATCTGAAAGAGCGGAGAAAGAAATTGTTTCTAGTGGTTCTAGTGAGAAGAACTTGATTGGGCATTGTGCACCTTTCCTATCAAAAGTTTGTAGAAATATTACTTTGATGCAGAAGGTGATTTCTTGACATATTTTATCCCACATCTAAGGCCATATTTGTGTGGAAATAAAATTTTCTTTTGTTTCCCTTAGATATTGAGTATTTGTTGTTTTGTTTTTGGGATAGGTATTTTTTGGCCCCAAGCATGAAGATTGGAAACAGCGACCTTGAGGTTATTCCTCAAGGCCTTCGCCATTTCTCTCACCTCCTGGGGTTTACATACAGAGGATCGTTCTTCATATCTTGTTAAAAACTTCTGATAGATCTTATTACATTTTAACCATATTATTACGTGACATTAATTCAAATGTTATTACTTCTAGAGAAAGGAGATACATTCTTTCAATTTTTATTATTTTAATTTTTTCATCAACGATATTGAATTACTTCTATTCCCCACCTTACTATGTTGTTTATGTACCTTGTGAGTATGGAACTAATTTTTCTTCTGGTTATGGTTTGTCCATTTTTATTGAACTTACATGAATAAGGTATCTTTTGCAGTATCCTGAATTGCAGGCATCTGGAATGCTTGCTTTATGTCGATTCATGATTATTAATGCAGATTTTTGGTAAACTTTTCGTATGTCTCTATGTTTGTTTTGTTGAGACAGAAGAAAAAACTCTTTAACTTTTTAACTATATATATCCAGTGATGCAAATCTCCAGCTTCTGTTCACTGTCGTGGAGAGTGCGCAGTCAGAAATTGTTCGCTCCAATTGAACTATTGCTCTTGGAGACCTGGCGGTTCGATTTCCTAATCTTATGGAACCATGGACTGAAAATATGCATGCAAGGTTGAGGGATACTTCGACTTCTGTCAGGAAGAATGCTGTATTGGTTCTTTCTCACCTCATTTTAAATGACATGATGAAGGTTTGAGAGGCTGCAAAATCATTCCATCTTATATATCTTTCTGAATGAGTTTTTTAGGGCCTGATCCTGATCATGGTTTTGGTAGGTTAAAGGCTATATAAATGAAATGGTCGTGCGATTAGAAGATGAAGATGAAAGGATTTCTAGCCTTGCCAAACTTTTCTTTCGTGAGTTGTCAAAGAAAGGTCAACTGTCACTATCCCTCTTTATTGGCGGTTTACTGCATTTTACTTTTTCTGTTTTGTATGTGCACCAAGGCATGTGATATTGAAATATCTACATTCCACTTACAGGGAGTAATCCTATTTATAATTTGCTGCCGGATATCCTTGGCAAATTATCCAACCAGAACTTAACAAGGGAATCTTTCTGCAACATAATGCAGTTTTTAATCAGTTCCATCAAGAAGGTATTACTGTAACTTGGCTCTAGTGACGTTAAATTGTTTTTAGGGACTTCTTTTATATATATAAAAAAAGGTTTCCCGAGTGTCATCTTCTTTTTATTTTTGCGGGTGAACTTTGTATTTTCTTCAGGATAAACAAATGGAAGCTCTTGTTGAGAAGCTCTGCAATAGATTTAGTGGAGTCATAGGTATGGATATTTACAACTATTTTTATTTGAATTTCATACCAGCATTTGCGCTGGTATGAGCTCATCTTCTTGTGCTAGCCATTTCAAAAGTATTGTCGTACCAAATAAGATTAAACACTATTGAGTGTCTATTTCTTCTTAAGCATTGGCAAGGCATATCTTAAACTGCAATGGTACAAAATAATTACATGATATGTTGGACTTGTAGATCAGAGCACTGTACAGAACGGATTTGTAGGTCATGCTTGCCTTGGAAAGTTTTGTAAAATGTTGATTTCAATTTTGAGCCATTTTTGTGATTGCCAATATATGCTTGTTTTGTAATTACTAGTTGTGCCATTCAAGTGAGTAACCAGTTGAAAGCGTACGCATGAAATTCTTACTTTTTTTGACATCAGTTTAGCAAATCCTCTGTAACTATTATTTTCCCACATAAATGTGATGTAGCGAAGCTTAAGTCATTATCTAAAGTGGAGTTGAGGTTATCATTTTTGCCTTCCCATTTTTAAACATTTTCTTCAGTATGTCAACTTGCAAAAACAATGTTAGTTATTATTTTCTGAATTTCAATATTTCAGGTCTCTATTTGTACTTTATCTCTTGTATTTAGTTATATTCAGTTGGAGGATGAGAAGCCTAGAAGCTAATGGTGGCTTTTGTTCACTAGTATACCGCTCTTTGGTGCAAATATTAAGCAATGGGAATATATATCTTACTGCCTCTCCCAGCTATCTTTTACTGATAAGGGCATGAAAAAGCTGATGGACTCATTTAAGACATATTAGCATGTCCTATCTGATGATTCTGTGATGATTCTTGTATTGTATTATTTAAAATTAAAAGAATCTAAATTAAAAGAAACTAAGTTAATTTTAAAAAGTATCATATAATATAATATGGAAGAGATGGATGAAGACGGTAAGAAAAATTATGTATTGTAATATACCAATTAACATAAAAGAATATTAGAAATTAATAGTTTATGTATTATTCAACAATATTTGGAAATATAACACATTTTATATGAATAAATATCGATCTAGTCAATTAATTTATTGGATTAAGAAATTTTTTATTTTGGCACTTAAGAGGCAGTGGCGTGGATAAGAATTTTTTTCTTTTTTCTTTTGTAACAAAATTCTCTTCACTTTGCTCTCTCTATGTAAAGCCTGGTCATATCATATCATCAGTTGAAATGACGATCACATTTTGAATTTAGGTGGCTATGGCGATGACTTCTTCTTCTTCTGTAAAATCTCTCTTCTATACTCTTCCAAATGAGCTTAACGTTCATGTAAGGTCTTAACTCTCTCTTTATTATAATAAATAAATATATTTGCTTTTCTTTTTTGAATAAATAATTAAAGAAGAAATGCTGAAATTATTGAAAGGACCCTTTTGTTTGTTTCATGAACTGAAAATTAATTGAGCTGCTGGCTATGACTACTATTTTGACTTTGTTTAGGTTTCTCTATTTTGCAAAACAAATACATAAATAAATTTACTGTATGTCCGATTGTACTTGAATATAAAAAAAACTTATTTTTTTTGAAATCTGAGAAAATCTGATAGCAATGTTTTGGAAGATTCCAAGACAATAGTGAAATAATATCCGACTGGCGTTCTCTTTCTGATTTTATTTGATTACAAAAGGGAATTTTGGGGATGTATGTTAAACTTGTAGGGGTTTATGACTACAAGGAGTTTACCTTTCGGTTGCAAAAAACTGGTTATCGGTAAGGGTAATTCGGTGTTGTTTACAAAGAAAGTTGTATTGAACTACTTGAGAGACAAAGAAATGGATGTGAAAGCATCGGCATTAGTTGATAGTGTTGTCGAAATTGAGAAAGGTTTGTGTTGTCATAGTGTTAATTGTAGCTTGATTTGGGCTTACTTCTGATTATTAATTAGTTTAGTTTAATTTTATGGCGGAGGAGGAAGCTGAAAAGCCAAGTATCGCAACAATGTTGATGAATTTTGAGAGTAAGTTTGATCCTTATGGTTCAATGAGTGTACCTCTTTATCAAACAGCAACGTTCAAGCAGGTAATTTCTGTGATCATTTTCTAAATTTTTATGATTATTTTAAAACTAAGAGATTATTTTTGTTATTTTATCGCTCAGTTTGATATTTAAGTATATAAATTAGATGAAAAGATACTTTTCCAGGTTTTTTGGGATTTGCTTTTCTTTAAACTGATTTTGTGGCCTCAACCAAATGTTTCATTGTACAGTTGGATCTGCTATATAGTATAGGCTTTACAGCCTCTCTTCCAAAATATAAGATCAGTAGTGACTTTTTAAAGTCCACTTAAGACATTTTTAAACTCAAAATTGACGTGATATTTTTTTTATTAATTTTAGTTAGTACGTTGATGAATATTGTTAACTATCTAAAAAGAATTACTCATCGTAAAATTTATTTTTTCATAATTTTTAATAAATTATCTCAATTTTGAGTTTGAATGTCTCAAATTGACTTTCAAAAGTCAGTAATGATCTTATAATTTGAAACGAAGGGAGTACTATTTTATACCAACATAGATAATTTGAGTGGATATTAATGCATGTTCAAGATTAGCTCTCTCTCTCTCACACACACATAACTAAAGCTTGCCTGAGAGGTTGTGGCTACATGCTAGCACACATTTCAAGTGTTAATATGGAATCTCAAGCACTTGGCAAGTTCGCTCTATTGTTATTGTTAGGCACTTCTGGTATTGGGCATTACCTATGTGACATACTGACATCCTTTATCCGTTGTTGTAATATCACCAAAGCTGAGTTTTTCACTCTTCTGCAGCCTAACGCGACAGAGAATGGTCCTTATGATTACACTAAAAGTGGAAATCCTAACCGAGATGCATTAGAAAGGTCTGAATATCTATTTGCTATTTCTTTTGACATAATTTGTTCACTGCTCTATGCCTTCGCCTATAAGAAAGCTTTTTCTCTCCATATTCTCAGCATCCTAGCAAATCTTGATAAAGCAGATTAAGTATTTTGCTTTACCAGTGGAATGGCTGCTTTGGTTGCCGTCAGTCATCTTGTTGGAACCGGTGCTGTTTCACATTGCCTCTTTTACTTTTCACGTCTTACACATATTTTAGGCATATTGTTTGCCTAAAATACTACTAGCAATTACACGCAAGTATACGTGGTTACTCATGCAATATAGTGGCAAATAGAGTATCGTTCCCACAAAGAATAATCTAATAATTAATTGACCCATGATTACCAACCCTTGATTAATCCAACTCTATTTAAACGAATGAATCCAACGGTGCGAATTAGCCAATTGAATTAATGAAATTAACTATGAACAATAACTATTAAAATGAAATGTCAAGATCACAATTTCCCTCGATATTGTACCCAACTCCTCCACTCCCTATTTAATTAATCAATTGTTGCAAATTGCTAACCAAGAATTTATAAGTATTTATCTAACTCATTCCAAGATTAGATAAGTGTTCTCATTCCTAATTAATTCACTATATTCCTATGTGAACAATTAACAATAAGTCAAAAATTATCAATTCTAATTTAAGTTCATGCGACAATTAGGTATATTCATGTCCCTCTTGCAAATTGAATATTCACCTCTAAGAAGAATAATCCACCACATGTATCATATTCCACACCCAATCTAGAATCAACATTCCCATATCATCTAGATCGATAGATTAATTGATGATCACACAACTTTTATGTAAAATACAAAATATGATAAACAATCTTGCAAACAATTGGTCATAATTAAATAGAAAATAAATCAATTAAATCCAATCATCGGGTTCCATTGTAATCTTGAATAGAAATTAGTTCATGCTAAAAAGAGAAAACATATTCATCATCAAATCCATCATCATAATCAAAGTACAAAGATAGAAGAATAAGGATAAAGAAATAATTTGAGATCAGGTTCTCTTTTAGTCCTTCAATCCTCAATCTTGATTTATTTTTCCTTCCAGAAAAAGTCTTTGCTGCTGAGGATATTCTCTTTATCTCTCCCTTTTGATCATAATAAATATGTGTATTTAGTCTTCTATTATGACTTCTTAATATCCAGGACTTCTCTCCTTACGTGTTCTTCTTAAACTGAGACTTAATAGCTAAAAAGGTCTCCTCATCGCCGCACACACGCGCCCCACGCGCTCAGATAATTGGACCAGCGTCGCAGCTCAACATTCTTAGCGCCGCGACTCTCTAAGTTATGTACGTCGGTCTGTCAAGCCTTCATCCTTGCTCCAAGCCTTGCCTCAGACCATTAGCATCATAATTAAGCTAAATAAACACCATTTATTGTTCTTTCTCCGTTCAAGATTGCATCTTCTATTCCTGCATAAAAACATTAAAATGCATCAAGCTAAACTAAAGATACTTAAGAGCTCACAAAATAATTAAGTTAAAAATACATGATACATGGCCTCGTGCCTTGTGGCTTCTTGTGTTAGGTGTTTGGATTGCTATTTGCTGCTGCTTGTCAGCTTGTCATGGCTTTGGGCTGTTGATTCTCCTTTTGTGCTCCTTGTTTAGACCTTGTCGCTCCTGTCTTATGGCCTTATCTGCTCGTCTGCCTCTACTAGTTTCTGATGGCTCATGTTGACTGCTGGTTTCCTTTCCTTGCTACTTCGTGCTTCCGCTGCTTAAGTTGTTTTCTGGTGCAGCTGTTGTTGTTGCCATTGCCTGGGTTGGGCTGATGCTTCCCTGTTGCCCTTCTCCTTTGTTGTGCTTGTGCCAGCTTCTCTGCTTTGCTGCTGGCTGCACTTCTTTGACCCATGCTAATGTTATTGGAATGAGGCTGCCCTTGTTACGCTGTTTTGGCATCCACAATTATTGTTGGTTTGACTCTGCCCACTTGGGGCCTAATAAACATTCATCTAAGCCTTCATTCCTACCTACTTGTAGTCCATTCCTTAAGGGTCGAACTTATCCAATTCTTAACTAGTACCATTTATCATTTGGGCCAATAGTTACCAGTGGTTTACTAGAATTATTCTAGGCTTTCCTATATGGTGTGGATCTTCTTATTCATTAGGTTCACGTCCTACCCTCAATACACCGGGTTACACGTGAGAGGGAGATGATTGTTAGAGTATTTAGAAGAGTTGGTTACTCAACATGATATCCCTTGTTGATCCGACGCTTCTTTGAGGGGCAGTCTCTTCCAAATACACTTTAATGCCCTTTAGCTAAAGTTGCATTTGAGGGGGAGTTTTATGCTCTCAGGTTATATCCCTTGTTGATGTCCTTCCAACACTCATTGTTAATGTTTCTTCCAACATGGGATTTCCCGTCATGCTAGTTTGCACTCTTCCAAATACTCTTTAGCTCCACTCTCTCGTATGATTGATTCCTTGTGTTTCCAGTAGTCTTCCTTGTTTGGAGCTGCTGCTCTGTTTTGCTGGTATGGATTACTCTTATGGTCGGTTCTATGGCTTTAGTCGGATGTAACTATGCTGTTGGATTCATTTGATATGGGATGGCTCGGCTTTCTGCCATTTTGGTTGGTTTTTCGGCTTCCATGTGTTCCACCCTCTTCACGTGCCTCTCTTTGTTTCTCATGTCTTTGGCCGCCGATAGTCGCTCTTATTTCTTTGCTCCATTGAGAGTCCCCATCTTGTCTAACTGGGTTTCATGAAATTTGCACGTGGTCGACCTTCACTCTTAGGTTGTCGTGGGCTAATTGTTCTTGATTTACGCACATCTCCCCACTTCACGGTGGTGATTGCTAGTTCATGTTGTGGTGATTGTTGGACTTTAGTTAGCAACTCATTTCTTGCTTTTCCAAGCCAAATGTCGACTACTTGTTGCTTAGTCCACGCCCACGTAGGTCATTTTACTCACAAGGCTACTGTTTGCCACCCACCACCCACTTTATTACTCCATTTGTGGAAGTTTCAAAGCTGGTATTTGTGGCCGTCTTTGTTGCAGATTCGCTCTGTTGTTGGTTTGCCTCGGTTGTTGACTGGGTGTCTTGTTTCTTGGCATCTTGTTGTTCTTTGTCTCTTTCACGGTCTTCTTTGCTTTCATTGCTTTCTTCTTCATTGCTGTAGTGCTGCTCTTCTGCGATTCTTTGGGATGCTTATTGTGGGTGCCTTTGTTTGCTTCTGCTTTGTTACTTTCACTGCTTGTGACCCTCTTTGTCGGCCGCCGTGTTGTGCTTGTTCTTTGTTTTGTTTTGCGATCATTGCAATTCTTTGCATTTCTTTACTATCTTTGTTGTTTTCTTTGCTATGTTGTTTCATCCATTGTGTTTCAAGTTGGGTATGCAAGACATCTATACACCAACTTGAGGGGGAGTGTTAGCAGATGTTAGTGACGCAGCACCCATAACATGCAGACGTTAGTGATGTTAGTAGCATAACATGCTTTACACTTAAACATTTCACATTTCCCTCTTTTTCCTTCTAGAGTTAGGCTAGCATTTATGTATAAATATAGCTACTTGTTTTATGAAAATTACATAACACAGAAATGTAGATATTCGATGTGAGAAGTCTTCCTACATCAGTTTCTCTCTTTCTACTTTCTTTCTACAGTTACAAAATACCCTTTTATACACAACACGGGAGGGAGTGTATTCAATTACACAAAACGACACCGATATCTCACGCAAGAACGTGAGGTGTCCCTCACCTCCCTTTTTGCCTTATTATTGTTATGGTTCTTATTGTTATATTTCTCGACTGTTGCTTTTTCTTGAATATTTATGATATTTTGAATGTAAAATTTTTGCATCTGTGATGGCATGACTTAGTTTTTGCATATAATTTTTTCTTTGTGGAATCATATAGCTCTTTAATAAATAGCAGGTTGGTGAAGGAATTGGATTTCCTACAAAATGCAGAAGGATCTGGATTAGCGTCATTTGACTGTTGAATCTGTTTACGAGGCATTAAGACAATGGCCTTGCATGTTGAGAAGCAATAGGTGCTATTCTGCCTTGATGTGACCTTTCAGGCTTCTAAGTTCTAATAAATAAGTAGTGTACTACTTATAATAAATAAATAAATGGTATAATTACATTGATATCCTCTTCAAGTATGCACCTGGTTCTTCAATTTTTCTCCTTTTCCACTATATTTAAAACCCAACATTTTTATTGTTCACTATAACCCATAACATTGACAATCTTGGGCAATCATCAAGGTATCCTTCAACGCAATAGCTTGTTACGGTACAAATTATTTTAGGTGAAGTGCACCATGAACAGACCCCACATATTTTTGGTTATGTTATAATAGATTGTTGGAATCCTTGTACTAGGATTTAAGAACATAGGACACATTATATGTAATTCATTTCCGTCCAACTTCTCCATCATCAATTGATGAATATGTAGTCAATTGAGCTCTCCTTACTCAGTTGCGTATTCTGCCATATTAAAGTAGGGAGAGGATCCTTTCCATTCCCTAGGGAATGGGAGAATCTCCGGTCCTTTGCGTTAGAGTCCAACACGTCACAAATGTGTCTGAAGAGTAGTTCAGATCAAACCATCTCAATCAGGAGTGCAGGACTTAATAAGTTATTTTTTCAATTCTTTACGAGAGTAATGCAAGTGGCAGCCACGACTAGACCAGCCATAGCCATCATGGTGACACCTAGTCTGATATTTGAAGGCGAGCCCTGGCTAACCCAAAAGTCTACCATAGACACCGCCAAATATACTGATGGTACTGTAGCTGCATTACCATGTTGATAATGAGTGAGAGCTGCCAGAGTCACCAGCAACAACAACGAAATAGTAACGCTCTCGCTCCTTGTCACTTCCAATTTTCTTTAGGGTAATGACTGCTATTTGCAAGTTAAATGACAGCTTTTGGTTGTAATATCTAAGTAAAAGATCTTGGCCATTGATTTGAGTTGGGTTGAGCTGTCTGTTGTCAAAATGTGGTTCCATGGTAGAGGGTCCACTGCAATTATTATAACCTGTCTATCTCTTTCTCTCTGTGTTTCCTGACTTCCTTTGTCTCAAAATGAGAGTTCACTTTCTTGAACTGTAGTTTTATAGAAAAATTTGAATTCAACGTAATGAATGGTCAAGATTAAAACTTAATAGCATGAGATTCTATACTTAAGTGTAGTTTTATTGAGTAGATGTTCGAATTCATTGCGTCTCCCGCAGCAGCAATTGCTATTGAAGGTTTAAAAGTATGGTTTCGTAGGAAAATTTGACTTTAAACTTAACTCGGGAAATCGTTTCGTACTGTAAAGCAAAATCAAAGGTGCTTAGCTGGCTAGATTCGAACTTGCTCATTGTTATGAGATTCTGTACATAATTTGAAAGCGAACTCTCATTTTGTGGGTTTTAGAAAAGGAAAGTTGGACTCACAATTTGGGATGGATGGAGTATATGTTTGTTTATCTATGTTGCGTCTTTTCCAACAGTCAATGCTTATTGATGTTTTACAGACGGATTATAATGTCAGTTATGTTATAGGGATTGTTGTTTGAAGGTCTACTTGGAATGTGCTTCCCTGTAATGATCAACATATTGGAATGAATGTCGTGGCATATTTTGGCAGGAGAATGCACAAAAGATCGCAGAGTTTCTCTCTTCCCATCCCCGGGTGACGAAGGTTAATTATGCAGGCCTTCCTAACCATCATTGGTGCTCTTTACACTATTCTCAGGTACAACTTTCAGATCATATTATTTAATACCAACTGAAATTTATTCACATCACCATTGTCCACCCACTTCCTCTTCTTTATTATATTTATATGCTTCTTACAGGCAACCAAAGGGGATCAGGTGCTCGGTTTCCTTCTGAGGATCATTGGCACTCTCTAAGCACATAACTGAGACCACCAAGTATTTCAGCATAACCGTCAGTTTTGGTATTCTTCCTATTCGAGTGCAAATGTTCACCATAGTTGCTAGTTCATTATCTGGTTTAGAAAATAATATAAAAGCATAAAATTTCATCTCCTTAATTTTGAATGTTCATTGGATAATGTGATCGTCTTCAATTTGCAGGGAGTGTGAATTCGGTCATAAGCATGTCCTACTTTAGGTCCCACACATCCATACCAGTTGAAGTACGAGAGGCTAGAGGTCTAACCGAGGATCTTGTTCGTATCTCTGACGGAATTGAGGATGTGAATGACTTGATTACTGATCTAGACCATGCTCTAAGTACAGGACCTATGTAGGGGCATGAAAAGGATTAAATTTTGAAATATTTACTTGATTGCTAAGAACTGACCTTTTTTAGGTCCTTATTTTATGATCTGATGAGATTACCAGTATCTAGTGTTCTAAAATAGAAAATGAAGATGTATGCATCTTGCAATATGAGTAATCTTTTTTCTACTATTGAGTGGGAGTTCAACCGTTCTCCTTTTCTACAACAGGGAACAAGTGGTTTGATTTACTTCATTAGCTAAGCTTATCAGGAGGAGATTGGTGCCCAAGTTAAATAAATTTGAAAATTTTGTCGGTCTAAAAACAGTTTATTCTAAACATAACTAACAAAGTGTCCCAACATATGAAATTTAATGTTAATATCTGCAAACAAATGGTGTAAACACCAATAACAAACATACCTAGGGTGTCCCGGAACACGTGTTACTCTAATATTAGCATGTTAGAATTGAAGGACTCGACTCTCGGGATTGAATTTAAGAAATAATTGTATAATATTTAATATAATATTAATTGTTTATATTATTCTTATATTGAAAAAGGGTGTTATTTATTGAACAAAAAATAGTGAGAAAATTAAAATTATATTTAATATTTGAGATAATATTAGAAAATATTTGAGGACGCTGCCGTTGCTGCTATGTTTAGCAGTATCAGATGAACAATCAACGGAAACTTGTATTCCTCATCATCAACAAATCCAGTTCTTCCCACCATTTTCTACAAAAATCACTTCATCATTTCTCAACTGTCCCTCCTCGTTTGGCAAAACTCACCTCCAAAATGTGTATTCAACTCTTCAAGAACTGCAAATCCATGATAGAACTGAAACAAATCCAAACTCAGCTTTTCAGAATTTGTATTCACCAAAAAGACAACGTTCTCAAAAAGCTCATGGTCGTATGCGCAGACCCATCTCAAGGAAATTTACGTTACGCCCAGAAAATCTTTGATTACATCATCGAAACCCCGTCTTTGTTCATCTACAACGTGATGATCAAAGCTTATGTGAAGACCAATTGTTACAAAAAGTTCTAGACTAATATTAATTGACAAATTTATATATATATATATATATATATATATATATATATAGTCTCCATCCGTGACAACCGATTGCAGTGGCGGAACCAGAACGTTTTTTGTAGGGAGTCAAAATTTTTAAACTATGCGAGCCGAAATTATTAATACCACCACTTGCTTCGGAACTTGATAATTAATTATTATTATTTTTTTATCAGCAAAAAGTCTTTTTAAGTTATGAAACAAAAGTTTATGGTAGAACCAAAATACCATATCTACAAACCACAATTTCAAAATATGAATGCACACTCCCTGATAACAAAAATTACCTCCAAAGATAACAAGCACATAATATAATTCATTATACAAAAGCCATTCATTGAAATTATACTTCACTTAGTTTATACCAAATTTTAAGACTGCACCTCACCTGCCTAGAACTTCAGCATGCAATAAGGCATAAGCTCAGTTTTGCATAAACGTCCCAAAATTTCATAACTTGTACACTTTCTAATATGCATACATGACCCAAATATCCACACTGAGATTACATTATAATTCAATTATATATATCATATTTCCTTTATATAATATACCAATTCTTTTATTTTAATTAACCCTTTCCATTGAAACATTTTAGCAAACATAAGATAAGCACAAATTACTTTCAAAAATGTTCAGAGTTCATTAATCATGAACAAACCCAGATTTTAGTTTTAAATCAGTACTTAATCAATTAATCCTTCATGGCTTCATATAATTACAACATCCAAAATTCCAAATAACAATTAACACAAAGTATCACACCAATTTGTTTATGTATATGATTACCAAAATTGAACTGAGAATAATTGAATAAATATATCATTACCTTTTATTTGAGTTTCTTGCTTTCGACTCTTGATTTTAATTTGAAATCTTGAAGCTCGACTCTTGATTTTAAGTCCAAAGCGATCATTTCGATTGGAGATGGAAGCCGCATGAGGCTGGCAAGAGAAAAAAAGGCGAAGAGTAAGAAAGTGAGAGCACGATTGTGAGTTATGCCTTAATAATAATTTTTTAATGAAACGACGATAAACCATGTTTTTTTTAAAAAGAGAGAAACAAACACTGTAGAAGTTTCGAGAAGAAGAGACGACCGAGAACACTTGCATTTGCCTCCACCACCCCCTTTAGTCCTTTGATCGAGCCTCCCTCTCACCGGGGTCAAATGCCCCCCCCCCTAGTTACGCCTTTGCCGATTGTCACGAACACTATTCCAGCAATCGTTATCACGGACATTATTCAAACAATCATAATTTTAACCCTTAATTTTGATATTGAATGGTCCAGATTAATCTCAATTTTTCCCCTGTCGCTAAAAACTCTAGCGGCACCAATTTTCTTTATAATGGCATGTGTAATTTTGAAAAAAGCCTCTCATATTATTGTGGCGCACTGCCTACCGCTACAAGCTGTGGCGGCAGTGTGGCTAATTTATTGACATAATCAAAAAATGCATGTTATCATTATTGATTATACTATGGGACCTCAACAAATGAAGGAAATAGAGACTAATGCCTTGTCATGATTAAATGACAATATGAATACAATCTTTTTATAATTTAAATTCTTTTTGTAATTTAAACTCTTTTTATAATTTAAATTCTTTTATGTCAATGTTAATATTTTATGTTATTTAAATTCTTTTTTATAATTCAAACTCCTTTTCTTATTTAAACTCATTTTATAATTTAACTCTCTTCATAATATAAACTCTTTTTGTAATTTAAACTATTTTTATAATTTAAAGCTGTTTTGTAATTTAAACTCTTTTTATAGTTTAAAGTCTTTTATGTCGATGTTAATATTTTATGTTATTTAAATTCTTTTTTTATAATTTAAACTCTTTTTCTTATTTAACTCTTTTTATAATTTAACTCTCTTTATATATAATATAAACTCTTTTTGTAATTTAAACTCTTTTATAATTTAAACTCTTTTTGTAATTTATACTCTTTTTATAATTTAAAGCGTGAGACCCCAGATTTTATCAATAAAGATTTAAATTTTGTCGAAATAATTTTTTTAATATTATGGTGTGAATTTGAGATAATATTATAGTTGTGGGTAGTATTTATAAATTTTGCAAAGTATGCAGTGGTTATATTATATTCGATTGGTGGGAATATTCGGTTTAGCGGGGAATATTCGATGCAATGGCTCAATCATTTGTGGACCCCACAGCGTAATTATTGTCGGATTGAGAAAAGCGACAAAAATATTTTATTGAAATAACGGCGGAAGTTTTCTGAATTGATCTTGTTGAACTACTCGGTAGTAAAAGTACGATGTCACGTGTGGTTGCGTAGTAGTACTTTGCGGTATTGATTATTGATGCTTATGTTAGAAGTCACTCGGTTTGATTCCATTATTGTCGATTAATAATATGAATTATTATAGCGATAATGACGTTTTATTTTATTCGTATTATTAGCGTAATAAAGCGAAACATCTTTTATATAAAATGAGAATACTTTATTAAAGTTATTCTATAAATAGAATATATTATATTTTATTATGCGTAGTGTTGCATAGTATTTTGCATAGTAGTTTTTTGCATAGTGTTGCATAGTGTTTGCATAGTAAAATATTTTTATATAAATAGAATATATTATATTTTATTTAAAAGATTTTGCTTTAAATATGGACCGTCAGATTAAAGTAAATCAATGCAGACCGATTCATGGATTAATTACTATGCATTCTATTTTCCTATAAATAGAAGCTCATTCCTTCATTATTTTCTTACGAATTCTTTGAAACTCTGTAGAGAGAAACTATAGAGAAAGAAGAAAAGTATTCGCTACTTCACCTCGCGCGATATTCGGTTCTTCTAAGGTAAGGGATATTATTTGTTGTCTTAAGTAAAAGTGTTATTCTTTCTTATTCATGAAGAGAACTTACATTATTCCATTCATTATTATTACATTGGAATAACTTTGTAAAAGTGGCATACCTATACATAACTTTGTATATGCACGGCAGATACCTATACTTGGTGAAATCCTTATATTATTCCATTCTTATTTATTACATTGGAATAACTCTTTGTATCTGTGGAATCCCTATACTTGGTGATCTTCTTACATTATTCCATTCTTTATTATTACATTGGAATATCATGCATGCATGTTTTACAGGACTGGTTCCATTGTTTATTATTCGCATTTATTATTACATTTGGAATATCACATGCGTGTGTTTTACATCGGATTGGTTCCATTGTTTATTATTATTCAAAGATTTATTATTATTACATTGGATCATCACATCGATTGTGAATTTCACTGACTGGTTCCGATTATTATTATTACATTGGAATAACTGCATCGCGCAAGCAACCGCATGCGTGGTGATTTCTTTTGTTATTCCATTCTTTATTATACCCGGTTGGTTAAAACTTTGACTTCTATACTCCATGAAATTAGTAGAATATCCTTGATATTTGTGTTTCATCCGATATCTTTTCATGGAAATATTCTTACGATCATTCTTGAATTTTACTCTACAAAGCAGTATCTTGTTGACAATTTGGACGTTAATAAATCCTAGAGAAATTAATTCTTGAACTTGTTTTATTGAATTCTTATATCATTGTCATCATCCTCATGTTTATATTATGTTGAAAGTTATCTTTTTGGCTTACGTGCATAGATGAACTTAGTATGATTATGACCGAGGGTTCATTCGGTATAATCATGGCTTGATATAAATGATGTGACAAAAGTCCTCGGTGGCTTTGTAATGCGTTGATGGATAGTTTTGGTATGATTATGACCGAGGGGTGATTCGGTATAGTCATGACCATTGATAATTTGATGAAAATTCTTGGCCAAGTGATGTACGGGGATGATTAGATATTGTGGTTTATTCATTAAGTGAGTCTTAGAGATAAAAATTGATGAAAACCTTTTAAAACCTAAAAGATAGTAGACTTTATTTTCTACTTGACTCTTTTAATGGATTGCATATTCATGCAGATTAAAGCTGGTTGTCTATTGTATTTTATCGGTTTAACCTTTGTTGAAGGCTAATGATAATTTATTACGCATTATCTTAGTCGTAATATTTCTTCTTGGGCTAGTTGAGCTCACCCTTTCTTTCACCGTTCTCTTCGAGGAAATGAGAACATATTTGAGACGAGTCGAGGGGAGCAGTAATGGTCGAGAGGATAGCATTAGTAGTCCTCACTATTACGTGAAATAGTGTGATAATAGTTGTAATGAGGACTCCTTTTTGAGTTGTATAATATCTAGTAGACAATATTTGTATTCAAACTCACGATTTATGTCAGTATTGCATACGACAGTTATGTTAGTAAGTTGTTTTGAATTTATGTACCATGTAAGTGGCGACCCAAGATGGGTGATGTATACTAAATTTGGGGGCGTCACGGTTAATATCGAGCTTAGGATATGATCCACATGGTGAGATGTGAGATAAGAACTAGGAGGGTGAGGGGAATTCCTTCGTTAGTATGACCTACCTAAATTTATTTGGTATTTAATTGGTCGGTCAGAGTATAGGGATAATATGTGATATGTTAATTAACCCTTGTTTTGTGACAGTGTTTGAGAATGGCATATGAAAATGTTGAGATAAGCAATGAAGCACATGAGAGTGTTGATTCATTTCAAACAAAAGGTAACGACCAACAACACGATAATAATCATCTTTTGGTGGTGGCAACAATCGAATAATGATAACCATCGTGGGGGAAATTATCATGCCAAGAATGGTAACCACTTCAGTGGTAATCATGGCAAAGATAATAGAAGTGGAAATTGCAAGAAGAGAATGTCATTTAGCCCAATTTTGTTGTGCACCAAAGTCAAGTCTAGCTGGGACGGTGGCACCAAAGGTGGATATGGACAAAACAAAGTCGTTGGTTTTAGGAAGTGCATTTTCATGACTTCTCAGCGAGTAACTTGAACGAAGTTAGCACGAGTTAGTTAATTATAAATTACGTAAGTCTATACCTTATAAGATCTGGGTTCTACCCATTATTTTATCTCTCTTGCTTGCGTTCAGCGTTTAAATTTGACTCAGGAGAAGTTAGACTTTGACTTATTGGTTGAAACTTCGTTAGTAGGAGCCTTCGTTATCGCTTACTTATTTTAAATCTTGTTTGATTCAAATAAACACTTTCACGTTACTGTCGATCTTATCTTTTTGAAAATACTTGTCTTTGATGTGATTTTAGGAATCGATTGGTTAACTACTCATCATGCTTTTCGTAAGATTGTTAGCTTTTATATTCATAACCAACTGTTATACTGAATTCAAAGTAACCAAACCCTAAAGTTAATCACCTTTGTTATATCAAGCCATAAGTAAAGAGCCCCGATCCTTTCGTTGTTAACTTCCTTGTGTGGAATGCACAAGCCGGACTTTACGTAGGTGACGTCGTGGATGAAGATGGCAAGTTGATAGGTATCATTGTGAGGTCTTATCCGGGTTAAGGGATAGAAGTCATGAGTTGGTATTAATGTGACGTACTATTCAAGTCTTGGACGAGAGAATGATTTTTGAATGATATTTCATCATTAATAAATTTCTTGGCGTATTCTTGAAGATTTCTAGCCTACCCTAGGCGTGAAATCGAATTTTGTATTGACCAAAGTCAAAACCCACATTTTAAACCCTCAAATATTTCTTCAACTAAAAGGATGCATTTACGAGGATTATGATGAAAGTCATAATAAAAGCATTGGACTAATGAAAATCATGGGTATATGAAGTATTAGTAAGTGTTATGATGAGTTATGTTGGTTATTATGTGAAAACATGAAAGTTTCTTAGAAATCACAAAGAGTTGAAAATCGATTTTGGTGAAAAGCGTAACATGAAATTCAATTGACCATATCTCCTATTATATTTTGAATTTTTGAATGTGGTCAAGTCCTAGAGTTAGATCTATGAGTTACCTAACTAATCCAAGTGGAATTCTTGGAAAAGGTGTTGTAGATTTTTGTGTGGACTGATTTTAGCAAAGGAGTGCAAAGCTGCAAAAACCAAGAAAAAATTCTTTGCCATGATTTTAGAGGGCTGTTTCGGCCACTTAAATTATGAGAAAAATTCTGGCCTTTTGGGACATGAAGGTATATGGTATAAAGTACATCCTTTCCAAAAATGAGCTCATTCGACTTAAAATGATGAGCAAGTTATGACTATTTCAATATTTAGGTTTTCAAAACGAAAAACGCTTATAACAGGAGTTCTATAACTCAGATGACCATGAAATTTAAACTGGAAGCTCACGTTAACATGTGTAAGGTCTTGGCAAGATTTGGGAATTTTTGGAGTTAAACTTGAGGTAGCTAATTTCTTAAGGAATTAATTAGAAATTGATTTTTGAAAATTAGTAAATGAATTTTAAAAATTTAGAAAAATATATTTTCATTATGGGACTATATTATGCTAAATCCCAAAAAAGAAATATTTTGGGACTGATTTGGTATTTTTCATGAAAATAGTTTAATTTACGAACATATGAGTTAAATATGTTATGTGAAGTAATAACAAAGTTGAAAATAGGATTTTATGGCTAGAGAATCCTATATAGAGTATATGCATATTTTGTTTTGAGGATTTGATAATTGGTGATGATATCTTATGAGTATGGCATTTTTGAATGATTAAATGCATTATATGGTAAAAGCGTAAACAATTGAGATAAATTGTTTATAAATTTAAGAAGTGATTAAAATATTGTTATAATATTAATAATATTTGATTATAAGATTATTAAGTGATTGATAACATGGGGATATTCTTGAATCTGGATAAATTATATTATAAATGTTTAATATTTATCCTTTATCTCATTTGATTGATTCTTTATATCATTATCCTCATGTTTATGTTATGTTGAAAGTCATCATGGCTGTAGTGCGTAGATGGACTTGGTATGATTATGACCGGGGATTGTTCAAAGTATAATCATATTAGTAATTGAAAACACGATTATCATTGTACGTAGTGCATGGATAATTTGTGGTCGTGATACTAATGAATACACGATTATCTTTGGTCGTAGTCATGGATAATTTTTTGGTCGTGATACTAATGAATACACGATTATCTTTGGTAGTAGTGCATGGATAATTTGTGGTCGTGATACTAATGAATACACGATTATCTTTGGTAGTAGTGCATGGATAATTTGTGGTCGTGATACTAATGAATACACGATTATCTTTGGTAGTAGTGCATGGATAATTTTGTGGTCGTGATACTAATAAATACACGATTATCTTTCTTTGGTAGTAGTGCATGGATAATTTGTGGTCGTGATATCTAATGAATACACGATTATCTTTGGTAGTAGTGCATGGATAATTTGTGGTCGTGAAACTAATGAATACACGATTATCTTTGGTAGTAGTGCATGGATAATTTATGGTCGTGATACTAATGAATACACGATTATCTTTGGTAGTAGTGCATGGATAATTTGTGGTCGTGATACTAATGAATACCACGATTATCTTTGGTAGTAGTGCATGGATAATTTGTGGTCGTGATACTAATAAATACACGATTATCTTTGGTAGTAGTGCATGGATAATTTTGTGGTCGTGATCTTAATGAATACACGATTATCTTTGGTAGTAGTGCATGGATAATTTGTGGTAGTGATACTAATGAATACACGATTATCTTTGGTAGTAGTGCATGGATAATTTATGGACGTGATACTTAATGAATACACGATTATCTTTGGATCAGTAGTGCATGGATAATTTGTGGTCGTGATACTTAATGAATACACGATTATCTTTGGTAGTAGTGCGGGATAATTCGTGGTCGTGATACTTAATGAATATCCTTGGCACGTAGTCTGGGGATGATTCGATGATATAGATTAATTATTGAAATTTGAGTCAAAGAATGAAATATTAATTCATGGATGTGGTAAAAAGTCATCTTTGGTAGTAGTGCATTGATAGACTTGGTATGATTATGACGAAGGATTATTCGGTATAATCATGGATCAGTAATTGAAAACACGAATATCCTTGGCGATTGGTGCATAGATAATTCGTGGTGGTTGATGATACTTAATGGCTGCGTCTCGGCATTATTGGTTTCTGATTGTATATCTTTGGCACTGTAGTGCAAAGATGAATTGTTAATTAATATCTTTGGTAGGATTGCAAAGATGAATTTAATGTTTTCAACGATAAAGGTATTCAAGGTATCCTCACCTCTTTATCATACCAGTATCGTACCCCTAATTTCGAGGGCGAAATTTCATAAGGAGGAGATTGTGAGACCCCAGATTTTATCAATAAAGATTTAAATTTTGTCGAAATAATTTTTAATATTATGGTGTGAATTTGAGATAATATTATAGTTGTGGGTAGTATTTATAAATTTTGCAAAGTATCAAGTGGTTATATTATATTCGATTGGTGGGGAATATTCGGTTTAGCGGGGAATATTCATGCAACTACTCAATCATTGGTGGACCCCTAATGTAATTATTGTCGGATTGAGAAAGCGACAAAAATATTTTATTAAAATAACGGCGGAAGTTTTACTGGTTGATCTTGTTGAACTACTCGGTAGTAAAAAATAATGAATACGTGTGGTTGCATAGTAATAATACCGGTATTGATTATTGATGCTTATGTGAGAAGTCACTCGGTTTGATTCCATTATTGTCGATTAATAATATGAATTATTATAGCGATAATGACGTTTTGTTTTATTAGTATTATTAACGTAATAAAAGCGAAACATCTTTTTTATATAAAATAGAATACTTTATTAAAGTTATTACATAAATAGAATATATTATATTTTATTATGCATAGTGTTGCGTAGTGTTTTGCATAGTATTTTTGCATAGTATTACATAGTGTTTGCATAGTAAAAATATTTTTTATATAAATAGAATATATTATATTTTATTTAAAAGATTTTGCTTTAAATATGGATAGTCATTAAAAGTAAATCAATGCAGACCGTTCATGGATTAATTACTATGCATTCTATTTTTCTATAAATAGAAGCTCATTCCTTCATTATTTTTTCGAATTTGAAATTCATTGAAACTATAGAGAGAAGAGAGAAACTATATAGAGAAAGAAGAAAAGTATACGCTACTTCACTTCTTTGATATTCGGTTCTTCTAAGGTAAGGGATATTATTTGTTGTACCGTGTAGAAGTGTTATTCTTTCTTATTCATGAAGAGAACACATTATTCCATTCATTATTATTACATTGGAATAACTTTGTAAAAGTGGCATACCTATACATACATTTTGTATCATGACATACCCTATACTTGGTGAAATCCTTATATTATTCCATTCTTATTTATTACATTGGAATAACTTGTATCTGTGCTGAATCCCCTATACTTGGTGATCTTCTTACATTATTCCATTCTTTATTATTACATTTGGAATATCACATGCATGTGTTTTACACAGGACACAGTTCCATTGTTTATTATTCCGCATTTATTATTACATTTGGAATATCACATCGTGTGTTTTACATCGGACTGGTTCCATTGTTTATTATTATTTGACATTTATTATTACGTTGGATCATCCTATCGGTGTGAATTTCACGACTGGTTAGATTATTATTATTACATTGGAATAACTTTGTCATCTGAATCCGCGCGCGTGGTGATTTCTTTTGTTATTCCATTCTTTATTATACCCGGTTGGTTAAAACTTTGACTTCTATACTCCATGAAATTAGTAGAATATCCTTGATATTTGCGTTTCATCCGATATCTTTTCATGGAAATATTCTTACGATCATTCTTGAATTTTACTCTACAAAACAAGATATCTTGTTGACAATTTGGACGTTAATAAATCCTAGAGAAATTAATTCTTGAACTTGTTTTATTGAATTCTTATATCATTGTCATCATCCTCGTGTTTATATTATGTTGAAAGTTATCTTTGGCTTACGTGCATAGATGAACTTAGTATGATTATGACCGAGGGTTCATTCGGTATAATCATGGCTTGATATAAATGATGTGACAAAAGTCCCTCGGTGCTCTGTAATGCGATGATGGATAGTTTTGGTATGATTATGACCGAGAGGTGATTCGGTATAGTCATGACCATTGATAATTTGATGAAAATCCTTCGACCAAGTGAGTACATGGATGATTAGATATTGTGGTTTATTCATTAAACCGAGTCTTAGAGATAAAAATTGATGAAAACCTTTTAAAACCTAAAAGATAGTAGACTTTATTTTCTACTTGACTCTTTTAATGGATTGCATATTCAGCCGCAGATTAAAGCTGGTTGTCTATTGTATTTTATCGGTTTAACAATTTGTTGAAGGCTAATGATAATTTATTCGCATTATCTTAGTCATAATATTTCTTCTTTGGGCTAGTTGAGCTCACCCTTTTTCTTTCCTTTATTCTCTTGAGGAAATGAGAACATATTTGGATTTAGTCGGGAGCGGAGTAATGGTCCAGAGAATAGCATTAGTAGTCCTCCTCACTATTACGTGAAATAGTGTGATAATAGTTGTAATGAGGACTCCTTTTGAGTTGTATAATATCTAGTAGACAATATTTGTATTCAAACTCACGATTTTATGTCGTATTATTATACGACAGTTATGTTAGTAAGTTGTTTTTGAATTTATGTACCATGTAAGTGGCGACCCAAGATGGGTGACGTATACCTAATTTTGGGGGTGTCACATAAACTCTTTTGGCAATTTATAATTTTAAATTTATTTTAATATAAAAAGAGTTTAAATTAAGAAATAATGAAGGTACCAAAAAGAGTTTAAATTGCCAAAAGAGTTTAAATTACAAAAAGAGTTTACATTATAAAAAGAGTTTAAATTACAAAAGAGTTTAAATTATAAAAAAAGAATTTAAATAACATAAAATATTAACATGGACATAAAAGAGTTTAAATTATAAAAAGAGTATAAATTATAAAAAGATTTTAAATTATAAAAGAGTTTAAATTACAAAAGAGTTTATATTTTAAAGAGAGTTAAATTATAAAAAGAGTTTAAATAAGAAAAAGAGTTTAAATTATAAAAAAAAGAATTTAAATAACATAAAATATTAACATGGACATAAAAGAGTTTAAATCACAAAAGAGTTTATATTATGAAGAGAGTTAAATAATAAAAAGAGTTTAAATAAGAAAAAGAGTTTAAATTATAAAAGAATAATTATATTATATTGTTATTTAAATTATATTATTTTAAGTTTATGTTAATATAAAAAGAGTTCAAATTAAGAAATAAAGAAGAGACCAAAAAAGTTTAAATGATCAAAAGAGTTTAAATTATAAAAAAAAAGAATTTAAATAACATAAGGTATTAGCATTGACATAAAAGAGTTTAAATTATAAAAAGAGTTTAAATTATAAAAGAGTTTAAATTGCCAAAGGAGTTTAAATTATAAAAAGAGGTTACATTATAAAAAGAGTTTAAATTACAAAAAGTGTTTAAATTATTACAAAAGTGTTTAAATTATAAAAAGAATTTAAATAACATAAAATATTAACAAGAGTTTACATTATAAAAGAGTTCAATGTTAATATTTATGTTATTTAAATTCTTTTCTTAATAATTTAAACTCTTTTTGGTCTCTTCTTTATTTTTTTAATTTAAATTCTTTTTATAATTTTATGGTAATGTTTTTACATAAAATATTTATATGTTAATATTTTTTGATGGTGCTTAGAAAGGTTGGTTCATATTGTCATTTAATCATGACACGACATCTATTATATATACTAAATCACAGTACATTAGCACAATACGTTGACATCTGTCATTTTAAAGAATTAACATATGTCCATTCTAATTAATGCTCTTAATTACCTTTTACAAAAAAGATATGAGACTGTAAAAAACCTAAATTCATTTCTCAAATTCCTTTAAATCTGGGATAATATATTCATTCAAATTCTTTTAAACGGCAAAGAAAACTCAACCCCAAAAGGATAACATCCTGTACATTGCTATCCCAATTCCAAACAGTTATAGGGTTTCAAAATCCATCGTCAGGCAAAATCCACCGGCTCGAACTCGAACTCGAAAACTTCAAATCCTATAAAGGATTCCAAACAATCGATCCAAATGGTGCCGAAAAATCCAACCTCATGGACGCTATTAGCTTCGTCCTCGGCGTCCGTACCGATCAACTCTGAGGGGCCCAATTGAAATACCTGATTTACGCTTTTGATGACAGAGAAAAAGAGCAAAAAGGCCGAAGAGCCTTCGTCAGGTTGGTTTATCAGCTCAGCAATAGCTCTGAGCTCCATTTTACGTGCACCATTACCAGTTCTGGTGGTAGTGAGTATCGGATTGATGATAAATTTGTTACATGGGACGCGTATAATGCCAAGTTGAAATCACTGGGAATTCTTGTCAAAGCCAAATTTTTTTGGTATTTCAGGTATAGGATTTTATGGAAATCGGGCTTAGTTTTGCTTTATAGCTGATGATGTTTTTTGTTATATGTGATGTTGCTAGATTGACTGTGCGTATAGGGATGAAAGAAGACATAAAAACTAGACATTTGAAATGTTGTTTGTATACGATTTAAGATTAAAAATTTATTAAAGGCAAAAGAAGGAAACAATATTTATGGGTGACAAATGTGCCTGTCTCTGGATTTTATATTAATGCATGCCCATTCATCAGATGTTGTTGTTAGTTCCGGGAGACACGATAGATATCTAGAAAGGGGGAGGGGGGGGAGGGGGGGGGAGGGGGGTTGAATAGATAATTAAAAACTTTTTCTTTTAACCTATTTAGTATGATGGCAATTAATGCACAGCGGAATGAGTATTTGATAAACCTTCTATTAGATATCATGAGTTAATGAGAGTAAAGATAGATTATAGACAGTTATAGCAGATTATGATGAAACACAGCAGCTTTTTAAGTGGTTCAGAGCACTTAAAGCTCTAATCCACTCTTCTATTCCTTGGTAGAGAAATCCACTTAGGATGTCTCATTACACTTCTTGAATCTCACTGTGATTCTTCTGAGCACGTGCAGCTCTGAGTACTTCTTAGTTCACTCTTGAACTCTTCAAGTCCACCAGACTTGGTTCTTCACAGTTCACTTAGAACTCTTCAAGTCCTTCAGACTTGGAACTCTTACTTCAGTTGATTGGCTATTGTTGAGATCGTGATTGATGCTACTCAGTTGCTATTAAGCACTTGTTCTAAAGAACTGAGTAGCTGAGCAAGCTTTCTCTTTTTCTTAGATCGTAGAGTTGAGAGTTGAGCGTTGAGTGTTCTTGTACGTTTTTGTTCAATACTTGCTTGCTTCTCTCATCTGTCTATGTTCTGTATATATGTGATCTCTTTAAATCTATCCGTTGAAGTCATCTGATGAGGCATTAAATGCGTTTGACATTTCTGAGCTTTGATGGAGACTTTTCTGTACATCTTCTGAATTTCAATTTGGCCCAATTGACACGTGTTATTTTCTCACCTAACACCTGAAAAGGTATTTTCCTCTGCCCAATGGTCCTTTTCTTAGCTTCTTGAATACGTTCCTTTTGATCAATACTAAGGATATCTTTTGTACCGTTGGAACTGGTGAGTGCTTCAACGTTCAAAACCCATTCCATATTTGTTGGAATTTATTTACAGACAAAAGATAGGGCTCGATGTTTCTGACATAGGACAAATGATACTCTACGATTCATATCGTGGTGTCTTGTCATATTTGTGATTGGTCTGAATAGAACACTACGATCCTTGCTTGTTCGTTTTGCAGACTTTACGTTTCCGAGAGCACACTACGATCTCTGAGTTAGCTTCGGCAAACGTCTGAACCATTTCTACGATTTACGGAGAGGCCCTTCAAGGCGAGATATACTACGATTATTTCAAAGACTACGATCCAAACCTTTAAACCAGATTACATTGATCGGTAGGATGACTACGATTCTCTTCAAGGCCTATCTGTTTCTTTCTAGCTATAGATCAACATAACATATTTGATCTCTTTATCTATACAAGTGAACATTAAAGGCTAAGATCAACCTAACAATTTTGATCTATCACTAAGTCCTTGTACATATATTCCTCGAAGGACTTTACATATAATCATGAACATTTACATTGAACATCAAATCACAATATGCATTCTTCCAACAATCTCCCCCTATTTGATGTTGACATAACCAAGGGGATTTGTTGTCATGATTATTAAATTTTATATGCAGTTGCAGTAAAGTAAACATAACTTAGTATTTCAGTGAGCAGCTGAAATTTCTAGAGAATAAGCATGAATTTATTAATGTATGGCGACAGATATTACATTTACATTTGACTACGTCAATACAACTTAAAATTCAACTTATCTCTATTTCTTCGGCCTCTTGGAGGAATTGTATATTCCTCAGCTCTCCTCTTTCTGCTTGCTTCATCTCTTTTGGCCAAATCTTCCAGCTCACTTGGGCTTAGTCTAGGATTGTGATCATGTCTATTCATAAATGCAGGATCTCCAATTGGCATTCTTAGGCTTGTTGTTGTCACCTCATGAGAGCTGGTAGTTGGCCCTAGACTCTTTAATGGTTGAGCCATTAAAACCTATTGATTAGCTCGTTGAGTCTGATTGCTGGATCGTGGAGTCTGCTGGTTGATTTGCCTTGCAGGAGGGTTCCTCGAGGCTTGAGTTTGGAATTGACCTCTGCCTCTGCCCTTGCCTCCCTGATCTCCTTTCCCCTTATTCTCCCCCTTTATGTCAGCATCAAGGGTTCGAATGTTTTCGGAGAGGCGAGTGACTCCTTGGACAAGCTCGTTGAGTTGACTCTGAGTTTGAGCAATGTCCTCGCGATTCTCTTGGATCAGAGCATCAGAACAAGTTTCACATCATTGAAGAATGTTTAGGACAGTTTCAGTCTGCTGCATTTGACCCATGGAGAAGTCTTGAAATTCTTTGACTGCAGTTTGAAGACTTTTGATACTCTGTATCATTAGATCATTCTGAGATTCTTGAGTCTTCTGTAAGATCAAGACAGCATCCCGATGCTTTTTAGTTGTGAGGAAGTGAATGTCATCCCTGTCCTTTACGCTTTGAAGCATTTCTTTGATAATCTCTTTCAGAGTTTTAGAGAGCTCATTGATGAGGGAGCTTGGGAGATTATTTGCAGCATTGATCATTGATGTTAATCTCAGCTGAATAAGTGCAGTGTAATTGTAAGACCCCAAAATTTTTTTTTAAATAAAAAGGAATTTCCTTTATTTATTATTTTGAAATAGTAAGGGTTGATATGATTAATGTGGATAGTTAAGGGTTAAATATGCAAATATTTCAAAATAAGCAAGTGGTTATAAAATATTCATTGTTGTTTGGGAATATTCGTTTGGTCGTGGAATATTAAATGCGATTCGGGAATATTAAATGCGACGCAAGCGACCATGTGTGGGCCCCATAACTGGAAAGCGATTGGATGAAGAAAGCGACAAATATAAGTTGTTTTTAAATAACAGGCGTAGTTATTACTGAATTATCATTGTTGGAATACCCGGTGGTTAAAACACACTAATACGGCGTTGTTGAACAAGGTAGCTGCGGTATTGCACCAATTATTGATTCTTACGTGAAGGCACTACTCGATAATGGTTACGATAATTCTTATTCGATTATTTTATTGAGTTAATAATTCTTTGCGTTGATATTTTATATTCTTTGTTGTTTTGATAATTGTCATTTACGGTATCTTTCATTATCGAAGCAATAATTCATATTATCTGAATAATATTATTAGATAACATTATTGGCAATGTCTAGAAAATTACATCTAAGGAGAGGTTTGGTCACCTAATTGCAGCCAAGAAGAAAAATTCTTATTGAAAGCCCCCTCTTTCCTGAGGCTGCACGGTTGTCGATATTGTGATTACAGTAATATTATTTATGAATAATTAATTATTGATTCATATATGATGAGAAAAATATTGATTTTATGTGGATATAGATGGAGAAAATTTTTATAATGACAATTGTTGAAAATTAATATTTTATCTTTTTTACGATAAAATAATTCATTTAAATATATTATTTTAATAATATATTAACGGTGATATTTTTACAACGAATGTGGGATATATGAGTATACGAGGAGGAAGAGTATTTTGTTGCAATAAATGTTTTAAAACATGTTAAACATGTCAATTGGACCCCATTTATTGATTCGAAATTTGATTATATTTGTAAAATTGCCCGCGTTTGTGGATTTTGGTCAATTTTGATTGGAATTTGGAAAAACTTTCTTCGCAAAGTTGTAGAGAATTGAATTTCCTATAAAAACTCATGAGATTCAATTTTTACGATGAAAGGGCTATTTATTATGAATTATTGAAGTTCAAGCTCAAATAATTGATTTTTGGAAGTTTAAAATATTTAAAATTAGAAAAACGTTTTTTTCTTATTTTTTTCTAGAAGGTGGCATGTGTTTGATGGCTGAAATCAGATTCTAGACATGTGTAGAAAATAATATAATTATATTATTAATTTATTAAATTTTCGCTTTGGTGTTCTAAGCAATTTCTATAAATAGGTGCTTAGGTTAGAATTGAAAATCACACCGTAAATCTGAAGTTTTTCTCTCTATATTATAAAGCGTATTCTTGTGAGTATTTTGAGTATACTTTGAGTATTGCTTTATACAGTGCAAGTCAAGTCATAGCTTTATATCAGGTGTGTTTCAATTTAAGATCTTGATCTTTCGAGGTAAGGGATATTATTTTTTTCAGAATGATATTATTTCTTCAATATCATTATCTTTGAAATGTTGATCTGAAGTTTTTATCAAATTTGAAACTTTTTCATATGCGGAGGTTACTTATTCATGGGTTCTTATTCATGAGTTACTATTAACGAGTTACTATTCACGAGTTCTTATTCACGAGTACTATTCATGAAGCGTGAAGATGTTTTTTTGTGGAATTTCTATCTTTTGGTGTTGAGATTCTTATTCACGATACTGGCAAGACTATTCACGATATCTGATCTTATTCATAGAAAAATAAAATTTCTTCTTTTTCGTCTAAAACATCTATTACGGATACTAACTCGATTGTATCCATGTTTTGATCATTCTTGAATTTTACACCACTATGATTATTTTTGAGGTATTTTGGGCGTGGATAAAACCAAGTACGAATCCTTAATCCTTAATCCTTGTCATTTTGTTTCTTTAGATTCGTTTCTTTAAAAAAAAATATTTTTCATCATCCTCGGTCTTAAATGATGATATTATGGAATATCTTTGGCCAGTAGTAAAAGATGAGCAGTGTTGAGATGAACATGACCGATTGATTAATATCTTTGGCACGTAGTGCAAAGATGAGCAGTGTTTAAATGAGCATGAATTAATCGATGAATATCTTTTGGCTCAGTAGTGCAAAGATGAATATTTGATTCCAGATGCATATTGATTGATGTTACGAGGATAAAATATTGATGATGGGTATTAAATTCATAGATTATAGTAGATTTCATTCTCTACGTAACTCTTCTATGAATTATTATTTCCATTGCGAATATTGATGCGAAACTTGTTGTCTATTGTATTCTATCGTTTTTTCCTGTTGAAGACTAACGATAATTTGTTGTATATTATCTTAGTCATAATACTCTTTCTTTGGGCTAGTTGAGCTCACCCTTTTCCTTGTTGTTCCATTTTTCTTCTCGGGGGAGGCGAGAATGTAGCGCGAGTACTTAGTCGGGGTATGGAATGAAGGTTCAGAGAGAGTTGTTTAGTAGTCCTCACCATTTTTGTAAAATAATGAATCAATAATTATGATGGGGATTTATTTGCGTGTGGATATTATCAGAAGACAATATTATATTTAAACTCATTAAGATATATATGTCGTATTTCACACGACATTTGTATTATTGAAGTTGTAGTTTGCTTGTTGTACCATGTATTTGGCGACTTAGAATGGGTGTTGTGTATACCTATTTTGGGGGCGTCACAGTTGGTATCAGAGCTTAGGGATATGATCTTTGGCGGAGATCGGGGAATAAAACTAGGAGGGGAGGCGAGTAAATCCTTCGCTAGTGTGTCCTACCTAAGCTTATTTGTTAGTTAGTCGGTATATAGGGATATTATGTGATATATTGATTTCCTTAATTAACCCTTATTTTATGACAAGATTTGAGAATGTCATTGAGAATATTAATGATGGAGCAAATGAGACCGTGGAGATGCTGTCGTCACTCACCAACGAGGAGAGCGTCACAACAGTGGTAATGTTCCTCCCGTGAACAACACCACTTTGAGCAGATGATGAGCGAGGGATGTTTAGAAGCTTTTTGCAGTTCATGCAAAATCGACGAGGGAGACTCGTGTTCAAAATGAGGAGGAAATGATAGCAATTCACGGGTGGTCACGACAAGCGATTCAAAGAGTTGGGACCACGAGCATTCTGGGAAAGCCGGATCCGATAAAAAGCGAGACGTGGGTCAAACAAATTACCAAGATATTCGATGTCTTGGGATGCACGGAGGAACGAAAGTTCCATTCGCGCCTTTTATGTTCCGTGGCGAGGCAGATTCATTGGTGGGAATCGTGAAGGCGTACCAAATCCAGCACTTTCGACGTCATCGTGGGAGGCGTTTGAAAGCAGTTCAATGACAAGTACTTCCACGAAAGTATTCATCATATGAAGGAAGTGGAGTTTATTAGACTAGAGCGAGAATAACATGGCGGTGTCCCAAAGACGAGGCGAAGTTAGCGGAGTTATCCGAGTTGCACCTCATTTGGTGGAGAATGAGAGAGCATGATGACGCGGATGTTTCGAGAGGTTTGAAACACGACATACGTCAAGATCTCATTTCTCATAAATTTTCTCTCTATTCGGATGTTGTCAGCGAGGCTCAGTTGTTAGAAGCGAGATAACGAGTACGTTCAACCGAGGGACCATAACCAGGATCATATCTAGAAGATAGCGGTCATCGAATAACGATAACCAAAGGAGAAAGAAGAATACGAGAAAGGCGGTAACCACTCCGGTGGTAATCGTGGCCATGAAAATAGAAGAAGCGAGTCGGGAGGAGATTTTAAAAGAGGAGATTCAACAACGACCATGTGAAGACGTCGGTATGCCCGATGTGAAACTAGTTTTAAGGGAGGAGAAGCGACCACCTACGTATGTTACAAATGCGGGAAGAGGACATATCCCAAACCGCCCACAGCAGTTTAAGGTATGCTATAATTGTGGAAAAGAAGGACATATCGCTTCGAGATTAGACGATATCGAAACCGATCCCAATGGAATGGTGACTCAAAAGGATGTCGTAAAAGTCAAAGTCAGCGGTTCTTGGAAGAGCGTTTGTCGTGGCCGGTCAAAAAATGCAACGAACCCGAACGAAGTTAGCACGGGTTAGTTAATTATAAATTCTTCTTGAAGTATATACCTTACTAGATATCGGTTCTACCCATTCTTTTATCTCTCTTACTTGCTTTCAACGTTTAAACTAGACTCAGGAGAAATTAGACTTTGACTGTCTGTGGAAACTCCATTAGGAGAAACTTTCATCACATCCATTTGTTTATAAATCTTGCTTGATTCAGTTGGCACTATCACATTACCCGTTAACCTTATTTCTATAGAGATATTTGTTTTGATGTGATTTTAAGGTTAACTACTCATCACGCCGAAATTGATTATTTTCGTAAGGTTGTTAGTTTTCATATTCCTAAGCAACCTGTTATTCGAATTCAAGCAATCAAACCATTGTAGTCAAACATTTTCATATCAAGCCATGAAGTCATTCGTTTATTACGGATGTCAAATTTTCTTAGTCCATGTTATGGATTTGAATAAAGACACGTCAGATTTGAATAATATTCCTGTTGTTATTGATTTTTCCGGACGTATTTCTGAAGAATTTCGCTTACTCCCAAAGCCCGATATTAAATTTTGTATCGACTTTTGAACTCAGACAAAACTCATTTCTAAAATCTCATATCGAATGGCTCTATTGAACTTCGTGAGTTAAAAATTCAACTATAGAATTTGGTACCGAGCCTTTATCTTGTGACTTCCTTTGTGGAATTCACTAAGCCGAACTCTCTGTAGGGGACGTCATATTCGATGCGATAGTAAAGCGATAGGTGTCATTGTGACGTCTTATCCAAGATTGGGATACGAGTCACGTTGAGAGCAACCTAAGTCAAAATCGAAATACGTAGCTTTACAGGCTTAGTTGGTTATTATCGGAGATTCGTTGAAGGATATTCTCGAATCGCTATTCCATTAACTTGGTGACTCGTAGAGATACAAAATTCGAATGGAGCAAGGAATGTGGGAAGAGCTTCAAGAACTCAAGAGGAGACTCATTTCAAACACATGTTACGATCATGCCATCCCGAAAAAGCGAACGTGGTAGGCGACGCGATGAGTAGAAGATCATATCACGAGGAACGAGTGCGATGATGTCAAGTCAATCGCGACAGAGCCAACTTTAATAGAAAAAGTTAAGATTGCTCAAGCCACCGAATTTCGGAAATGATGCGTATGAAGAAGAAAGTACAAGAAGGAGCTATTTAAGGCGAGAATTGATGAAGAAGGAATACTTGAGTCCACTCTAGACTTTGTGTTCTAACGACTCGATTTGAAGTACAAGATTATGATGGAGGCACAATACGCCATTTGCAATCCATCCGGAAGTACTAAAATGTATCGTGATCTTGACATACATTTTGGTGGAACAATATGAAGAGAGAGATTGCAAAGTTTATCTCGATGTGTTTAACTTGCCAACGTGTAAAGTAGAGCATCTTGTACCTAAGGGTCCGTTGCAACCACTTGAGATTCCGGAATGGAAGTGGGAACACATTACTATGGATTTCGTTCACGGGTCTTCCTACGGTTTCTCAAGGCATCAATGCTATTTGGGTTATTGTTGATAGATTAACCAAGTCTCGCTAATTTCTTGCCGATCACGGAGACTTATTCCTTGAACGTCTTGCTAGTATATGCGTGAATGAGATTGTGAGGTTGCATGGCATGCTCAGTATCCATAGTTTCGGATCGTGACCCAATATTCACTTCAAGATTTTGGGTTAGCTTGCAAAAAGCTATGGGCACGGATTTACGATTCAATTTGGCATACCATCCTCAAACGGATGGGCAATCAGAAAGGACTACTCAAACTCTTGAAGATATATTAAAACTCTGTGTCCTCGATTTCAAAGGAAGTTGGGATAAGTACTTGCCATTGGTGGAATTCTCATACAACAATAGTTATTAAACAAATATAGGCATGGTTCCATTCAAGCATTATATGGACAAAATGTCGTTCTCCAATATGTTGGGATGAGGTGGGTGAAGCAACATTGTTAGGACCAGGAGTTAGTACGTATGACTAATGATTCGACAACGATATACAAACGCCTGCACAAGATCGACAAAAGAGTTATGCGGATCTTCATTGAAAGGACGTGGAATTTAATGTAGGGGATCATGTATTGTTGCGAGTGAGTTGCTCCGTGGAAGGGTGTTACAAGATTTTGGAAGAGAGGAAAGCTCAATCCATGATTTATTGGTCCATTTCAAATTCTTGACCGAGTAGGAAATGTAGCCTATAGACTTGCGTTATCTCCGAGTATGTCCGTGTTCATAATGTGTTTCACATATCTCGTACTTCAGTAAATATGTGAAAGACCGAACCACGTTATTGAGTTAGAAACCGGGACGAGATAGCAAGAAGACTTCACGTATGAGGAGGTACTGTCAAGATTTTGGATAGGAAGGAGCATGTCCCCACGCATGAAAGGTCATACCACAAGTTAAAGTTTTGTTGAGGAATCATGCTATAGAGGAAATGACACAGGGAATTGGAAGCGGAAATGAAAGCGAGGTATCCTCACCTTTTCAAACACAGAATACGTCACGTCAATTTCGAGGAAGAAATTTCATAAGGAGGGAGGTTGTAAGACCCCAAATTTTTTTAAATAAAAGGAATTTCCTTTATTTATTATTTTGAAATAGTAAGGGTTGATATGATTAATGTGGATAGTTAAGGGTTAAATATGCAAATATTTCAAAATAAGCAAGTGGTTATAAAATATTCATTGTTGTGGGGAATATTCGTTTGGTCGTGGAATATTAAATGCGGTTGGGAATATTAAATGCGACGGTGCTTGACCATGTGTGGAGCCCATAACTAAAAAGCGATTGGATGAAGAAAACGACAAATATAAGTTGTTTTTTAAATCTGGCGTAGTTATTACCAATTATCTTGTTGGAATACCCGGTGGTTAAAACACACTAATACGGCGTTGTTGAACAAGAAGACATAGCTTCAGTATTGCACCAATTATTGATTCTTACGTAGAAGAAGACACTACTCAATAATGGTTACGGTAATTATCGCTCAAATATTTTATTGAGTTAATAATTTTGCGTTGATATTTTATATTCTTTGTTGTTTCAATAATTGTCATTACACAAAGTATCTTTCATTATCGAAGCAATAATTCATATTATCCGAATAATATTATTAGATAACATTATTGGCAATGTCTAGAAAGTTCATCAAGAGAGGTTTGGTCACCTAATCATTGCGGCCAAGAAGAAAAATTCTTATTGGAAAGCCCCTCTTTCCAGGAGGCGCACGGTTGTCGATATTGTGATTACGTAATATTATTTATGAATAATTAATTATTGATTCATATGATGAGAAAAATATTGATTTTATGTGGATATAGATGGAGAAAAATTTTTATAATGACAATTGTTGAAAATTAATATTTTATCTTTTTACGATAAAATAATTCATTTAAATATATTATTTTAATAATATATTAACGGTGATATTTTTACAACGAATGTGGGATATATGAGTATACGAGGAGGAAGAGTATTTTTGTTGCAATAAATGTTTAAAACATGTTAAACATGTCGATTGGACCCCATTTATTGATTCGAAATTTGATTATATGTAAAATTGCCCGTTTGTGGATTTTGGTCAATTTTGATTGGAATTTGGAAAAACTTTCTTCTGCAAAGTTGTAGAGAATTGAATTTCCTATAAAATTCGCGAGATTAGAATTTTTACGATGAAAGGGCTATTTATTATGAATTATTGAAGTTAGAAACTCAAATAATTGATTTTGGAAGTTTAAAATATTTAAAATTAGAAAAACGTTTTTCTTATTTTTTTCTAGAAGGTGGCATGTGTTTGATGGCTGAAATCAGATTCTAGACATGTGTAGAAAATAATATAATTATATTATTAATTTATTAAATTTTTCGCTTTTGGTGTTCTAAGCAATTTCTATAAATAGGTGCTTAGGTTAGAATTGAAAATCACACCGTAAATCAAGTTTTCTCTCTATATTATCGGCGTATTCTTGTGAGTATTTTGAGTATACTTTGAGTATTGCTATACGGTCTGCAAGTCCAAGTCATAGCCTATATCCAGATGTTTCATTTAGAAATCTTGATCTTTCGAGGTAAGGATATTATTTTTTTCAGTAATGATATTATTTCTTCAATATCATTATCTTTGAAATGTTGATCTGAAGTTTTTATCAAATTTGAACTTTTTTTCAGGGTTACTTATTCATGGGTTACTATTCATGAGTTCTTATTCACGAGTTACTATTCACGAGTTACTATTCACGAGTACTATTATTCATGAAGCGTGAAGATGTTTTTGTGGAATTTCTATCTTTTGGTGTCTGAGTTCTTATTCACGATATACAAGACTATTCACGATATCTGATACTATTCAATCGAAAAATAAAATTTCTTCTTTTCGTCTAAAAATATCTATTACGGATACTAACTCGATTGTATCCATGTTTTGATCATTCTTGAATTTTACACCACTATGATTATTTTTGAGGTATTTTGGGCGTGGATAAAACCAAGTACTGAATCCTTAATCCTTAATCCTTGTCATTTTGTTTCACTAGATTCGCTTCTTTAAAAAAAAAAAATATTTTCATCATCCTCTCGCCTTAAATGATGATATTATGGAATATCTTTGCTTCGTAGTGCAAAAGATGAAGCAGTGTTGAGATGAAGCATGACCGATTGATTAATATCTTTGGCTGTGTAGTGCAAAAGATGAGCAGTGTTTAAATGAACATGATTAAGTCGATGAATATCTTTGGCTGAGTGCAAAGATGAATATTTGATTCGGATGCATATTGATTGATGTTACGAGGATAAAATATTGATGATGGATATTAAATTCATAGATTATAGTAGATTTAGTTTTCTACTATATTCATAGAATATTCTTGGGCTTGAATATTGATCTCGAAACCCTTTTGTATTCTATTTTTCCATTTTTCTTCGATAAGGCTAGATAATGTGAAGCTCACCCTTTTCCTTGTTGTTCCATTTTTTCTTCTGGAGGAAGAGATATGGAAGTACTAGCTCGGTATGGAATGAAGGTTCTAGAGAGTTGTTTAGTAGTCCTCACCATTTTGTAAAATAATGAATCAATAATTATGATGGGGATTTATTTGCGTGTGGATATTGCTCTCAGAAGACAATATTATATTTAAACTCATTAAGATATATATTGTCGTATTTCACACGACATTTGTATTATTGAAGTTGTAGTTTGCTTGTTGTACCATGTATTTGGCGACTCAGAATGGGTGTTGTGTATACCTATTTTGGGGGCGTCACAGTAATCCTCAAGACTTTCATCAAGTTCCTTGACCACTTTCCCAGACATTGCTGACAGATCAGCCTTCGTGGACAACTTTGATAGAATTTCATCCAGTTGGGGAAAATTTTGAGGAGGGAGGTGATGTGCTTTTGAATTGATCTTGCAAGGAGTAGAGGGCAAGATCAAGATTGAAGTATTCGTTGCTGGATGAGGAAGGAATATCTGGTGGAAGGGCCTGAGTTTGGATGTTTAAGGTTGATGGCTCTACGATTTGAGGTGTAGACTCTACGATGGGGTTAGAGTCAGTAATCGTAGAGATGATGAGATTTGGGAGCATTATGAAGTTGGTTACATTTGGTTCCTCAGTTGATGAATTTTGGGATTCTGTAACTAGAAATTGGTTTAGTGGATGAAGAATCACTTCCAACCATTGTGGGAATTCATAAAATCGATTAAATGAAGCTGATGACAAGTGATTAACTCTGAAAAGGGTTGGGATAAATAGTACCTAATGTTTGTTCTTTGAGGAAGAATTGTTGGTGAGTAGCTTCTTGGCAAAATTGAATCTTCCTGGGAATCCATCAACTAGTACTGAGATGGCCGGATACTCTTTGAAGCTCCAGAACATCTGACTCCAAGAGTTTAGAATTTGAGCTTGATGGAAAGGCATCATAGGTAGATATGCAAACAGTTGCTCATAGTTGGCTCTTCTGTGCTCATCAATGCCCACAACTATAATCTATACCACATCACCTTCATCCTCTTTTCTGCTTTAGTTGGAGGATTCCGTTATCTCAATGGCCTCATGATGTTCTTGCACTGGTTCTTCTTCATTTCTTGCCTATGACGCCCCCAAAATAGGTATACATTACCCATTTTGAGTTGTCAATAACATGGTACAGAAACAACTACAACTTTATTAATACAACATATAAACTGTAAGTTTAAATACAAATATTGTCATATAGACAATATCCATACCCAACTAAGTCCTCATTACAATTATTGGTACATTATTTTACAAAAATGGTGAGGACTACTAAAACAACTTCTAGAACCATCATTCCACACCCCGACTAGTACTCGCTACATTCTCGCCTCCTGAGAAGAAAAATGGAACAAAAAGGAAAAGGGCGAGCTCAACTAGCTCAGTAAAGAATATTATGACTAAGATAATATAGAACAAATTATCGTTAGTCTTCAACAAGGAAAAAAATCTGATAGAATATAATAAACAACAGGTTTTAGATCAATATTTGCAGCGAAAATAATAATTCATAGATGAGTTACGAGAGAATGAAATTAATCTATGAATTTAAAAGTCCATCATCAATATTTTAATCCCTGTAACATCAATCAATATTCATCTTGAATCAAATATTCATCTTTGCACTATAGGCCAAAGATATTCATCAGTTGGTCATGTTCATCTCAACACCTGTACATCTTTGCACTACGAGCCAAAGATGTTCATAGGAAAATCAACCATCTTTGCACTACAAGCCAAAGATATTCAGTAATACCATCATTTAGGACTGAGGATGATGAAAAATATTTTAAAGAAAATGAATCCAGTGAAACAAATGAACAAATATTAAGGATTCGTACTTTAAACAATCCGAGTTCAAAAATACTTCATAAATAATCATAGTGCAGTAAAATTCAAGAATGATCAAAACATGGATACAATCAAAGCTAGTATCCATAATAGATATTTTGGAGAAAAATAAAAATTTAATTTTTCTGTGAATAGTGTCGTATTCGTGAATAGTGCCGTATACGTGAATAGTGCCGTATACGTGAATTGTAACTCCGACACTAAAAGACAAGAATTTCACAAGAAAAATCTTACCAATATTCCAACATAATGATATTGAAAGAAATAATATCATTTTAAAAAAAAAAATATCCTTACCTCGAAAAGACATCAGATTTCGACCGAAATCTGGATATAGTGTTGAAAGGAACTTGCACCAGATATAGCAACACTCAAAGTATCAAAATACTCACAAGAATACGCTCGATAATATAGAGAGAGAAAGAGAGAGAAAACTTCAGTTTCTGGTGTGATTTTCAATTCTAACCTAAGCACCCTATTTATAGGAAAATGCTTAGAACACCAAAGCAGAAAATTTAATAAATGAATAATATATTTTTTCCAAATCTCCCTACGCACACCACCAGCTGAATTCAACCACTAACACATGTCCCAAAAATAAAAAAAAACGTTTTTCTTAATTAAAATATTTTAAACATCAAAAATTAATTATTTCGGAACTTCGGAACTTCAATAATTCATAATAAATAGCTCTTTTGTCAGAAAAATTCGAACCTCATGTCTTTTCCATAGGAAATTCCATTATCTACAACTTTGCAGAAGAAAGTTTTTCCAAATTTCAAACAGAAATTGACCGAAATCCACAAACGGGCGATTTTACAAGCTATAATCAAATTTCAGTCAAGAAATAGGGTCCACCGACACACAAAACATGTGTTAATCATTTAATGCAACAAAAATACTCTTCCTCCTCATATACTCATATATCCCACATTCATTGTAAAAATATCACCATTATTATATTATTAAAATATAATAATATATTTAATTGAATTATTTTATCAGAAAAAAATAAAATTTTAATTTTCAACAATTATCACATTAAAATTTTCTCCATCTATATCCACATAAAATCAATATTTTTTTCATCATATAAATCAATAATTAATTATTCACAAATAATATTACGTAATAACAATATCGACAACCTGTAGTTCCTTCTCAGAAAGAGGGGCTTTCCAATAAGGATTTCTCCTCATCATGCCGTAATTAGATGACCAAACCTCTCCTTGATGTAACTTTCTAGACATTACCAATAATGTTATCTAATAATATTATTCAGATAATATGAATTATCGTCTCGATAATGGAAAATACTATGTAGTGAAAACAATGTAAATATAAAATATCAACGTAGCAAATATTGAATCAATAAAATAAAATATTGAATAAGAATTATCGTAATAATTATTTAGTAAGTGCTTCACGTAAAAATCAATAATAATCGATGCAATACCGTGTGCTACTTTGTTTTAACCACCAAGTATCTCAACAGTATAAACGGTAACAACTACGCCGTTATTTATAAACAACTTATATTTGTCGTTTTCTTCATCCAATTGCTTTCTGTTATGGGACCCACACACAAGGTCAGGCCATACTATCGCATTTAATATTCCCCGACAATGAAGAATATTTCATGACCAAACGAATATTCCCCGACAATAATATATATTTTATAACCACTTGCTTATTTGAAATATTTGCGCATTTTACCCATAACTAACCATATTAATCAAATTAACCCTTACTATTTCAAAATAATAAATAGAGGAAATTTAATTTCATTAATAATAAGTTGGGGTCTTACAACCTCCCCTCCTTATGAAATTTTGTCCTCGAAATTGACGTACGTACCTGGTGTTTCGAAAAGATGAGGATACCTCGCTTTCATTTCCGTTTCCAACTCCCAGGTCATTTCTTCTATAGCATGGTTCGTCCATAAAACTTTAACTTGTGGTATGACCTTCGTGCGTAGGACATGCTCCTTTCTATCCAAGATCTTGACAGGTACCTCTTCATACGTTAAGTCTTCAGTTATCTCGTCTGGTTCTAACTCAATAATGTGGTTTGGGTCTTTCACATATTTACGAAGCACTGATATGTGAAAAACATTATGAACACGAGACATACTTGGAGGTAACACGAGTATATAGGCCACGTTTCCTACTCGGTCAAGAATCTGAAATGGACCAATAAATCGTGGATTGAGCTTTCCTCTTTTTCCAAATCTTGTAACTCCCTTCCATGGAGCAACACGCAACAATACATGATCCCCAATACTAAATTCCACGTCCTTTCGGTGAAGATCCACATAACTCTTTTGTCGATCTTGTGCCGCTTTTTATATCATTGTCGAATCATTTGGATCTTTTACGTAGTCATACGTACTCAACTCTCGTCCCAACAATGTTACTTCACCAACCTCATCACAACATATCTTGGAGAGCGACACTTACGCCCATATAATGCTTCAATGGAGCCACACCTATACTTGCCTGATAACTGTTGTTGTAGGAGAATTCCACCAAAGATAAATATTTATCCCAACTCCCTTTGAAGTCTAGGACACAGAGTCTTAATAGATCTTCAAGAGTTTGAATAGTCCTCTCGATTGTCCGTCCATTTCGAGGATGGTATGCCGAATCAATCGTAGAATGCGCTCTATAGCTTTTTTCAAACTAACCCAAAATCGTGAAGTGAATCTTGGGTCACGATCCGAAACTATGGATTCTTGGCATGCCATGAAATCTCACAATCTCATTTACATACATACGAACAAGACGCTCAAGGAATAAGTCTCCGTGACGGCAAGAAATGAGCAGACTTGGTTAATCTATCAACAATAACCCAAATAGCATTTATGCCTTGAGAAACCGTGGGAAGACCCGTAACGAAATCTATGGTAATGTGTTCCCACTTCTATTTTGGAATCTCAAGTGGTTGCAATGGACCCTTAGGCACTTGATGTTCCGCCTTTACATGTTGACAAGTTAAACACCTCGAGATAAACTTCGCAATCTCTCTCTTCATGTTGTTCCACCAAAATGTATGTTGAAGATCATGATACATTTTGGTACTTCCAGAATGGATTGAAAACGGTGTATTATATGCCTCCGTCATGATCTTGTACTTCAACTCAGAGTCGTTAGGAACACAAAGTGTGGAGTGGACTCGAAGTATTCCTTCTTCATCGATTCTCGCCCTAATAGCACCTTCTTATACTTTCTTCTTCATACACATCACCCGATTGGTGGCTCGAAAGCAACTTTAACTTTTTCTATTAAAGTTGGATCTACGCGTATACTTGACATCATCGCACTTTCGTTCGTGATATGATCTTCTACTTAACGTGTCGCCTACCACGTTCGCTTTTCCAGGATGGTATTCAATAGTGTGGTCATAATCTTTAACAGCTCGAGCCAACGTCGTGCTTGCCGCATGTTGAGTTCCTTTTGGGTGAAGAAATATTTGAGGCTTTTTATGGTCGAATATATCTCCACTTTCTCCCCATATAGATAGTGCCTCCAGATCTTTAATAAGAAAACGATCGCTACTAACTCTAGATCATGAGTAGGATAATTCCTCTCATATTCTTTTTAAGTTATCATGAGGCATAGGCTATGACTTTCCCATGTTGCATGAGAACACATCCTAACCCTTTGCTCAAGCATCGCTTATAGATAACAAATCCATCCGAACCTGGATGGTATTGTCGTAACAAAATAAATGAGTCTCTCTTAAGCTCTTGGAAACTCTTCTCGCATTCCTCGCTCCATACTTAATTTTATATCTTTTCGAGTCGGTTGGGTTAATGGAGTAGCGATTTGAGAAAATCCTTCCACTAATCTCCGATAATAACCAACTAAGCTCGTAAAGCTACGATTTTGGCCACCGTATTCATTGCTGTTCTAACTTCAGATTGCTTCAATCTTTCAAAGGTCAACGGATACTCCATGTTTTGACACCACGCGTGCCCTAGGAATGCTACTTCCTCAAGCCAGAGCACACATTTCTTCAACTTGGCATACAACTTGTTTTCACGAAGCCTTTGGAGTACCAGCTTCAAATGGTGCTCATGATCTTCACAACTTTTGGAATATATGAGGATGTCATCAACAAAGACAACAACGAACTGATCCAAATATTCCTTGAATACTTGGTTCATCATATCCATGAAGCCGCAGGAGCATTAGTCAATTCAAAAGACACGACTAAGAATTCATAATGTCCATACCGAAGTTCTCAAGGCGTCTTTTGAATATCCTCGATTCTAATCTTGGTGATGATGATATCCGTAATCTAAGATCGATTTTGAAAAGAATTGTGCTCCTTCTAAATCGGGTCAAACAAGTTATCAATACGAGGTAATGGATACCTATTCTCGATAGTGACATGATTTAATTCCCGATAGTTAATATAAAGTCGCATACTCCCATCTTTCTTCTTTACAAATAAATCAGGAGCACCCCAAGGAGATGTACTAGGACGAATGAAACCGATGTTCAACAACTCCGTAGTTGGACCTTTAACTCCTGAAGTTCAATAAGAGCCATTCGATATGGGGTTTTAGAAATGGGCTTTGTACCAGGCTCAAGATCAATAAAGAATTCAACTTCACGTTCTGGGGGTAGACCGGGAAGTTCTTCAGGAAATACGTCAGGAAACTTACTAACAACAGGAATATTATTCAAATCTGACGTGTCTTTATTCAAATCCATAACATGGGCTAAGAAAGCTTAACATCTATTTTCAATAAATAAATAGCTTTATGATTTGATATGACTGTGATTGATTTTAATGGTTTAGTTGCTTGAATTTGTACAACAGGTTGGTTCGGAATATGAAAACTAACAACCTTACGAAAACTATCAATTTTGGCATGATGAGTGGTTAACCAATCAATCTCTAAAATCACATCAAAAGCAAGTATCTTTAAAGAGATAAGGTCAACAGGTAATGTGATGGTACCAACTTGGATCAAAAAGGATTTATAAACAGTGGATGTAATGAAAGTTTCTCTTAATGGAGTCTCCACAGATAAATCAAAGTCTAATTTCTCCGGAGTCAAGTTTAAACGTTGAGCACAAGTAGGAGAGATAAATGAATGGGTAACACCGGTATCAAGTAAGGTATAAACTTCGCAAGAATTAATGATTAGCTTACCCCTGATCACCTCGTTTGGGTTCCTCGCATTTTGACCAGTCACAACAAACGCTCTTCCAGGAACCGTTGACTTTGACTTTTCTGGTACAGCCTTTTGAGTCACCGTCCCCCTGGACTTGGTTTCGCTACCATACAATCTCGAACGATATGTCCTTCCTTTACACAATTATAACATACCTTGAACTGTTGTGGACAGTTTGGACTGATATGTCCCTTTTTCCCAGATTTTATAGATATACGACCGGTGGTCGTTCTCCTCCTTAGAACCGATTCTTCTTTGGTCTTCGACGTTTTCACACGGTCATTGTTGAATCTCCTCTTTTAAAATCTCCTCCCGACTCGCTTCTTTCTATTCTCACGGGCTACGACTACCACCGAGTGGTTACCATTTTATCCTTCTTTGTCTTTTTCTCCATTTGGTTATCATTATTCATTGATCGCTATCTCCGGTATGATGATCGGTTGTGGTCCCTCGGTTGAACGTACTCGTTATCTCGTTCTAACAATTGAGCCCTCATTGACAACATTTGAAAAGAGAGAAAATTTATGAGAAATGAGATATTGATGTATGCCGGGTTTCAAACCTCTCGTAAACATCCGCCATAACGTTCCTCATTCTCCACCAAATGAGGTGCAAACTCGGATAACTCGCAAACTTCGCTCGATTGGGACACCATCATGTTGTTTTATTCTAGTCTAATAAACTCCACTTCCTTCATACGATTTAATACTTTCGAAGAAAGTACTTGTCATTGAACAGCTTTCAAACGTCTCCCAAGACATACTTTGAAAAGTACTGGATGGGTACGCTTCACAGACTCCCACCAGTAAATCGCCTCATTACTGGAACATAAAGGTGGCGAATGGAACCTTCTCGTTCCTCCGCATCCCAAGACATCGAATATCTTGGTAATTTGTTTGACCCAAGTTTCGCTTTAATCGGATCCGCTTTCCTGCACTCGTGGTCCCAACTCTTTAAATCGCTTGGCCGTGATAAACCGCAAGGCGTTGTTATCATTTCCACCAGTATTTTGTGCACGAAGTCTCCTCGTCGATTTTGCATGAATCGCAAAAAGCTTCTAAACATTAAAATGCTTATCGTCTCGATCGGTGGTGTTGTTTATGGGAGGAACATTCTTTACTGTCGTTGCACGTTCTCCTCGTTGGTGGGTAAAGGTGTCTCCACGGTCTCAATTGCTCCACTGTTAACATTCTCAGTCGACATTCTCAAATACTGCCATAAAACAAAGGTTAATTAAAGAAATCAACATATCACATAATATCCCTATATACTGACCAACCAACAAATAAGCTTAGGTAAGACACACTAGCGAAGGTTTTACTCGTCTCTCCCCTCCTAGTTCTATTCCTCGATCTCCGCCAGAGATCATATCCCTAAGCTCGATATTAATCTGTGGACGCCCCCCAAAATAAGTATACATCACCCATTTTGAGTTTTCAATAACATGGTATGTAAACAACTACAACTTTATTAATACAACATATAAATCAGAAGTTTAAATACAAATATTGTCATATAGACAATATCCATACCCAACTAAGTCCTCATTACAATTATTGGTACATTATTTTACAAAAATGGTGAGGACTACTAAAACAACTTCTAGAACCATCATTCCACACCTTGACTAAGACTCGCTACATTCTCGCCTCCTGAGAAGAAAAATGGAACAAAAAGGAAAAGGGTGAGCTCAACTAGCCCAGTAAAGAATATTATGACTAAGATAATATAGATCAAATTATTGTTAGTCTTCAACATGGAAAAAAATCTGATAGAATATAATAAACAACAAGGTTTCAGATCAATATTCGCAGCGGAAATAATAATTCATAGATGAGTTACGTAGAGAATGAAATTAATCTATGAATTCAAAAGTCCATCATCAATATTTTATCCCTGTAACATCAATCAATATTCATCTTGAATCAAATATTCATCTTTGCACTATAGGCCAAAGATATTCATCAGTTGGTCATGTTCATCTCAACACCTGTACATCTTTGCACTACGAGCCAAAGATGTTCATAGGAAAATCAACAATCTTTGCACTACAAGCCAAAGATATTCAGTAATACCATCATTTAGGACTGAGGATGATGAAAAATATTTTAAAGAAAACGAATCCAGTGAAACAAATGAACAAATATTAAGGATTCGTACTTTAAACAATCCGAGTTCAAAAATACTTCATAAATAATCATAGTGCAGTAAAATTCAAGAATGATCAAAACATGGATACAATCAAAGCTAGTATCCATAATAGATATTTTGGACAAAAAAAATTTTAATTTTTCTGTGAATAGTGTCGTATTCGTGAATAGTGCCGTATACGTGAATTGTAACCCCGACACTAAAAGACAAGAATTTCACAAGAAAAATCTTACCAATATTCCGGCATAATGATATTGAAAGAAATAATATCATTTTTAAAAAAATAATATCCCTTACCTTAAAAAAGATTGTATTTCGACTGGAATATCGGATATAGTCTGTCAAGGGAACTTGCATCAGATAAAGCAAAACTCAAAGTATCAAAATACTCACAAGAATACGCCGATAATATAGAGAGAGAGAGAGAGAAAACTTGGTTTTCGGTATGATTTTCAATTCTAACCTAAGCACCCTATTTATAGGAAAATGCTTAGAATACCAAAGCGTAAAATTTAATAAATTAATAATGTGAGACCCCAGATTTTATCAATAAAGATTTAAATTTTGTCAAAATAATTTTTAATATTATGGTGTGAATTTGAGATAATATTATAGTTGTGGGTAGTATTTATAAATTTTGCAAAGTATGCAAGTGGTTATATTATATTCGATTGGTGGGGAATATTAGGTTTAGCGGGGAATATTCGCATACAACTACTCAATCATTGGTGGACCCTACAATGTAATTATTGTCGGATCGAGAAAACGACAAAAATATTTTATTAAAATAACGGCGGAAGTTTTACCGTGGTTCTTGTTGAACTACTCGGTAGTAAAAGTACGATAATAAGTGTGGTTCGTAGTAAAGACATGGTATTGATTATTGATGCTTACATTGAGAAGTCACTCGGTTTGATTCCATTATTGTCGATTAATAATATGAATTATTATAAGCGATAATGACGTTTTGTTTTATTCGTATTATTAACGTAATAAAAGCGAAACATCTTTTATATAAAATAGAATACTTTATTAAAGTTATTCTATAAATAGAATATATTATTTTTTATTATGCATAGTGTTGTATAGTATTTTGCATAGTGTTTTGCATAGTATTGCGTAGTGTTTGCATAGTAAAATATTTTTATATAAATAGAATATATATATATTTTATTTAAAAGATTTTTCTTTAAATATGGACCGTCGATTAAAGTAAATCAATACGGACCGTTCATGGATTAGTTACTTATGCATTCCATTTTCCTATAAATAGAAGCTCATTCCTTCATTATTTTCTTTACGAATTCATTGAAACTCTGAGAGAGAAATTATAGAGAGGTTTATAGAGAGAAAGTTATAAAAAGAAGAAGAGTATTCGCTACTTCACTACTTCTATATTAGGTTCTTTACTAGTAAGGGTGTTATTCTTTCTTCTTGAAGAGAACTTCATTATTCCATTCATTATTATTTTGTTGGAATAACTTTGTAAAAGTGGTATACCCTATACATAACCTTTGTATATGCGATATCCTATACTTGGTGAAATCCTTATGTTATTCCATTCTTATTTATTACATTGGAATAACTCAGATACGCTGCTTTTACCCTATACTTGGTGACATTCTTCTATTATTCATTGGAACATCACATGCTGTGTTTTTTACACGGACACGGTTCCGCTTTTTATTATTCTGTTGGAACATCACGTCTCATGTGTTTTACAGGACTGGTTAAAATCTTTATCATTCATTGAATATCCTATCGTGTGTTTTACACGGATCCGGTTCCATCTTTATTATTCTGTTGGAACATCCCGTTTGTGTGAATTTCACGACCGTTCCGTTATTATTATTCATTTGAAAAACTCGTCCCATGCAAGTACCGCATTTACGGTGATTTCTTTTGTTATTCCATTCTTTATTATACGGTTGGTTAAAACTTTGACTTTATACTCCATGAAATTAGTAGAATATCCTTGATATTTGCGTTTCATCCAAAGATCTTTTCATGGAAATATTCTTCCGATCATTCTTGAATTTTACTCTACGTAAACAAAGATCATGTTGATAATTTGGACGTTAATAATTCATGGATTAAATAATTCTTGAACTTGTTTTATTGAATTATTATGTCATTGTCATCATCCTCATGTTATATTATGTTATCTTCTACCACTTACGTGTATAGATGAACTTAGTATGATTATGACCCGGGGATTCATTAAGTATAATCGTGACTTGATATAAATGATGTGACAAAAGTCCTCAATGGCTTTTGTAATGCGATGATGGATAGTTTTGGTATGATTATGACCGAGGGGTGATTCGGTATATAGTCATGACCATTGATAATTTGATAAAAATCCTTTAACCGTGGTACAAGGATGATTAGATGTGGTGGTTTATTTATTAAGGTGAGTCTCAAATGATAAAAATTGATGAAAACCTTTAAAACCTAAAAGATAGTAGACTTTATTCTCTACTTGACTCTTTTAATGGGTTCTTTATTCCATTGCAGATTAAACCGGTTGTCTATTGTATTTTATCGCTTAACTTTGTTGAAGGCTAATGATAATTTATTCTCGCATTATCTTAGTCATAATATTTCTTCTTTGGGCTAGTTGAGCTCACCTTTCTTTCACCGTTCTCTTCGTGAAATGAGAACATAGGGAGACGAGTCTGGGAACGTAAGTAATGGTCCAGAGGATAGATTAGTAGTCCTCACTATTACGTGAAATAGTGTGATAATAGTCGTAATGAGGACTCCTTTTGAGTTTGTATAATATCTAGTAGACAAAATTTGTATTCAAACTCATGTTTATATCAGATTGTACAGCACGCTTATATTAGTAAGTCAGATTTGAATTTATGTACCATGTAAGTGGCGACCCAAGATGGGTGACGTATACCTAATTTTGGGGGCGTAACAAATAATATATTTTTTCCAAATCTCCCTACGCACACCACCAGCTGAATTCAACCACTAACACATGTCCCAAAAATAAAAAAAATGTTTTTCTTAATTAAAATATTTTAAACATCAAAAATTAATTATTTCGGAACTTCGGAACTTCAATAATTCATAATAAATAGCCTTTTTGACAGAAAAATTTGAACCTCGTGTCTTTTCTATAGTAAATTCCATTATCTACAACTTTACAGAAGAAAGTTTTTCCAAATTCTAAACAGAAATTGACTGAAATCCACAAACGGGCGATTTTACAAGCTATAATCAAATTTCAGTCAAGAAATGGGGTCCACCGAACACAAAACATGTGTTAATCATTTAATGCAACAAAAATACTCTTCCTCCTCATATACTCATATATCCCACATTCATTGTAAAAAAAATAACCATTATTATATTATTATAATATAATAATATATTTAAATAAATTATTTTATCGAAAAAAATAAAATTTTAATTTTCAACAATTGTCACATTAAAAATTTTTTCCATCTATATCCACATAAAATCAATATTTTCTCATCATATAAATCAATAATTAATTATTCACAAATAATATTACAAAATCACAATACCGATAACAGTGAGTTCTGCAGGAAAGGGCTTTCAATAAAGATTTCTCTCCTCATGCGATGTAAATTAGATGACCAAACCTCTCCTTAGATAGAACTTTCTAGACATTGCCAATAATTTTATCTAATAATATTATTCAGATAATATGAATTATTGCTCCGATAATGAAAAATACTGTGTAGTGACAACAGAAATATAAAATATCAACATAACAATTATTGAATCAATAAAATAAAATATTGAACAGTAATTACTGTAATAATTATTTAGTAGTGCCTTCTTACGTAAAAATCAATAATTAATGCAATACCGTGTGCTACTGTGTTTTAACCACCGAGTATTTCAACAAAGATAAAATCAGAATAACTACTGCTATTATTTTTAAACAACTTATATTTGTTGTTTTCTTCATCCAATCACTTTCTATTATGGGACCCACACAAGGTCGCTACCATTGCATTTAATATTCCCGACAAGAAGAATATTCCATGACTAAACGAATATTCCCCGACAACAATATATATTTTATAACCACTTGCTTATTTGAAATATTTATATATTTTACCCATAACTAACCATATTAATCAAATTAACCCTTACTATTTCAAAATAATAAATAGAGGAAATTTAATTTCATTAATAATAAGTTGGGGTCTTACATCGCTTGGTATACTTTCTTCTCATCGTAGAGATGATGTGAGCCTCCCCTCACCGTGATCATCTTCTTGTACTATCCATAGCTCCCCCTCAACTAGAGCACTTTCTATGATGGGGGTTTCAGGCATCTCCCCCTTAATGGGTGTATCCTCTATCATCAGATCTTCAGGTGTCTCCCCTCAGTTTGAGCTTTGACTATTTGGCTTTCATTTGCTGGTTCCTTTTCAGCAGTCAATTCTTTGTCTTCCCTCTTTAGTACTTCTTCATTTACAAGAATATATTTCTTCACCAGTTTTCTTCTTGGCTTTCTAGGCTGAGCCACAGCCTCAGGACTTTCTTCAGTTTTGTCCTTCTGATCAGCCAGAATGTTTGTTGCAGCTCCTTCCTTACTTGATGTGTTTGGTTTGGTCTCTACGATTGGCAGAGACTCTATGATAGAAGAGATTGATGGCCTTTTGGTCTTGTGGCCAATTTTATTCTTCTTCAGCTGCTGAGATATGGTTGCTCTATCTTCTTCTGCCTCAGCCTGCTATTTCTTTCTTCTTAGGATCCTTAGAGTCTCAATATCTGAGGACTCTACGGGCTTATCGGTAGTGGATCCTTGAGGTTCTTCTGCAGTTCTGGCTTTTAGCTTCCTTTTCCCTTTGCTTTTTCTGATTAAAGCAATGGGTTCTTCTTTGTTAGCTTCTTCTTCTTCTTCCTCAGTTTCTCTGACAACAGACATATTTTCTGGCACTCCTGATCCCTTTATTTCACCAGTTCTACCACTGGATTCAGATATCATCTGCACATTTTCAGCTGGATTCCTTTTCCAGTTCTCAAATAGTTATTGAGTCATTCGACGATTTGGATTGATGGCTTCTCTTTCATCGTCCTCAATTAAGTCACCAAGAGCATCTTGTAGGATAATGCTTATAAATCGCCCATAGAGCATTTTCTGAGAGCTCTTCATCTTCTTTGAGTTGATTAACCACTTCCCAATCCATTCAAGTAGTAGAGCCCCATAGTTGAGTTGTATTCCATAACACATGGCAGTCATGAGCTTGAGTTGCACCTCATTCACAGAGTCATGACCTGAGCTCTTGCAACATATACATTTTCCAACAATATCAGCTAGAAATTCATACCTTTGTGGAAACTCCTTCTTCTTGTATCCTTTGACAGAGGGTGATTTCTTGTGATGCATCTTTTTGAGACCCTTATGGAAGTCTATGCCATCTATGGACGGATACCCTTCAGACTTGAGACCTAGGGCTAGATTAATGTCCTCAGCCTTTAGTCTGATTTCGACGTTCCTGACTTTCGCAGTGATGGTGTTGTTTTCAAAAACCCCGTTATTGTAGAATTCCTTTACCAGCTTTGGGTAGATCAATGTATCTGTACCCAAGGCTTCTTCGAGACCTGTCTTCTTCAGTAGTGACAATGTCTTGTGAAATTGGGGTTCAGCTGTTTTGAACTCGTCAAAGCAGAGTCTGTAGCCGGAGATAACACTGGAAGTCGCCATTGATTTTCTTGCAGGAGGTGTGATTTACTGAGCTTTCTAGATAGCTTAGGGTTTCTTCTTGCAGAGATAAGGAGAGGGATAAGCTTTTGAACTTCTGATTTCAAAAAGAAAGGCACCTTCAAATGGTACAAGTAACTTCCCTCTCTCCATTTTGCTTAGTGGGACAGGTGTCGAATTCTGCTTGGCTCTACGAATTTGACAGAGAGGGATTGTACTGAATTACCCTTGACTTTTTTCTGGGCTAATATGTCCTCCGGGAGGACTACGATCGTTGACATGGTCCTTGAAATCGTCGAGTCTATTCTATCATCGATGAGTTTGTTTAGCAGTCGTCGTGTCTGAGCTGCACTTGTAGAGTCTAAACTGTGATCGTCGAGTCTGACTAGCAATCGTAGAGTCTGATCAAGTCCTCGTTATGAACTTTTGACTTAGCATTCCTCTTGGTTTAAGGTAGCTCAGGAAAGGCCAACCTCTTGAATGAAACAAGGGTTAGGTTTATCCCTGAGGCACTTATCAGAGATGTAAGACCCCAACTTATTATTAATGAAATTAAATTTCCTCTATTTATTATTTTGAAATAGTAAGGGTTAATTTGATTAATATGGTTAGTTATGGGTAAAATGCGCAAATATTTCAAATAAGCAAGTGGTTATAAAATATATATTGTTGTCAGGGAATATTCATTTTGTCATGGAATATTCTTACTGTCGGAGAATATTCGTACGACGGTGCAGCCTTGTGTGGGTCCCATAATGAAAAGCGATTGGATGAAGAAAACGACAAATATAAGTTGTTTATAAATAACGGCGTAGTTGTTACCGTTTATACTGTTGAAATACTAAATTGGTTAAAACACAAGATATTAGCAGTATTGCATCATTATTATCGATTCTTATGTAAGAAGGCACTACTAAATAATTGTTACTGTAATTATTGTTCAATATTTTATTTTATTGATTCAATAATTGCTACGTTGATATTTTATATTTCTGTTGTCACTACACAATATTTTCCATTATCGGAGCAATAATTCATATTATCTGAATAATGTTATTATATAACATTATTGGCATTGTCTAGAAAGTTCTGTCTAATGAGAGGTTTGGTCATCTAATCTTGGGTGATGAGAGAAATTCTTATTGAAAAGCCCTCTCTTTCCAGGAACCGCCTTTGGTTATCGATGATTGTGATTCTCGTAATATTATTTATGAATAATTAATTATTGATTTATATGATGAGAAAATATTGATTTTATGTGGATATAGATGGAGAAAATTTTTAATGTGATAATTGTTGAAAATTATTATTTTTTTTGATAAAATAATTCATTTAAATATATTATTATATTTTAATAATATAATAATGGTGATATTTTTACAATGAATGTGGGATATATGAGTAAATGAGGAGGAAGAGTATTTTTGTTTCATTAAATGATTAACACATGTTTTGTGTGTCGGTGGACCCCATTTCTTGACTGAAATTTGATTATAACTTGTAAAATCACCCGTTTGTGGATTTCGGTCAATCTCTGTTTGGAATTTGGAAAAACTTTGTTTAAAATATTTTTCATCATCCTCAGTCCTAAATGATGGTATTACTGAATATCTTTGGCTTGTAGTGCAAAGATGGTTGATTTTCCTATGAACATCTTTGTCCCGTAGTGCAAAGATGTACAGGTGTTGAGATGAACATTAATTAATCGATGAATATCTTTGGCCGTAGTGCAAAGATGAATATTTGATTCAAGATGAATATTGATTGATGTTATAGGGATAAAATATTGATGATGGACTTTTAAATTCATAGATTAATTTCATTCTCTACGTAACTCATCTATGAATAATTATTTCCGCTGCGAATATTGATCTGAAACCTGTTGTTTATTATATTCTATCATATTTTTTTCCCTGTTGAAGACTAACGATAATTTGTTCTATATTATCTTAGTCATAATATTCTTTACTGGGCTAGTTGAGCTCACCCTTTTCCTTTTTGTTCCATTTTTTTCTTCTCGGGAGGCGAGAATGTAAAAGTACTAGTGAGGTATGAAATGATGGTTCTAGAAGTTGTTTTAGTAGTCCTCACCATTTTTGTAAAATAATATACCAATAATTGTAATGAGGACTTAGTTGGGTATGAATATTGTCTATATGACAATATTTGTATTTAAACTTACAGTTTATATGTTGTATTAATAAAGTTGTAGTTGTTTCTGTACCATGTTATTGACAACTCAAAATGGGTGATGTATACCTATTTTGGGGGCGTCACAAGAGAGATTGCTTTGCTTTATACTTGATCATCACAGGGTGCTCCTTTGGTCTTGTTGATGTAGCTCTGCTATCGTTGAGTCTGCACCACGATCGTTAAGTCCTTACTGCGATCGTTGTCATTTTATGATACTTCGGTTCTACGATCTTGGACTTCCTTTGATCTCGTCTATGATTTCGATCATAGCCTTTAAATCTGTATGGTTAGCACAAACTAGAGCATATTTTTCATGGTTGTAAGGTAAGCATGCCTAGCTTACTTATTAACTTGTTAAATCTGGATTCATCTAGAGGTTTTGTAAAGACATCAACAAGTTGATTTTCAGTAGGGATATATTGTAAAGATATAGTTTCATTTTGCACATGATCCCAATGAAGTGATACCTTATTTCTATATGCTTAGTCCTAGAATGCATGACAGGATTATGAGTTATAGCAATTGCACTTGTGTTATCACAGTGAATAGGAATGGATTTAAATTCAAACCCATAATCTGCTAGTTGATTTTTCATCCATAAGATCTCGAAAGCACAAAGAATCGCTGCAAAGAATGTATTCAAACACCTGTAGAGTTAAGTAGACACTGAATTTTGCTTCTTGCTAAACTAGGACACAAGTCTGTTTCCTAGCAATTGACAAGTGCCACTAGTACTCTTTCTATCAATTTTGCAGCCTGCAAAATCAGCATCTGTGTATCCTGTTAGCTCAAATGAGGACTCTTTGGGATACCAAAGCCCTAAGTGGGGTGTACCTTTGAGATATCTGAAAATCCTCTTTACAACTGATAAATGAGATTCTTTAGGACTAGCCTGAAATCTAGCACAAATGCATGTTGCAAATATTATATCTGGTCTACTGGCAGTTAGATATAAAAGAGAGCCAATCATACCTTTGTATTGAGTTATATCAATACTTTTACCTTTTTCATCTTTGTCAAGCTTGGTTGTAGGAGCAATTGGGGTTTTCATGGGAGAGGTTGACTCCATGCCATACTTCTTAAGTAAGTCTTTAATGTACTTGGCTTGGTTGATGAAGATTCCTTCATCAGTCTGCTTTACTTGCAGTCCAAGGAAGAAGTTCAGTTCACCCATCATGCTCATTTCAAACTTGCTCTGCATAAGCTTGGAGAATCTTTTGCATAACTTTTCATCATTAGATCCAAAGATAATATCATCAACATATATTTGAACTAATAGTACTTTATCTTTGTTCTTTCTAAGAAATAGTGTGGTATCTACTCTACCTCTAGTGAATCCATTTTCAATAAGGAAGTTAGTTAGTATTTCATACCATGCTCTAGGTGCTTGTTTAAGACCATATAAGGCTTTGTCTAATCTAAATACATAATTAGAAAGAGATGGATTGATGAAACCTGGAGGCTGCTCTACATAGACTTCTTCTTGAAGTTCACCATTCAAGAATGCACTCTTGACATCCATCTGAAAGACCTTGAATTTCATGTGAGCAGCAAATGCAAGAAATATTTTAATGGCTTCTAGTCGGGCAACAGGTGCAAATGTCTCATTGTAGTCAATGCCTTCTTCTTGAGAGTAACCTTTGGCCACTAGTCTAGCCTTATTCCTGGTTATCACCCCATCTTCATCTATCTTGTTTCTGAAGATCCACTTGGTTCCAATTACAGGATGATTCTTTGGTCTTGGAACCAATCTCCATACTTTGCTTCTCTCGAAATGATTAAGTTCTTCCTGCATGGCCTCTATCCAGCTGGAGTCTTCCATAACATCCTCTATCTTCTTCGGTTCCATTTGAGATAGGAAGCTTAGATAAAAGCATTCATTTTAGGTGGCAGCTCTTGTTTTGACACTTGCACTCGGATCTCCAATGATTAGATCTTGAGTGTGATCTCTTGTCCATCTGCTTCCTGTTGGGACATCCGTTCTTATGCCTTCTTGTCTTAGATCTTCAAGATCTATTTCTTCTTCTCGGTGTGAAGGTCCGTTGTCTGACATAGGTTTCTCTACGATCTCATTTCCTTGCTCAACGATTTCACTGTCTGGTTCTACGATCGTAGTGTTGAGCTCGACGTCCTCGTTCGTAGTGTCCGCACTATTAGTCATAGTATCTTGGAGCACTGTTTTGTCTAAGTCCGTTTCATCAAAAATGATGTGAATTAAGATTTCAACACTCAGTGTCTTCTTGTTGAATACTCTGTAGGTCTTACTGTCTGTGGCATATCCAAGAAAGATTCCTTCGTCTGATTTTGGTTGAAACTTTGTCAAGTACTACTTTCCATTGTTGAGTATGTAGTATGTACAGCCGAACACATGAAAGTAGCTGACACTTGGCTTTCTTCCTTTCCATAGTTCATAAGGAGTCTTCTTAATCGTAGAGTGTATTAGTGATCTGTTCTGAGTATAACATGCAGTGTTGACCGCTTCTGCCCAAAAGTACTCAGGCAGATGAGCTGCTGCTAGTAAAGTCCTTCCAGCCTCTATTAATGTCCTGTTCTTTCTCTCAGCAACTCCATTTTGTTGAGGAGTTCGTGGAGCTGAGAAGTTGTGACTAATGCCATTGTCTGTGCAGAATTGGTCCATTTCTGAGAAGTCAAATTTTCTACCATGATCACTCCTTATAGCCTTGATTTTCTCTCCTTTCTCGTTCATCACAAGCTTGAACATCTTAATCAGCTGGGAACTTGTCTCATCTTTTGAGGTTAGAAAGAATACCCATGTAAATCTGGTGAAGTCATCGACTACGACCAGAGAGTATCTCTTTCCTCCAAGGCTCATTGTTGGAATTGGCCCAAAAGATCCGTATATGTAGTAATCGCAAAGGCTTGTCAATGAATTGACAGTTTTGCTCTTGAATGTGCTTCTGGTCTGTTTTCCAAGTTGACAGGCATTGCACGGCCTTTCTTTAATGAAATTGAACTTGGGTAGGCCTGTAACTAGATCTTTTGAAGATAATTTGGACATGCTTTTGAAGTTGAGATGAGGCGATCTTGATGCCATAGCCATTTCATTTCTTCAGATGCTTTAGCCGTAAAGCATATTGTCTCGTCTGAGCTCGATTTTCCAAGATTTCTTTGTGTAGACATTTCCTTCTCTTTTTTCTCGTTAGCTTTTTACGTGAGATGTCTCGTGTCTCGGACATGACATTGATTGTTGAGAAATGTTACTTGATGACCCTTGTCGCAGAGTTGGCTATTGCTTAGAAGATTGTGTTGTAGTCCTTCCACATAGGCCACTTTGCTGAAGGATACCGCACCATTTCCAGCTGAGCCATAGCCTCTTGTCTTTCCAGAGCCATTATCTCTAAAGATGACTGAGGGACCCTCTTTCTCTATGTAGTTAGACAGAAGGGCTTTGTTCCCAGTCATGTGTCTTGAACATCCACTATCCAGATACCAGGTTGTGTTTGTGGAGCTCTTTTCTTGAGGCAACATTAAACCTTCATTTTGGTACCCATACTTGCATGGGTCCTACTATGTTAGTACCCTTGGGGACCCATATCTGCTTGATTTTGGGTCTCACATGCATGGAATTATAATGACACTTTGCAGCCTTGTGGCCAGTTCTGTAGCATACAAAACATTTGATATGATGCATGTTTGCGTGTGTGTGAAAGTTCTTCCTCCATTTGAACTTTTGTGGGTTATTGGTCATCCTCCTGTTAGGCTGATATTCCTTCTTCCATGTGTTCTCACGTTTCATGATTTGTGAAGAGTATGTCTTACTTCTACTGTACCTTCCAGGTTGGTTCGTAGGGTTAATCTCATTGGACTCTACGATCCTTCGAGGTTGGTGAGTAGGAGCTAGGTTACTCTTCTCTTTTCTGAAACCTAGACCAACATGAGATCCTCGCTACGGAATATGAATCAATCGGTGAAAGGTAGTTTCGACAGCTCAACCTTCTGTGAGGATTTCACAAATATAATACCTCTACTAAAACCTGAGGCATTACTAGTGATAATTTCCTTTGCTTTTTCCACACATGACTCTGAGGTAGATTCCCCAAAGCCTAGCCCTGTTCTATCAGAGATGCTTCTCTGGTTAGAGATTAAGGAGTCCATGGATGAAGAAGATTTATTCCATGTAGAGATTTTCTTTTCTAGATCCTCAATCTTTGAGGTTAGACTAGACTCTCTTTCTGAACTGAGCTTATTTGTTTGTCTCAAGAGCTTATTCTCAGCTTCAAGCTCAGAGAGAGAATAAGTACTGAGAAGGGCTATTTCCAGTTCTTCTTGAACTTTTTCTTTCTCCTTTTGAAGAAGTGAATAATCCTTAGACAGAACTCTAAACCACTTCATGTATTGGTGCAGATCAGATGTTATGCCATATAGTGCAGTTCTAAGGTCATCAATGTCTACATCAGGAGAGTTGAAGTCAAATACCTCATCGATACTTATTTCATGTATGTTGGCGTTCTGTTTGTCTTTTGCATTTTTGGCCATCAGGCATAGATTAGCTATCTGAGGATCTTCATCATCTCCAGATTCTGGAGTTGAGTCATTGTCTGAGTCACTCCACGATCCTCCAGCTACAAGGCCTTTGTCTTTCTTCTGTGGCCTTTTGTTGCCTTTGTATTCTTTCTTTGAATGTGATTTCTTCTTGAGTTCTTCTCTGAGAGGTTTATTGCAGTTGGCAATGAAGTGACCAGGTTTCTTGCAATTGTAGCATAGGTCATTCATTTCTTTCTTCAGTCTTTGAAGTTCTCGATTTTCTTTCGCTTCTTTGGTTTTGCACTTTATCGCATGAACCTTCTTAGTCTTTTTACTAGCATTGCAAGGTCCTCATCATCATCTTCATCGTAGTCAAAATCAACTTCAGTGCTGATTTGGAGGTGTTATCAGTTTCTTTGAGGGCAACACCTTTATCCTTCTTCCTTCCTTCAGATAAGGTTTCTGCTCGTTGAGTCAGCTCCAATTTGTATGTGAGGAGGTTACCATACAACTGTTGAACAGTCATTTCATGTAAATTCTTCGATTCTCTAATGGCAGTGGTTTTGGCATCCCACTTGCTTGGTAAGGCTCTCATGAACTTTATGATTAGATCTTTGTATGGATAGATCTTCCCATAGGCTCGTAGAGAGTTGAGCAATACATTAAATCTTTCGTAGGTGGCAGTAATGTTCTCTCCTTGAACGTGAGCTAACATCTCATATTGCTGAGTCAAGAGAGAATGTTTGTTTTCTCTGACTTCTTCTGTTCCTTCATGCATAATGAGCAGTGCTTCCCAAACCTCCTTTGCTATTTTGCTGTTGACCACGTTTTCAAACAAATCATCTTCTAAGGATTGGAATAAAATGTTTTTGGCCTTTTTGTCGAAATGACGACTCTCTTCTCTGCTCTCTCGTCCATTCTCCTTTGACCTTGATCTGTACTCTGTCTGGGTCATCTGTAGTTGGTGCAAGCTTTGTAGGAACATAGGGCCCATTTTGAACAGTTTCAAATAGATCTTCATCTATTGAATCCATGTATGACTGGGTCCTAACTTTCCAGTTAGCAAATTTATCTTTCTTGCACATAGGTGGCTTGCTGCCTCTTCCAATCTTTGATTCGCTTGGTAAGTGTGCCATTGGATCTACTCAAGCTTTGTAGGCTGTATTATAGAACCCCGCTTCGATACCAATTGTTAGTTCAGGAGGCACGATAGATATCTGAAGGGGTTGAATAGATAATTAAAAACTTTTTTCTTTTAACCTATTAGTATGATGGTAATTAATGCCTTGTGGAATGAGTATTTGATAAACCTTCTATTAGATATCTTGAGTTAATGAGAGTGAGGCGGTTATAGCGAGTTATAGCAGCTTATAATGAACACAACAGCTTTTAAGTGGTTGAGCACTTAAAGCTCCTAATCCACTCTTCTACTCCTCGAGTAGGAAATCCACTAAGGATGTCTCATTACACTTCTTGAATCTCATGATTCCTTCTAGCACTGATGATCAGGTACTTCTTAGTTCTCTTGAACTCTTCAAGTCCATCGACTTGGTTCTTCATGATTCACTTAGAACTCTTTAAGTCCTTCGGACTTGGAACTCTTACTTCATTGATTGGGTCGTTGTTGAGATGCGTGATTGATCGATGCTACCATTCTTGCTATTAAGCACTTGTTTGAAAGAACTGAGTAGCTGAGCAAGCTTTCTCTTTTTCTCAGGTTATAGAGTTGAGCGTTGAGCGTTGAGTGTTCTTGTACGTTTTTGTTCAATACTTGCTTGCTTCTCTCATCTGTCTATCTTCTGTATATATGTGATCTCTTTAAATCTATTCGTTGAAGTCATCTGATGAGGTATTAAATGCGTTTGACATTTCTGAGCTTTGATGGAGACTATTCTGCACATCTTCTGAATTTCAATCTAGCCCACTGACACAACAGACTGCTTTCTCACCTAACACCTGAAAAGGTGTTTTCCTCTGCCCAATGGTCCTTTTCTTAGCTTCTTGAATACGTTCCTTTTGATCAATACTAAGGGTATCTTTTGTACCGTTGGGACTGGTGAGTGCTTCAACGTTCAAAACCCATTCCACATTTGTTGGAATTTGTTTCCAGACAAAAGATAGGTTTCGATGTTTCTGACATAGGACAGATGATACTCTATGATGCATATCGTGGTGTCTTGTCATATTTGTGCTTGGTCTGAATAGAACACTACAATCCTTGCTTGCTCGTTTTGCAGACTCTACGTTTTCGAGAGCACACTACGATCTCTGAGTTAGCTTCAGCAAACGTCTGGACCACTCTACGATTTCTGGAGAGGCCCTTCAAGGCAGATATACTACGATCATTTCAAAGACTACGATCCAAAATTTTAGCTTCTCAGATTCGTCATTGATCAAATTAGGATAGACTACGATTCTCTTCAAGGCCTATCTATTTCTTTCTAGCTATAGATCAACCTAACATATTTGATCTCTTTATCTATACAAGTGAACATTAAGGGTTAAGATCAACCTAACAATTTTGATCTATCACTAAGTCCTTGTACATATATTCCTCGAAGGACTTTACATATAATCATGAGCATTTACATTGAACATCAAATCACAATATGTATTCTTCCAACAGTTGTAATTCGAATGACAGTTGGAACGACTATATCTACATTATGTGTAAGACCCCGAATTTTTTTAAATAAAAAGGAATTTCCTTTATTTATTATTTTGAAATAGTAAGGGTGGATTTGATTAATGTGGTTAGTTATGGGTAAAATGCGCAAATATTTTAAATAAGCAAGTGGTGATAAAATATTCATTATTGTTGGGAATATTCGTTTGGTCGTGGAATATTAAATGACTTCGTGGGGAATATTTAAATTTGATATTGCCTTGATCTTTTGTGGGCCCCATAACGGAAAGCGATTGGATGAAGAAAACGCAATAAATATAAGTTGTTTATAAATAATAAGCGTAGTTGTTCTACAATTAATCTTTGTTGGAATACCCGGTGGGTTAAAACACACTAATACGCGTTGTTGAATCCAGTAGAAGACACCAGATTGCACCAATTATTGATTCTTACGTAAGAAGGCACTACTCAATAATTGTTACAATAATTATTATTCAAATATTTTATTGATTTAATAATTCTTTGCGTTGATATTTTATATTCTTTGTTGTTTGATAATTGTCATTACACAAAGTATTTTTTATTATCGAAGCAATAATTCATATTATTTGAATAATATTATTAGATAACATTATTGGCAATGTCTAGAAAGTTTACATCTAAGGAGAGGTTTGGTCACCTAATTGCGGCGCCAAGAAGGAGAGATCCTTATCGAAAGCCCCTCTTTCCTGAGGAACTACCTGGTTTCCAAAGATCTTGTGATTCTATAATATTATTTATGAATAATTAATTATTGATTTATATGATGAGGAAAATATTAATTTTATGTGGATATAGATGGAGAAAATTTTTAATGTGACAATTGTTGAAAATTAATATTTTATCTTTTTACGATAAAATAATTCATTTAAATATATTATTTTAATAATATATTAACGGTGATATTTTTACAACGAATGTGGGATATCTGAGTATCTGAGGAGGAAGAGTATTTTTGTTGCAATAAATGTTTAAAACATGTTAAACATGTCATTGGACCCCATTTATTGATGAAATTTGATTATAGCACGTAAAATCGTCTGTTTGTGGATTTTGGTCAATTTCATTTGGAATTTGAAAAACTTTCTTTTGAAAAGTTGTAGAGAATTGGATTTCCTATAAGAACTCATGAGATTCGAATTTTTCCGATAAAAGAGCTATTTATTATGAATTATTGATGTTCAAGTTAAAATAATTGATTTTTGGAAGTTTAAAATATTTTTAATTACAAAAACGTTTTTCCATTTTTGAAACTCATTTAACATGTGTTAGGGTGGCTGAGTTCAGATTCTTGGATGCGTAGGAAGTTGTAGAAAAAATTATAATATTAATTTATTAAATTTTCTACTTTGGTGTTCAAGCATTTTCCTATAAATAAGGTGCTTAGGTTAGAATTGAAAATCACACCGTAAATCGAAGTTTTTTCTCTCTATATTATCGAGCGTATTCTTGTGAGTATTTTGAGTATACTTTGAGTATTGCTATATACGGTGCAAGTTCAAGTCATAGCCTATATATCCAGGTGTTTCAACTAGAAATCTTGTCTTTCGAGGTAAGGATGTTATTTTATTCGAAAATGATATTATTTCTTCAATATCATTATCGCGAAATATTGGTTGGAAATTTTATCAAATTTAGAACTTTTTCATGTCGGGTTACTATTCACGAGTTCTTATTCACGAAGTTACTATTCATGAGTTACTTATTCACGAAAGTTACTATTCATGAGTTACTATTCATTTAGTACTATTCACGAAGCGTGAAGATGTTTTTTGTGAAATTTCTATCTTTTGGTGTCGGAGTTATTATTCACGATATCCAGATTATTCACATATACTTAAGACTATTCATCGAAAAATGAAAATTTTTCTTTTCATCCAAAATATCTATTCTGGATACTAGTTTTGATTGTATCCATGTTTTGATCATTCTTGAATTTTACACCACTATGATTATTTATGAGGTATTTTTGGACATGAAATAGCTGAAATACTGAATCCTTAATACTTGTTCTTTTGTTTCCTTTGGATTCGTTTCCTTTAAAATATTTTTCATCATCCTTAGTCCTAAATGATGATATTCTTTGAATATCTTTGGCACTGTAGTAAAAGATGAATGATTTCTTGATGAATATCTTTGGCCCGTAGTGCAAAAGATGAGCAGTGTTGAGATGAACATGACCGATCGATTAATATCTTTGGCCGTAGTGAAAAGATGAATATGTGTTTAGATGAACATGATTAATCGATGAATATCTTTGGCACAGTAGTGCAAAGATGAATATTTGATTCGAGATATATATTGATTGATGTTACAGGATAAAATATCGACGATGAACTTTTAAATTCATACATAGAAGATAGTAGTTTGCATTCTCTACTTAACTCTTCTAATGAATTATTATTCCTCATGTAATATTGATTTAAAATTTGTTGTCTATCAGATTCTATTAGATTTTTCCCTGTTGAAGACTAACGATAATTTGTTGTATATTATCTTAGTCATAATATTCTTTCTTGGGCTAGTTGAGCTCACCTTTTCCTTGTTGTTCCATTTTTTCTTCTCGGGAGGCGAGAATGTAGCGAAGTACTAGTCGGGGGTATGGAATGAAGGTTCTAGAGAGAGTTGTTTAGTAGTCCTCACCATTTTTATAAAATAATGTATCAATAATTATGATGGGGATTTATTTGCGTGTGGATATTGTCAGATGGCAATATCTCGTATTTAAACTCAAAGTTTATATGTTGTAATAATAAAGTTGTAGTTATTTCGTACCATGTATTTGGCGACTCGAGAATGGGTTGAATGGAATGGACCTATTTTTAGGGCGTCACGGTTGGTATCGAGCTTAGGGATATGATCTCTGGCGGAGATCGGGGAATAGAACTAGGAGGGGAGAGGCGAGTAAATCCTTCGCTTAGTGTGTCCTACCTAAGCTTATTTGTTAGTTGGTTAGTATATAGGGATATTATGTGATATATTGATTTCCTTAATTAACCCTTGTTTTTTATGACAAGATTTGAGAATGTCGATTGAGAATATTAATGATGGATTAAATGAGACCGTGGAGATGCTGTCTTTACCAACGAGGAGAGCGTGCAACAGTCGGGCAATGTACCTCTTGAAACAACACCATTGAGCAAATGATGAACGAGGGATGTTTAGAAGCTTTTTGCGATTCATGCAAAATCAGACGAGGAGACTCGTGTTCAAAATACTGAGGAGAAATGATAACAATTCACGGGTTGTCACAACCAAGCGATTCAAAGAGTTGGGACCACCGAATTTAAAGGAAAGCCGGATCCGATCATGGCGGAAACATGGGTCAAGCAAATTACCAAGATATTCGATGTCTTGGGATGCGGAGAACGAAAGTTCTATTCGCTACTTTTATGTTCCATAACGAGGCAGACATCTTGGTGGGAATCAGTGAAGCGTACTCCATCCGGTTTGACACTCAAAGTATGTCGTGGGAGACGTTTTAGAAAGCAGTTCAATGACAAGTACTTCCACGAAAGTATTCGTCATATGAAGGAAGTGGAGTTTATTAGGTGGAGCGAGAATAACATGGCGGTGTCCCAAAGACGAGGCGAAGTTCATGAGTTATCCAGTTTGCACCTCATTTGGTGGAGAATGAGGAACGTATGACGCGGATGTTTACGAGAGGTTTGAAACCCCAGATACATCGATATCTCATTTCTCATAAATTTTTCTCTATTCGAGATGTTGTCAGCAGGCTCGATTGTTAGAGCGAGATAACGAGTACGTTCAACCGAGGGACCATAACCGTGGATCATCTATCAAGATAGCGGTCATCGTAATAACGATAACTAGCGGAGAAAGAAGAATACTGACAAAGCGGTAACCACTCTGGTGGTAATCGTGGCCATGAAAATAAAGAAGCGAGTCGGGAGGAGATTTAAAAGAGGAGATTTAACAACGACCATGTGAAGGCAGCGGTCTTGCGTAGAAGAATCGGGTTCTAGGGGAGGAGAACGACCACCCATTATATGCTATAAATGGAAAAGAAGGACATATCGATCAAACCCGCCTACAACAGAGTTCAAGGTATGCTATAATTGTGGAAAGGAAGGACATATCGCTTTCGGGATTATACGCAGTAGCAAAGCCTAGTTCAATGAGGACGGTGATTCAAAAGATTGTCCCGTAAAAGTCAAAGTCAACGGTTCCTGGAAGAGCGTTTGTCGTGGATGGGGTCAAAAAATGCGAGGAACCGAATGAAGTTAGCATGGGTTAGTTAATTATAAATTCTTAAGTTTATACCTTACTAGAATCTGTTCTACCCATTCTTTTATCTCTCTTGCTTCTTTCAACGTTTGAACTTGACTACGGAGAAATTAGACTTTGACCTATTTATGGAGAATCCGTTAGGAGAAACTTTCATTACATCCGTTGTTTAGAAATCTTGCTTGATTCAGTTGGCACTATCACATTACCGTTAACCTTATTTCTATATAGAAATTTGCTTTTGATGTGATTTTAAGGTTAACTACTCATCATGCCGAAATTGATTACTTTCGTAAGGTTGTTAGTTTTCATATTCTAAGCAACTTGTTATTCAATTCAAGCAATCAAACCATTGTAGTCAAACATTTTCATATCAAGCCATGAAGTCATTCGTTTATTATTACGGATGTCAAGTTTTCTTAGTCCGTGTTATGGATTTGAATAAAGACACGTCGATTTGAATAATATTCTGTTGTTATTGATTTTTCTGGACGTATTTCTGAAGAATTTCTTGGCTTACTCTCCAAAGCTTCGATATTAAATTTTGTATCGAATTTGAACCTCAGACAAAACTCATTTCTAAAATCTCATATCGAATGGCTCTATTGAACTTGAGGAGTTAAAATTCAACTATAAATTTGGTACCGAGCCTTTATCTGGTGACTTCCTTTGTGGAATGCACCAAGCCGCACTCTCAAGTGGGGGACACTATATTCATGCGATAGTAAAGCGATAAGTGTCATTGTAACGTCTTTATCCAAGGTTGGGATATGAGTCGCGATTGAGAACAACCTAAAGTAAATTTTCGAAATACGTAGCTTTACAAGCTTAGTTGGTTATTATCGGAGATTCGTTGAAGGATATTCTCGAATCGCTATTCCATTAACGCAATTGACTCGTAGAGATACAAAATTTGAATGGAGCGAGGAATGTGGGAAGAGCTTGAAGAACTCGAGAGGAGACTCATTTCAAAGACATGTTACGACCATGCCATCCTCGGAAAAGTTTAACGTGGTAGCGACGTGTTGAGTAGAAGATCGATATCTGAATGCGAAGTACGATATTGTCAAAGACTCATTTCAGTATAATTTATAAATAATAGAGATGTAGATGAAAACTCTAGGAACCCACGTGATGATATCTGAGTATAATCGACTTTAATCGATAAAGTTAAAGATATTCAAGCTACACACCGGAGCTGATGAATTTGAAGAAAGAGGTGCAAGAAGTTGTTATTTCAAAAGCGAGAATCGGTGAGGTGAGGAAAGCTCAAACCTTCGATTTATTAATCCATTTGAAATTCTCGATCGAATAGGAAGCGTGGCTATAGACTCGTTTTTACCGCCAAGTATGACGCGCGTGTTCATAACGCGTTTTCACGTGTCGATGTTACGTAAATATGTGGTGGGACGACCGAACCACGTCATTGAGTTAGAACAGGACGAGATAGAGCGAAGACTTAACGTATGAAGAGGTACTGTCACATGATCTTGTAGAGGAAAGAACATGTCTTATGTATCGAGGTTATACCACAAGTTAAAGTTTTGTGGAGAAACCATGTTATTGAGGAAATGACACGGGAGTTGGAAAGCGAAAATGAAAGCGAGGTATTCTCATCTTTTGAAAACACCAGTACGTGACGTCGATTTTGAGGACGAAATTTCAAAAGGAGGGAGGTTGTAAGACCGAAATTTTTAAATAAAAGGAATTTCCTTTATTTATTATTTTGAAATAGTAAGGGTGGATTTGATTAATGTGGTTAGTTATGGGTAAAATCATAAATATTTTAAATAAGCAAGTGGTGATAAAATATTCATTATTGTTGGGGAATATTCGTTTGGTCGTGGAATATTAAGATGTCGAGAATATTAAATGCTGACGTACCTTGATCTTTTGTGGGCCCCATGTGAAAGCGATTGGATGAAGAAAGCGACAAATATAAGTTGTTTATAAATAACTTGGCGTAGTTATTCTGAATTAATCTTGTTGGAATACCCGGTGGTTAAAACACACTAATGTCTGGCGTTGTTGAGCGGTAGACACGGTATTGCACCAATTATTGATTCTTACGTAAGAAGGCACTACTCAATAATTATTTACGATGAATTCTTATTCGATATTTTATTGATTTAATAATTCTTTGCGTTGATATTTTATATTGCTATTGTTTTGATAATTATCATTACACAATATTTTTCATTATCGAAGCAATAATTCATATTATTTGAATAATATTATTAGATAACATTATTGGCAATGTCTAGAAAGTTACGCTACAGGAGAGGTTTGGTCACCTAATTGCGCGGCGTCGATGAGAGATCCTTATTGGAAAGCCCCCTCTTTCACAGGAACTACTGGTTCCAAAGATCTTTGTGATTCGTAATATTATTTGTGAATAATTAATTATTGATTTATATGATGAGGAAAATATTGATTTTATGTGGATATAGATGGAGAAAATTTTTAATGTGACAATTGTTGAAAATTAATATTTTATCTTTTTACGATAAAATAATTCATTTAAATATATTATTTTAATAATATATTAACGGTGATATTTTTTACAACGAATGTGGGATATATGAGTATACTGAGGAGGAAGAGTATTTTTGTTGCAATAAATGTTTAAAACATGTTAAACATATGGTGGACCCCATTTATTGGTGAAATTTGATTATAGCTTTTGTAAAATCGTCTGTTTGTGGATTTCAATCAATTTCATTTGGAATTTGAAAAAACTTTCTTTTGAAAAGTTGTAGAGAATTGGATTTCCTATAAAAACTCGCGAGATTCGAATTTTTCTGATAAAAGAGCTATTTATTATGAATTATTGAAGTTCAAGTTAAAATAATTGATTTTTGGAAGTTTAAAATATTTTTAATTACAAAACATTTTTTCCATTTTGAAACTCATTTAACATGTGTTAGGAATTGGCTGAGTTCAGATTCTTGGATGCGTAGGAAGTTGTAGAAAAAACTATAATATTAATTTATTAAATTTTCTACTTTGGTGTTCTAAGCATTTTCCTATAAATAAGTGCTTAGGTTAGAATTGAAAATCACACCGTAAATCAAGTTTTTCTCTCTATATTATCGAAGCGTATTCTTGTGAGTATTTTGAGTATACTTTGAGTATTGCTATGCATCTGATGCAAGTTCAAGTCATGCTTTATATCCAGGTGTTTCATTTAGAAATCTTGTCTTTCGAGGTAAGGGATGTTATTTTATTCGAAAATGATATTATTTCTTCAATATCATTATAGAAATATTTTTTATCAAATTTGGAACTTTTTCATGTATGAGTTACTTATTCATGAGTTACTATTTACGAGTTACTATTCATGAGTTACTATTTACGAGTTCTTATTCATGAGTTACTATTCATTTAGTACTATTCACGAAGCGTGAAGATGTTTTTTGTGAAATTTCTATCTTTTGGTGTCGGAGTTACTATTTACGTATACGGTACTATTCACGTATACGGCACTATTCATCGAAAAATGAAAATTTTTCTTTTCATCCAAAATATCTATTCTAGATACTAGTTTTGATTGTATCCATGTTTTGATCAGTCTTGAATTTTACACCACTATGATTATTTATGAGGTATTTTTGGACATGAAATAGCTGAAATACGAATCCTTAATACTTGTTCTTTTATTTCACTGGATTCGTTTTCTTTAAAATATTTTTCATCATCCTTAGTCCTAAATGATGATATTCTTGAATATCTTTGGCACTGTAGTGAAAAGATGAATGATTTCTTGATGAATATCTTTGGCCGTGAGTGTAAAAAGATGAAGCAGTGTTGAGATGAACATGACCGTGATTAATATCTTTGGCCGTAGTGCAAAGATGAACAGGTGTTTAGATGAACATGATCAACTGATGAATATCTTTGGCCTGTAGTGCAAAGATGAATATTTGATTCCAGATATATATTGATTGATGTTACAGGATAAAATATCGACGATGAACTTTTAAATTCATACATAGAAGATAGTAGTTTGCATTCTCTACTTAACTCTTCTAATGAATTATTATTTCCATTGCTGAATATTGATTTAAAATTTGTTGTCTATTGTATTCTATTAGATTTTTCCTGTTGAAGACTAACAATAATTTGTTGTATATTATCTTAGTCATAATATTCTTTCTTGGGCTAGTTGAGCTCACCCTTTTCCTTGTTGTTCCATTTTTCTTCTCGGGAGGCGAGAATGTGCGAAAGTCTTAGTCGGGGTATGGAATGAAGGTTCTAGAGAGAGAGTTGTTTAGTAGTCCTCACCATTTTGTAAAATAATGTATCAATAATTATGATGGGGATTTATTTGCGTGTGGATATTGTCTAGATGGCAATATCTGTATTTAAACTCAAAGTTTATATGTTGTAATAATAAAGTTGTAGTTATTTCTGTACCATGTATTTGGCGACTCAGAATGGGTTGGATGGAATGGACCTATTTTGGGGGCTTCACATTATGCATGTATATACATTAGTATATACATTGTTCTATGATATCTAACTACACTACTAAATTGCAACTCTTGATGTCTGTAATGGATACTTCTTTAAGTACCTAATTTGTATATTATCTCTATTTTGCTTTGTATTCATGTGGGAATAACCTATGCTATGCTGGTTCCATAGGATGATGTTGATAAAGATGGACACCTGAACTACGGTGAGTTCATAGCAATTTCTGTCCACCTGAAAAAATTGCGCAATGATGATCACCTTCATAAAGCATTTGCATTCTTCAATCACAACAAAAACAGAGATCGAAGAGCTAAGGGAAGCATTGGCTGATGAAGTTGACACCAATAGCGAAGAAGTCATTCATGCTATTATTCAATAATGTGGATACTGATAAGGTGGGTGATTTTGCCTCTCTCTTTTCTTTTTATTCTCAAATAAAAAGTTTTTGTATGATTTTAAGTGAGGCGGTGGTTATCTTTGAGTGTTATTTTTTCATTTTCTATGGATACCAAAAATTGATTAAAATCTCATATGAATATGATATTGGGCTTGTGTAGGTTATTATGTGTTTGAGTTTTTTAGCTTTTTTTACTCTGTTTGTGGTAATGTTTGACAAGGCTTAGCAATTACTGGCGACGTCCTTCGGACAGAATCCACACTGGTACATCACAGATGGGGAAATGGTCAAATTTTGACATATTCTCATCTCTATCTGTCAGGATAGGCAGATACGCCATTTTTACCAAAATATGTCTTTATAAACTTGAACATTTATGTCTACCACATAGATTGCCTCATTTATACAGCTGAATTGATTTGCCATATTGATAGAGTATAATTCATTTGTTGTTCAATTTTGCTATTTTAGCTTACTATTAGTATTGATCTGGAGTTTATTTTTAAAAAACTTGGTGAATTATTCTCTCACTCATGAAACAGTCTTGAAATTCCTTTGGGTGATCTCTTAGATTTACAACCCTTTGTTATCTCTTAATTTATTGATTATAATCCCCTAAATCACTACTACAAATCTAAACTGTTTTTAATTATACCAACTGTTTTAATATTATCCTTTGTAATTTATTTATATCAACTGTTTTGATATTATCCTTTGTAATTAAATTATGATATTATCATTTGTAATTTAATTGTTATCTCTTTTATTGATTATAATCCCCTAAATCACTACTAAAAATCTAAACTGTTTTTAATGATTCCCAATTTTGTTGTGTGGGCAATCTCTAGGATAAGAAATTACGATCTCTCTTATAAAGTTTACTTAATGTTGTAAAGAAAAGACACTCTATAGATTATTGTGCAATGTATGATATTTTTGTGGAGCGCCAGTGATGATGGTAAACTATCGAATCGCCTTTTGGTTTCCCCAACTATGAAGGTGATGTTGTGCTTTTTCTACTTTTATTTCGTGGTGTATTCAGGCCATCAATTGATTTATTTAGTTACTTGAAAACCAATTAAACATTTAATTTCTGCTGAGGGTTTTAGTATAAGTGATGTGTACTCGATGTTATGAGTTACAACCAAATGATCTATTTTCTTCAAAAATCCAAAGTTTGTGTCAAACAATTATTGGGAATGTATCTTTTGTCAGTAGAAGCAATTTGACACATTGCTTGGTATGCAAGTCCAACAAGTATTATACTCCCTTTACTCAACTCACCTTCTCAAATGTCTCACACGTGTTATTGGGTATACAGTCTGGGAAGTAGTTTTAATATATGAGAATGTAAACGATCATGGATTAAGTATTTCTACTGAATGTTCTTATTAAGTTTTAGACTATGCTAATATTTGGACATTTGTTGCTAAAAGTAGTAGCTACATTGTCACCTAATATGTTGTGTTATGCTTTGTTCATGTTAGGAGCAAGCTTATTGTTATTGTAAGTTTCTGTGCAGCTAACGAAGGAAAGGAAACCACTAGAAAGTTCATTTCACATGCTTATATTAGGCCAACTATTATATAGTTAGTTTTTTTGACATTTTGAATAGTTATATGTTTGATGTTTACTGCATTATTTACAAGGGAATGGTTAGAGGTAGATATTTTCAAGCTATTGTGACATGTCTTGCGTTTCATACACACATTAATAAGAACATTACCTCCTGATGTGGCTTCGCTAATTTGAACAACGACATTGTTTTCGTGCCATTGCAATTGAAGGTCGCTTCTTGAATGAAGGTTCTAAAGCTTATAATTTGCCCAACTATTTTTTGCTATATGCTTGAAATTTGAATAGTTTGAGCATGAGCATTGGCTTTCGATTGTATTTTAAGATATTTTTAAATTTTCGCATACCCTTTTATTCTCTTTTGTTATGGATTGTAAAAAGTTAAATTGAGGCAACCCTTTCTTTACAGTAAACAAATTACAAATGTAGTAAAGGACAGAGAAAATAAATCAGTTGGCTACACTTTGGTCAAGAAAAAATGAAAAAAAATAGAAAAAGAGAAGAGTAGAAAAAATGATTTGTCCACAAGTTGAGGTCATTTACTTTTGCCACTAAGCGTAAAAGTAATAGTCACATACTTAGAGTGTAATGCATGCAGGGCCAGGTAAACTCTCACCACTACCCCCTACAATGTATATTTATTTGTTTTTCTATGTAAAAGTTGATCATCGCACAACAATTTACTCTTTTTATTATATTTTAATTTATTAATTGTAGGTACACATTTATTATTAAAAAATTGAATAATCCCGACACAACGCGCGGGTTTATATCTAGTTAGCCTCTATTTCCTTCATGGGTCCTTTACATAAATATACAACATTTAGAAAGTAATTACACTATGTGTACTCATAAAATATTTACACAATAAATACACTTTCTATATTTATTTATAATATTAGTGCAATTAGGATTCCTTAATTTAGGGAATTAGTATAGGATTCAATTCTTAATAATAAGGAAACCTAAAATCAAGGAGAAATAACTACCATAATTAATAATTCAAATTCAAATATCTTGGATCTAACAAACAAAACAAATTCAAAAATAATAATTAAAATTCAAATATTCAAAGTTTGGCAACGTTATCTTCCTCCTCCCCTTCGTCGGTCATCTTCCTCCTCCCCTTCACCGTCGCTTCAACACCATGGACGCCGGCCACAGTTGCCATTATGACGAATGTTGATTTAGTCCAGAAATTAAAAAAAGAAAACGATAAATTTTAGTGCAGTTGGTATCCAAATATTTATACAAAGGTAACCATTTTAATTTTTGTGGGTAACTAAGAGAAATTTCAGTGCAGTTGGTAACCAAAACTTTCAAAGGTAACAATTTTAGTTTTTGTTGGTTACATTTGTATTAAGGATTCGCTACCAACTGCACTATGAAAAAAAAAATTTATAATAGATTTTTAATAATTAATTGGTAACCCAATAAAACTGAATTGGTTACCTTTTTATTAAGGTTTGGTTACCAACTGCATTATAAAAAAAATCTACAATAGATTTCTTTTAAATTAATTGGTAACCCAATAAAACTGAATTGGTTACATTTGTATAAAGTGTTAGCTACCAACTGCACTATTAAAAAAAACTATAAAAGATTTTTTTAAAAATAAATTAGAAACCTAATAACACTGAATTGGTTACCTTGGTATGAATGTTTGACTACCTGTATGCATGATAAAAAAATCGCAAAGAATCGTATTATGAAAAAATCATGAGATGGAGACTCTAATTAATGTTTGCTGACCTTGTTCCCTCCTCGCCGTAAATCGAGGGCGTTGACGCACATCCGCATAAAAACTAAGAGAGAGATTGGGTAGTAAGTGGGTCATATTTTGCATCGAACTTCGTACTCTCCAGGTGAGGCGTTGAATGAGAGGTGGTGGTTGTGGCGGCGGTGAGAGGCGGTGGCCCAGAGATGGTGGTGGTGGAACATAAGGTTGTGAATGGCTTTGCCGACGATTTTGACACATTTCATCATCATGTTGAGATCAAGCATAAATTTCCTCTTGGATATGCCTTTCCTTTCGATATAGCTAGGTAGGTAGGTAATTAAAAAGATTGAGAGAAGGAATAATTACTTAGAGTTGATTTTTTAATATGTAGATATATTAATTACTTAATTTAATTAGTAAATTAATACTAATCCTCTAAATTAAGGAATCCTAATTGAATACTAATTCCCTAAATTAAGGAATCCTAATTGCACTAATATTATAAATAAATATGAAAGTGTATTAATTGTGTAAATATTTTATGAGTGTACTATTGTTGTAATTATTTTTAAAAATGTAATAGAATATATAATTGATCCTTTCTTCATTTGTTGAGGCCCCATAGTATAATCTATAATGATAACATGCATTTGCTGATTATGTCAATATATTAGCCACACACTATCTTACGACTTATAGCGCGTACGGTAATATAAGGAACTTTTTCATAATTACACGTGTCGCTATAAGGAATATTAATGTGCCGCTAGAGTTTCTAGCGGCATGGGAAAAATTGAGATTAATTTGGTTCATTTAATATCGAAATCAAGTGTTAGGATCATGTTTTTGGGAATAATGTTCGTGACAACAGATTGTCGTGAATATGAATATTGATTTGGATAAAAATATGTATATATCTATATTAGTATTTACATATATATATCTCTATATTTGTATTTGTATTCGTTTTAACTCGGATGCAAATATTATCCAATCGACTTGAATCTTGATGTAAATTTTTGAAGCGAATATCGAAATTTGAACTCCATTAACAACCCTAATCAATATTACTTAACTAAACTGTGTTGACCCTGACTTAAAACTTATTTTTTTGGTCTTATTATATATCATATAGATAAATATAGAGATGTTAAATACTCATAATTGAACTCTTAAAATGAGTAAAATAATAATTAAGGACATAAAATACTCGGTAAAATAATCAATTATCCGTGAGTACCTATTATTACCCAATATAGAATGAGTAATATTATGATGACAAAAGATAATTATAAAAAAGTTAATATATAATAAAATAACGGATTATAATTAATTGGTATTCCATATTGTGTTGATACAATGGTTGTATATCTCATCATACATATTATTTTGTATACTTTTTTGTATCAAATCTTTTTATCATTAAAGTATTATTGATATAGAAGAGGATGGAGGTAAAACATACGTTTTAAATAACATATTTTTTTTTATTAAGATTACGTTGTTTTGGAGACTATTTTTTTAAAATAAAATAATATTAAAAAGGAGTAATCCCACTTGCTTTCTTTTTATTTATAAAAATACACTCGTGATCTTACTTATTTTTTCAAAAAATTTCCAAAAGGATGTAGTCTTAATAAAAATATGATATTTAAGCGGTATATTTTAAATGGATTGGGGAGAGAATTGGTACAGCGGTCATTAGTACAGTACATAAAGTCACTTCTTAGGAATAATTGTCCAACCTTCACCTACCATTTTTTCATCTAATATGTATTAATTACATTACATATATATAAAATTTAATATATTTTTTTATTACAGTTTACAAAAATTAAAATTTGATTTTTTTTTCTATTTTTAGTTAATATATATTTATATTAAATAAGTCAGTAGTATCAAATTTAAAATTTGGTAAATTGTTTAAAAGTCAAAATATATAAGTGAACAAAAGAAGTACCGCAGGAAACAAGCTAAACAGTAGAGACGGATAAGACATTAACACCTTAAAAAATGAATGAAATTTGACTAATTAATAAGAATTTCAGATATGAAATTTTGTCTTTTGTGTGAGACCCCAAATTTTATGAATAAAGATTTAAATTTCTCGAAATATTTTTTCAAAATTATGGTGTGGATTTGATATAATGTTATAGTTGTGGGTAATATTTATAAATTTTGCAAAAGTATTCAAGTTGTTATATAATATTCGATTGGTGGGGAATATTCGTTTTAACGAGGGAATATTCGCTGACGGCAAGACAATCATTAGTGGACCTCACAATGTAAATATTATCGGATTGAGAAAGCGACAAAAATATTTTTTATGAAAATAACGACGGAAGTTTTACCGTTAAAAGCTGTTGAACTACTCGGTAGTAAAAAAATGCGATGTCTGGCGTGGTTGCATAGTAGCACTTTAAAGTATTGATTATTGATGCTTACGTGAGAAGTCACTCGGTTTTGTTCAATTATTGTTATAGTATTTGTTGCATAGTATCTCACGTTATTTAGTTCAATTATTGTCGATATTTTATATATTATTAAATTAATAATTGAGACTGATGAGTTATTAATATTATTATTTACAATATTAGCGATATGTCAGAAGTTACGCCAAGGAGAGATTTGGTCACCTAATCATGCTACCAATAAGGAAAATCCTTATTGGAAAGCCCCTCTTTCCTGAAAGCGACACAGTCGATTAATATTGTGAATTATAATAATGATGATAAATGTTGTTAAATATATTGAGGTGTGTCTTTTATGAAGTCACGGAAGTTTATATATATATATATATATAATATATATAAATTTTGTTTTATTAGTATTATTAATGTAATAAAAGCAGAAAAGCTTTTTATATAAAAGCGAGAATACTTTTATAAAGTTATTTATTTTATTAGACTATAAATATAATATATTATATTCTATTATACATAGTGTTTTGCATAGTAAAATCTTTTATATAAAGCGAATACTTTTATAAAGTTATTTATTTTATTAGACAATAATTAGAATATATTATATTTTATTATGTCGTATTACTGCATAGTGTTTTGCATAGTAAAATCTTTTTATATAAAGCAGAATACTTTTATAAAGTTATTCGTTTTATTAGATTATAAATAGAATATATTTTATTTTATTTAAAAGATTTTATTTTATTAGAATATTTTATTTATCTTTCGCATAGTAAATTAATATGGACCGTCTAGTTTAAAAGTAAATCAATCTGGATAGTTAAATGAATTAATTCTTATTAGGTCCATTCTCTATAAATAGAAGCTCATTCATTCATTATTTCTTACGAATTCTTTGAAACTCTGAGAGAGAAATATATAGAGAAAGAAGAAAAGTATTCTGCTACTTCACTACTCCTATATCCAGTTTCTTCTAAGGTAAGGGGTATTATTTTTTTCGTATTCATGAAGAGAATTATTTTCTTTCAATACCCGTAAGGGGTATTATTTCTTTCGTATTCATGAAGAGAACTTCTGTTATTCCATTCCTTATTATTCTGTTAGAATAACCTGTATATGCGAAGTACCGCATACATGATGAAATTCTTCTGTTATTCCATTCTTTATTATTACATTGGAATACTTCTTTATGCATGTGATCTATCGAATGCATGGTGATTTCTATTGTTATTCTATTCTTTATTATTATGTTGGAATATCCTGTCGGTGCGAATTTCGCCTGACCTAGTTCCGTTATTTATTATTCTATTGGAATAACCTGTCGGTGCGGTCTATCGCATGCCTGGTGATTTCTTTTGTTATTCCATTCTTTATTATACTCAGTTAGTTAAAGTTTTGGCTTTTATACTCCATAAAATTAGTGGAATATCTTTGATATTTACGCTTCATCCAGTATCTTTTTATGGAAATATTCTTCTGAGCATTCTTGAATTTTACTCCACAAAGCAGTATCATGTTGACAATTTGGACGTTATTGGTTCCTGGATAAATTAATTCTTGAACTTGTTTTATTGAATTCTTATATCATTGTCATCATCTTCATGTTTATTTTATGTTGAAAGTAATCTGTGGCCTGTAGTGCATAGATGGACTTGGTATGATTATGACCTGGGATTAATCGGTATAATCATGACCGTAATGTTACAAATAATGTGGTAAAAGTCCTCATTGGCCCGTAGTGCATTGATGGACAGTTGTTGGCATGATCATGACCATTGATGAATACACGAATATCCTTGGCCTGTAGTGCATGAATAATTTGTGGTTGTGATACTAATGAATATCCTTGGTGGTAGTAGTGCGGGGATGATGTGGATTATTTATTAAAAGTCGAGTCTCAAATGATAAAAGTGATGAAAAACCTTTTAAATCATAAAAGATAGTAGATTTTATTCTCTACTTGACTCTTTTAATGGATTGCTTATTTCGCTGTAGTTAAACTTGATGTTTGTTATATTGTATCAGTTTAACACGATAATTTATTCTGCATTATCTTAGTCATAATATTTCTTACTGGGCTAGTTGAGCTCACCCTTTCTTTCACTGTTCTCTTCAGGAAATGAGAACGTAGCCGGGACTAGTCGGGAGAAGCGAATAGCAGTCCAGATGATAGCATTAGTAGTCCTCACTATTACATTAAATAGTGTGACAATAAATGTAATGAGGACTCCATTGAGTGTAGATATTGTCTAGATGCCAATATTCTTATTAAAACTCTCCGTTTATGTTTTGTCGTATTTTTACACTTACGGTTGTATTATTATGTTGTATTTGAATTTTGTACTATGTATTTGATTTACTTCAAGATGGGTGATGTATACTATTTTGGGGGCGTCACATTTTAATCCTTTGTTCGTTCATTTTTAATTAGTCGAGAACAAATAAATTAATATTTTATCTAATTAATTATAAAATTTCAATAATATTACATTATAAAGATAATTTTATACTTAAAAAATGAAAAAGCAACAAATTATAGATGTATAATAATATTTAAGAATAATAATTCATTTTTAAAATCTACTAAAACATAGATTACTCTTTTTTTTGTCATTAGTAGAATATTTAGTATCGCATTTAAAATAATATACAAAATAAAATATTAATTATAAAGAAAGAAAAAAATATTTTTATTATTATTATTTTACTTATATATATATATATAATTTTTAAATATGTACACATAAATATATTCGTGGTCAAACCTTTTCGATTTTCAACATACTAATATAAGTATACTATGGTAAAATAATTGGTAAATAATTAAATAAACGCAGGATAGTGAGGGTTTAAAATAGTGGGGACTGGAGTGAGAAAAGGCTGAGACGGTGAGGGTTTAATTATGACTATCAGATCTGTTTTTAAAAATCTAATGGCCCACAATTTGTACTGTAGTAATGACTAGTACAATATGTACCGATTCTCCTCCAATCCATTTTAAATCTGTCATATAGAATTAGGTACATAAGTGCGTAATGCAAAACTCGGTCCCCAACCCGTGTTGTTGGCATTCTTAACTTATAAACGATTTCACAAAAAGCAATTTTATAATGATGAAAAAGTGCTTTAGAAAGTAAAAAAGTAAGAAAGTAATTGATATTAAAGAAGTTGTATATCACTTATTTCTATTAAAAAATAAAAGACCAAAAAATATAATAATAGATAATAATAAAAATTAGATATAATAAACTATTATATAATTAAAAGCATAAACTTAGTTAGCTTTCATCAATTTAATTTTGTTCCAATTTTCCTAATTTATATTAGCATAAGTACTATCTAAATTTATATCAATTAAATACTATCCAAATTTGAAGATATTCATATATCTAAGAGAAATAGAAAAAAAAAAGATCATTTTTTCTATTTATAAGTACTATACAAATTTATAATAATTAATAATTAAATATATACTATATAAATTTGTAAAGTGTTTTAAAGAAACTCCACCAATCTATAATTAAAAAAAAGTAACTTCTAAAAGAAATTTTTATTTTGATTTTATCAATTTTATTACAAAATAGGTAAAAGACAATTCATTTGAAAAAATTCACTGCAAAATAATTACAAACAATTAAACATCTTTGTGGCGCCCCCAAAATAGATATACATCACCCATTATGAGTCGTCAAATATATAGTACACAATTTAAATACAAACTTACATTATAATCTGATACGAAAAGCGTGGTACGAGAGAGTTTTATATCGAATATTGTCTTCAGAGACAATATTCAAACTCAAATGGAGTCCTTATTATAATTATTATCACACTATTTCGTAGAATAGTGAGGACTACTATAGTCACCATCTCGGACCATCACTCCGTTCCCCAACTAATCCCGGCTATGTTCTCATTTTCTGAAGAGATCAATGAAAGCAAAATGGTGAGCTCAACTAGCCCAGTAAGAAATCTTATGACTAGGATAATGCAGAATAAATTATCGTTAGCTTTCAACAGTGTTAAACTGATAATAAACAACAAGTTTAACTGCAGCGGAACAAGCAATCCATTAGAAGAGTCAAGTAGAGCATGATATCTACTATCTTCTATGATTTAAAAAGTTTATCATCAATTTTATTGCTGAGACTCAGCTCAATAAATAATCCACATCACTGAATTATCCAAAGATGACTTTCATCACAATATAAATATGAGGATGATGATAATGATATAAGAATTCAATTAAAAAAAAGTAAAGGATAAATTTTTAAAGATCTATAATTTAATTTATCTAGAATTTAATAATATCCAAATTGTCAACATGATACTGCTTTGTGGAGTAAAATTCAAGAATAATATTGTATCAAAAATGATTTGGACAAAAAAGAAATTAATTTTTATCATGAATAGTACCCCGGGTGAATAGTACTCGAGTGAATAGTACCCCGTGAATAGTACTTCATGAATAGTACTTCGGGAATAGTACTTCATGAATAGTATCCTATAAATAGTACTTTGTGAATAGTACCCCGCGAATAGTACTTTGTGAATAGTACCCCGGCATTAAAAGCTTAAAATTTAACAAGAATGTTTAGAAAAATATCCTTGTAAAACGATACTAGATGAAGCGCAAATTTCAAAGATATTCTACTAATTTCACGAAATATAGAAGCAATACTTTAACAAAATGAGTGTAGAATTAGGAATACGAACAGAAATAATATTACTTACATACTACAGAGTATGGAAGAAAATATTATTTCATACGGATATTGAACAAAAATAATATCTTTTACCTTAGTAGAAGACTGGATACTGCAATAGTGAAGTAGTAGAATACTCTTCTTCTTCCCCTCTATAGTTTCTCTCTCTATAGTTGCTTTTGTGAGTCTTAGTGAATTGGTGAGAATGAAAGAAGAAATGAGTTTCTATTTATAGAAAAACATAGTTTCGATAATTGTATGTTTAGGGGCTCAAATTATTACAGTATAGTACCTTTATCTTTTTCTCCATTTTTAATTTAGTCATTCAAGTATTATAAATCTTACACAACCTCCCCTAATAGTACATGCATGTGAACCAACAGTAATTTGCATGTGAACCGATAGCAATTAATTGTCCGTTTGGTCAATAATAACAAAACCAGTAAATCACAGAATTACCTCCTTTGAGGGTAATTGGGTCACGAAAGAATTAAAGAAAACTAAATAAACAAACATCTTTAATCAACATGAACTTATTTATTATTAATATTATAACTCACAATAATTAACAATCAGATCATTCACATAAAAGAGGGGGTTTTCCGATAAGGATTTCTCCCTATTGGCGCGCAATTAGGTGACCAAACCCTTCCTCGATAGAACTTTCTAGACATCATCAATAATGCAAATAATAATATGAATAACTTTTTCGTCTCAATTATTGATTTAATAATATAAAATATTGTGCAGATGATACGTGACAATAATTGAATCACTACAAGAAAAATCGCTAATTAAGCGGAATATTAAAAGTAAATCCATAAGACTATTCAGTCAAAACTAGTTTATTTTTGACGGAAATATTCATCAGAGACTCCGTCGTAACTATTCGCGTCGAAAATAAATTCCGTCAAAAATTTCGTCGGATGTTTATTATCTACGACGAACTTATCTCCGACGAAAGTTCCTCGAACCTAAACTACCTTCGATAGAATATATAGGACGAAAGTTTTTGTCAAATATATCAGTAACTATGTCCGACTGACCAATTCCCTCGAACATAATCTATTTTCGACGAAAAACTAAAATTAGTTGATATTTATTAAAATTGTCTATTTATTAACTTCGACGGACTTTACGTCAGAAATATAATTGGTATGACAGATATATTCCGTCGAAGTTAACTTATGTTCGACTGAAAACTAGGCCATCTCGGTAATTATTAAGAATTGGTTATTTATTATCTCCGAGGGAATAGCTGTCAAAAATACCCTATTCTGTCGGAAATAACTGATTTTTTTTACTGCATATTTTAAAAGTTTAGTTTCCAGGTGTTTAAACCCATTAATGTACCTGTAACCTATCACAACCCAATACACAGTAATATAAACCTGTATCTCACATTCAAATATGCAACGTAGCACTAAAACGTAATCTTCGACTCATTATCATTCACATTCACATTCAAATATCCACCAAAACGTATTATAAGCTAACCAATTACAAATATAAGCTAATGTTCCATAAATGTTAAACAATATAATTTACAATAGTTGTACAGACGTAATTAGACAATACAATATATACAAAAGTTCTACAAACTATACAAATGAACTATAAACTAGTAAAAGTGGAATCATCGGGCGGAGGTGAACGACGCTACTCTGGTGTATGGAAATCAGCCTCGTGCTCCTACTCGTCATCGCCAGTCTGCTCGCCATCGCCACCCTGTTTGATAGAATCAAAAATATAAATCATTAGTTCGTATATATATATGTGAGAATTAACAAACTAGCCTTAATTGAAAAACATAAATAATTAGAATACCTGAGTAGGTGGGGGCAGACGAAAAGCCTCCTCCAAGAGGGTAATCACCATCCGGAGCATCTCGGCACTCCAAGCGTCGAACTGCTCTCGTGGTAATCTCGTACTCTCTGCAGAGGCCCCTGCTATAATATCCTGAGCAATCTGGTGAAGACGAGAACTGAAAGGCAACTGCTGACGCCGAAAGACCGGATCAATATGGAACCTATCCGACACGGCCCCTATCAGCCGCTGGAAGATATCGTCATCCAAGCCAGCGCCCGTGTGAGATGGTCCGACATGTGCTCTCGGACGCTGGCGCTGGCTGGAGCCTATAAAGAGATACAAATTTGATTACTAATAATAATTTATATAATGTGATAAATTCGGATAATTTCGTGAAACATAAAAAAATATTACCTCCAGGAAGTGTATACGCGGGTATCCTTGGCAGACCCAACACTCGATATCTCACGCGATGCTTTGCTAGAAGGGGATCACGAGACGCGACCCATAGTCTCAGCTCCTCATCCCGATCTAATACAATATCGAGAAGAGGGGTGGCGGAATTTAACGGCTCAGAACCCCTCCTAATAGTCTCTAGCTCAGCTATACGCTCGTCCTGAAGCTTCTGAAATCGGTCCTGTAATGTATTCCGTATACATATGTTAATTATATCATTTTATTTACGATTGAATATTATTAAAAGCTAAATAGTAAGATAAGTTTTACCCGTATAGCTAAAAGTTGCTCGAGAAAACACGCTTCGTCCTTGGCGTGTGGGCTCGATCCCAAAACTCTAGCGTGGTAGGATCTCGGCCCGAGGTCCTCCCCAATGCCTAATATAAACATTCATAAAAGCAGGTCTTAAGTATTTGTGTGAGAACTTGACACATAAATAACTAAATACAACGCACTTCTACCGTCTTTGCCTCCTCGAGCGATCGAGAACCCGGTGATGTGTACTATCCGGAGCTGACCACGGTTCTTCTTCGCCTGCTCGGACTTTTTCTTGAAGTCATCAGCCTCCCAGTGTGCACACATATCCTCCCAGGCTAAATCGGAGACTATCTTGGGCGATGATCTCGATGGTGGCTCTGAGTCTCGATCTGGATCGCCCACCACCTCGGCGACCTTCACCGCTATGTCTAGCCATGAATATCCTACTGCAATAACAAAATTGGTAGATTACGAATATGTAAGGTTTAACAATTTGTGGTAAGGGCTAATATGAAATCTCATTTTCAAATACGCACGTCATCAAACCCATCAGAATCAATGTGTATATCATTCTCGGATTCGGTATCTTCCTCATCCTCAGTTTCGAGATCAATTTCGTCATCGTTATCATCCTCAACAACTACATAATCATTCATGTGTACGGTGGTCTCGACATCCTCATCGTTAGGTACGTCAATGACATCAGTACTCACCACATCTTCAACATGGAACACTACGGCCAATGGGTTGCTCACATCTTCTTGCAATGCCTCATCCATACCAAACATGTTATCAGCATTAAATGAGCGTGTTTTAGTAGTGACTACTGTGTACTAGGGGCTTCGAGTATTTACGATATTAAGAGCGTAATACACTTGAGTTACTTGACTTGCTAACACGTACACGTCATCAGAATTTAACACCGACTTGATATCCACGGTTGTGATTCTATTACGATCAACTTTAACCCCTTTTTCAAGATCAAACCAAATTTACACTTAAATGTAACTACCTTTTTTGCCGCCGTGATAATTGAGCACAACTACATCCACATGTAACGACCATAGTAATTGGACTCGAGAATCTTGATAGCGACTTACTAACACCTGACCCCAGAATTGGTCGATGTGAGTTCATGCAAGTCATCGACTCTAAATCTATACCCATTCACGATGCGATCTGACGGAAAAGAACTCGTAACTTTGTAAGGTCCTTGGATGACATCTATAAAGCGCTCGTAAATATTCTCCGCTTCAACCCTTTTCTTAAACCATTGTTGGAAATTAGCATTAGTGAATGTTTCAATTCTGCTGCTGATAAAAGTTAGGTTAGAAGCATACGCTTCTCTTGAATGAAGCTGCGATATTAGTAAAATGTCTTTAACATATATAGAGATGACTATACTTGTAAATTGTACTAAATACCGTAAATAAGCTTAGACTTACGTGATGTATGATGATACTTCAGGAATATTTAGAAGCACGTATGTAGATACAATCTTCAACTCATTGTCGCTTAAGTAAGTCAGAGTCTCAGGGCCAAATGGTTTAGCCGGATATGTGAATACAACTAACTCATCATCAGCATGAGTCATTGGACCAACAACCTCATTCCTTCCTAAACGGTTGTGCTTCGTTGAGACAACATTGTCAAAATATAATGAGCAGAAGTTGACAAGCTCTTCCTTCTGTATATCGTTCAACAATAGAACCCTCTACACGAGCTTTGTTCTTGACCTTTTGTTTTAATCGGCGCATATACCTACGATAAATAATATGCAGACTTAGTGAAGTATTATTAATATGGCGAGGATAGAGCAATTATAGCGGTTTATATATTACCTCTCAAAAGGATACATCCACTGATATTGCACCGGTCCTCCAAGTTTGAGTTCATACGGAAGATGAATAGGAAGATGTTCCATCGAGTCAAAAAATCCTGGAAGGAAGATCATTTCAAGCTTGCACATGGTAAGCACAATATTCTTCTCCATCTGCTCAACATCACTGTGCTTAATTATAGTTGAGCAAATATCTCGAAAGAAATTTGACAGTTCGGTCAATGCATCCATAACTTTTCTGGGTAACATCTCACGAAATGCAATTGGAATCAACTTCTACATGAATATATGACAATCGTGACTCTTGAATCCAGAAATTTTCAATTGCTCAACCATACAACAACGTGTTATGTTCGACGCATATCCATCTGGGAGCTTCAACCCACTAACCCACTTACAGACGTCTTCAACTTGTTGCTTAGTAAGACTAAATGGAGCTTTAGGTTTCGTAGTGTTAGGGCGAAGCCACAATTCTGGCCTAATGTTCAATGTCTCTAAATCTTTTCGAGCATTGTCATTGTCTTTAGTTTTACCACTCGCATCTAACACGGTGTAAACCAAGTTCTCGAAAATATTCTTTTCGGTATGTATGACATATATACAATGAGAACTGAAAGTGTGCCCCAATACGGCAACTCAAACTATATAGGCAAGTGTGTCCAATTATGAGTCTTCCATACCCTACGCCCTCAATTTCTTGTGTTCCTTCCCCCAAAAGGAAAATCAAGTTGATTCAACCACTCCAAGACCTCAACGCTTGCCTGACAGTAGACCAATAACCCCCTTCTTCTCTATCTTTTCATTGAGCTGTGTAGACATCTTTACGTAATTGTGATCAAGAGGCAAGAATCTACGAAAGCGATTGCAAAGAAACTACATTTCGCCATATCTTTGCAATGGTTGCCTTGCATATCCCTCATACACACCTGGACGGAATGACTTCACGTGAGTTGACCAACCACTAACCATCCCAAGAGCCGAAAAGTCAGTGATAGTCCATAACAGGACTGCTTTCATCACAAAATTCTCGCATATCGATTTATCATACATCTGAACCCCTGTCTCCCAGAACATCTTTAGTTCACCCACTAACGGTCGAAGGTACACATTAAGATCTTTTATAGGACTTTTATCCCCCGGAATGAGTAAAGTCAAAAACAAATACGGATCCCTCATGCACATTGCCGATGGAAGATTATAAGTGACCATAATGGTCGCCAAACCGAGTATGGGTGGCTAAAATTATTAAAAAGGGCAAAAGCCATCGATAGCCGTGCCAAGCCTAACATTCCTAACTTCTTGCAAACTCGGGATAATTTACATCAAATCTCTTCCATTCATCTCCATCCATTTGGGTGAGTCGGTGACCGTGCACGACATCCCTTGTTCGATGCCAACTCATATGTTTAGCCGTATGAGACGACATGAATAGCCGCTGAAGTCTCGGTGCAAGCGGAAAGTATCGTAAGATTTTCCTGGGAACATGTTTCTCCTTCCCCCCACGTTTTGTAACCTTATAGCGCGATAAGCTGCATATATCACATTGTCCCTTATCTCTGTCCTCCCCATAGTATAACATGCAATCCTGCTCACAAGCATCGATTTTATGATACCCCATATTTAACCCCTTGACCATCTTCTTCACTTCGTAATAATTCGCAGGAAGAGTATGATTCTTGGTAAGAATCATCCAATTATAGCGAGCAAATCGTTGAAACCTCTCTCACTACTGATCGTGCTCATTCTTGAAGTGTAAGAGCTCACGTCTCGTAAAGCTTCGATGTTCAGTATCATTTCCGGATACACCATGACCCCAGATTCAGATAGTAACTTGTAAAAGGCAAGAACAGATATCATTTGGCACTAACCCGCCTTTGCTTGAAGAAGGTTCATATTCAAATTGATCGATAGTAGTAGGGCCATAAGCATCAACCAACATCTCAGCTGGATCATAGTTTTCGACGTATGAATCCCGTGGAATTGGTTGTTCCACAATATTTTAATCACTTCGATTCCCCATGATGAGTCCATAATGAAGTTCCCATCTACAAATCCATGAGAAAATAAGTCGAATTTAATCTCGTCGACTTTCTTCCAAATTAGATTTTACACTGACACACGGGCATCGCATCTTCTCGTGCGGATCATCCGTATGTTTTAGTGCTTTGTTCAAGAAATCTAAAACCCCAACACGATAAGTCGAGACTAATCCCTCCCATCACTAGGTATCCTACGGTACATCCAACTCGGTCGGTGACATTTTTAACTACACGATATACGCATTAAGTTAATTTGGATATTAAATGCGTGAATCGACGTTACCGATATCTCTACGGGGACGAGGGGGTAAAGGCTTATCCGTTATTGGATGTGTCTCATCACTAGTGCAAACACGTTGAGTACGTTTCACGAGTTTCAAGAAAATTTGGCTGACACCTCCCCAAGGTCTCAAGCACACGAAATAGACTAAGATAACTTATTCTAAGTATGCACTTTCGGAGAACATATAGAGATAACGATCGATTAATCCTCAAAATAACAAAAATGTACCATTTCCTATTTGCTACTTTAAGTGAGAGACATAACATCCAATAACAGTCCCAAACTAGGGACTGTTCGACATTCACCCCTATTGAGTGTATGTCAAACGAGTTTCTAAGTTCCAAAATATAGTACATAGTTTATGAGAATTTATGTGGAATCTCTACTGAGTCAGAAACTGGGCAAAAAAAAAAGGGTCGTAGTTCCTGTTGTGTCTTATACTCGAATAATAAAGTTAATTCAATTACTGCAAACATTCCTCATTGTTCCATCATATGAGATGACAACATCCGAAGGAGTTCCATTAAGATATTGAACAAAGTTTGAACAAGCAACCCTCAGATGAGCGAATGATCACTTCTACGCTAGGAATGAATCATCTCCCATATGGGTCCAATCCATGATATAGGCGACTTCTCACCACTCTGAATTCCTCAAATGGATAGTTCTCATTCAAGAGGTGAGACATTCAGTGAGAAATACCCATCTGAGGAATTCGGAGTGGTGAGATGCTGTTTATATCATGGATTGGACCCATATGGGGAGATGATTCATTCCTATGGGAGAAGTGATCGTTTTCTCATTTAGAGGGTTGCTTAACCTAGAACTTTGTTCAACAACTTACTGGCACTCCTTCCGGATGTTGCCATCTGTTATGATGGAACAAATGAGGAATGTCTGCATAATTGATTACCTTTATTATTCGAGTATAGGACACAAACAAGAACTGTGACCCCTTTTTTTTAATTGTTATCGAGGAACCGATTGGAGTACTATTTATGTGACGCCCCCAAAATAGGTATACATCACCCATTCTGAGTTGTCAATACATGGTACAGAAACAACTACAACTTTATTATTACAACATATAAACTGTGAGTTTAAATACGAGATATTGCCATCAGACAATATCCACACATGCAAATAAATCCCCATCATAATTATTGATACATTATTTTACAAAATGGTGAGGACTACTAAACAACTCTCTCTAGAACCTTCATTCCATACCCCGACTAGTACTCGCTACATTCTCGCCTCACGAGAAGAAAAATGGAACAACAAGGAAAAGGGTGAGCTCAACTAGCCCGATAAAGAATATTATGACTAAGATAATATACAACAAATTATCGTTAGTCTTCAACAGGGAAAAATCTAATAGAATACAATAGACAACAAGTTTTAAATCAATATTCATGGTGAAATAATAATTCATTAGAAGAGTTAAGTAGAGAATGCAAACTACTATCTTCTATATATGAATTTAAAAGTTCATCGTCTATCTTTTATCCTGTAACATCAATCGATATACATCCGGAATCAAATATTCATCTTTTGCACTACGGGCCAAAGATATTCATCGATTGATCGTGTTTATCTAAACACTGTTCATCTTTGCACTACGGGCCAAAGATATTCATCGAAATCATTCATCTTTGCACTCTGGGCCAAAGATATTCAATAATATCATCATTTAAGAAGGCGAGGATGATGAAAAATATTTTAAAAAAAGCGAATCCGATTGAAACAAAATGGCGAGGATTAAGGATTAAGGATTCGTACTTTGTTTTATCCACGTCCAAAAATACCTCAAAATAATCATAGTGGTGTAAAATTCAAGAATGATCAAAACATGGATACAATCAAAGTTAGTATCGAGAATAGATATTTTAGACGAAAAGAAAATTTTTCATTTTTAGATGAATAGTGCAGTATTCGTGAATAGTGTCAGTATCGTGAATAGTCTTCAGTATATCGTGAATAAGTAACTCAGACACCAAAAGTTTCAAATTTGATAAAAACTTCGGATCAATATTTCAACATAATAATATTGAAGAAATAATATCATTCTGAAAAAATAATATCCTTACCTCGAAAGATCAAGTCTTACAAATTTAAACACAGGATATGGGCTATGACTTGAACTTGCACCAATAGTATAGCAATACTCAAAGTATACTCAAAATACTCACAAGAATACGCCGATAATATAGAGAGGAAAACTTGATTTACGGTGTGATTTTCAATTCTAACCTAAGCACCCTATTTATATAAAATCGCTAGAACAACAAAGCAGAAAATTTAATAAAATAATAATATATATAATCAAATTTTCCAGCACACAAATCTGGTCCAAACTTCAGCCACACATGTGCCAAAAACAATAAAAATGTTTTTCTTAAAAAAAATAATTAAAACTTCTAAAAATCAATTATTTTGGAGCTTCGGAACTTCAATAATTCATAATAAATAGCCCTTTTATCAAAAAATTCGAATCTCGCAACTTTTTATAGGAAATTCAATTCTCTACAACTTTGCAGAAGAAAGTTTTTCCAAATTCCAAAGCAGAAATTGAAAGAAATCCATAAACCAGGCGATTTTACAAGTTTATAATCAAATTTCGATTCGATAAATGGGGTCATCAAGCATGTTTAACATGTTTTAAACATTTATTGTAACAAAAATACTCTTTCTCCTCGTATACTCATATATCCCACATTCGTTGTAAAAATATCACCATTATTATATTATTAAAATATAATAATATATTTAAATGAATTATTTTATCGAGAAAAAGATAAAATTTCAATTTTCAACAATTGTCACATTAAAAATTTTCTCCATCTATATCCACATAAAATCAATATTTTTCTCATCATATGAATCAATAATTAATTAATCACAAATAATATTCTGAGAATCACAATATTGATAACCGAGATAGTTTAAAGGAAGGGAACTTTCCGATAAAATTTCTCGCTTCTTGGTGCCTTGATTAGGTGACCAAACCTCTCCTTAGACAGAACTTTCTAATTCTCAATATATCATTATGTAATACATTACTAAACCATATGATTATATTCAATATCCAATCCCAATCATAATTCCAAAGTTATACTAATCACCCAATTATATGATCATAGCCCATATCACACCTCATGCTCCTTATAATAAACTCCCTTATCATCCCAGGCTACTTAATTGCACTTAGACTTATGGCTTTGTTTATTTTATTTATTTCTTTTAAATCAATTGTCTCCAACAATTTATTTCCATATAATACTTATTTCTTCCCAAACAATTACCTTTAATACTAACAATCCATTATATTAAAATAATTTAATATAATAAATCATTTTAATTTAATTATTTAATGAATGCAAAATTTTGCACCATCAAATTTAACAATCTCCTTTTTCTTTGAATGAATCGTTTTTCCACAATTTACTTTTCGATCAAAACAAATATATACATTATATATTTGAGCATTTCCTTTCTCCTTTCTACAAATTGTTTTCAATAAACATATAATAAAATCTTTTTCTTATTCTACAAATTGTAATCAACAATTTATTCACATATAATAATAAATAACAATATATTTATTATTATACAAATCATCACATTGCACATGACAATTTCACTTAAAAATCAAATATCACATAATAGGACTTTTATTTAATTAAATTTTTATTTTAATAATTTATGAAAATCCGGATCGTATCCTTCTTGAAATCTCAAGCGTTGACTGTTATCCAAATTAGGCTTCAATTTATCAAACCAGAGAGCTGAGAGAAATGTTGTAAACAATTTTTGATAATCATCATAGAACTAAGATCTCCTTGGCAAAAGATCTAAAAATCATCCGCAAAACATACATAAATAAGTAATGTGGCAAGGTTGGGATCTCTGGTGAAATTTAAAATTAGAAAAAAGCTTCCTTTTCAGCAAGAATCAAAAAAGAACATAAAGAGATAAGGAGATAAAAGATCATAATGCTCGTAAAATAGCCATTAAGTCACCATTAACCTTGACAGAGTACATAGTTTGCATAGGTTTTTGATTCTTTATGTCATTTTAACAAACACCTAGCTTGCAAATTTTAGGAGGCCTAAACCAACACTAAGACAATTTCAAAACCCTCTCTTACCAAATTAAAGAAAAAACAAGTATACAATCCTTGTTCATAAAGAATAAATCCACATATATTAAAAATAAAATTACATAGCATATAGATTAATATCCCATGATTAAATCATGATTAATTGTAATAATAATATATGTGAATTTAAAACATAATAACCATAACATTAGTTGAAAAATTATAGTGGATTCAAACTAATTGTCATAACTAAATTAAAACTTATTTAAACTTGACAAATTGTGTCAATATAAGCGCTAATATAAATTTCCATTACAAACTTAAATACGATTAAAATGATTATTTTCTCATAATCATAATTAATTAAAAATCTACAATAATCCATCTAAATCATTTTTTTTTTTAATTATTATTATGCATGACCTTGAGTGCTTACGGTGAACTTGTAATAATGTACTTGGTCAAATTTGTTTACAATAAGTCTAGGGCGACCAGTCAATTTTTTTTATTTTTTATTTTGACTCCCAAAAAATATATAATATTTATTCTAACTAGAATTTTTACAGAATCCGAAAATTTAGATGTATTTTGGATATATAAAAAAAATAGGGTTATAAAAATTTTAGTTTGAATAAATATTATACATTTTTTGGGAGTCCGGTCGCCCTTTCTCTGTCGCCCTAGAAGGATTGATTTGTTTATGAACAATGAGGAACTTTAAGCTATAAGATATACTCTATTCGTTCTAAAATATATTATCCTTATTGACTTTTTGAAGAACTTAAAATATTTTCAAATTCAAAATTGACTAAATTTTCTTTAACTTTAGTCGATGAAATGATATTAATTATTTAAAATTTATTATTTCATAATTTTTAATGAATCATTTTAATTTTAAATTTACAAATGTCTCAAAAATATTTTCAAAAATCAACTTATTAAATCAGAAACAAGAGAAACTACTTAATCCTCTAGCCAAAAACTATTAGTCTCAAACTAAATATAATCACAATGCAATCCACATAGGTGGGGTGGGGTGGTGTGATGGGTGTGTAATAACCGAGAAGATCTTGTAACATTGATCTACACTCGCATAACTTTCTGTACAATCTTCAGTAAAATACATACAATTTGACTTCACTTGACCCAACAATATACATTAATGACCCAAAAACAATTAAAGCTCTATCACCCAAATTCTTCACCTCCGTCCAAACCCCACAACTTGCATCAATCAGGTAAATCTCACTTCTGAAAGGAGGGGGGATTCCTAAGATAGCCTAATAAAATGAAAGCTGGAAACAATTATGTAATTTATTATGTACACCGAGTCCACCATGCTTTGGATTTTGGTCCTTATGTTAACATTTATAGACTTCGAGTCCTTGACAGAAAGCTAAATGATATCACCGAAGCCCTTCAAAGGGAGTTCAAATATAGACCGAGTTTTATAGTAATCTTCTACGACAAAGCGCTCTTTTGATTTCTGATCTAGTAGCAATTCTACAGTGTAGAAGCTGATAGTCTTCAGACACTTGGTGCATTGAACATATCAAATCTTGCCTTATACCTAGAAATTAGATTATAGCCGGATAAAAAATGTAATATAATTTCAGGGTTACCATCAGTAAAGCATTTGAATTTACAATTATATACAATTCACAAACTTTTATAGTCGTCAAAAAGTTCTCCTAAAGAAATTCTTTTTATATATTCTCGATAATCATTGGTAACAGGAACTAAAAGCCAAAGTCCAAAACTATAGGATCAAGAAAGTATGGTTTAGAAACAATGTACGACATTGGCAGAAAATATTTGATCAAGTAAAAAGTATATCTAATCAATAACTTTTAATTAACATCGGAACATCCCGTGAGCTCACAATTGAAATTATTAGAGTATATTAATATTAGTACCTGGTCATCAAGTATGCTTGGTGCCCACACATACTTGGTCACTACTCAACTAGTAGCCTATATACAAGGATGTAGTACTCTTAGTAATAAAATAACAAGTTGTATTTGAATTTTGTACCATGTATTTGGCGACTCGAGATATAGGTGATGTATACCTATTTTGGGGACGTCATGGGGGTTGGTATCAAAGCTTGGGATATGATCCCGGTGAGATGTGAGACAAGAACTATGAGGAGAGAGGACGGGAATTCTGCCCGTTAGTATGACCTACCTAAGTTTATTTGATATTTAATTGGTGGTCGGTCGTAGTATAGGGATAATATGTGACATGTCAATTAACCCTTGTTTTGTGGCGGTGTTTGAAAATGGCATCCGAAAATGTTGAGATAAGCAATGAAGCACTGTGAGACCGTTGAGTCTTTGACGATCAATACCCATGATAATGTTCAACAAGAAGACAATAATCCTCGTGTAAACAATAACAAGATGATATGGTGAACGATGGGATGTTTAAAGGCTTTATGCAATTCATACAACATCGAGCGAGAGCGGCTTCTATTCAAAATGCGAGGGGAAACATCGCAACTCGGATGACCACACTACTAAGCAGTTCAAGGAGCTGGGACCACCGGAGTTTTTGGAGAGCTAAAACCACTTAAAGGTCGAGACGTGGATAAAGAAGATCACCAAGATATTTGATGTCTTGGGATGCTCAGAAGGAACAAAAGGTTCCCTTTGACACCTTCGTATGTCATGACGGCCAGATACATTAGTGGGAATCTATAAAGCGTACTCAACTCCGCCTTGAAGATGACTTGGGAGGAGTTCCAATACATGTTCAACGACAAGTACTTTCCTGAAAGTATTCGTCACATGGAGGTAGAGTTTATCAAACTGGAGCAAAACAATATGATCGTTTCACAAAGACTGAAGCTAAGTTTGTCGAGTTGTCGGTTTTCGTCTACTTGGTTGATAATGAGGAGAGAATGACGCGGATGTTTCTAAGAGGTTTGAAACCCGAGATACGCTAATACCTTATCTCTCACAAATTGTGTTTGTATTCGGATGTTGTAAATAGGGCTCCGATTATCGAGCGCGATAATGAAGTCAACCCAACCAAGAGAGAAAATCGACAAATTGATAATACCGGTGGTAGTGATCATCGAAGCGGTGATAACAAACGTGGAGGAATCAACATACCGAAAATGGTAATCACTTGGTGGTAATCATGGCCATGAAAATAAGAGTGGACATTTCGAAGAAGAAGAGATTCAACAATGATGAAAAGGCGTTAGACCAAATTTTGTTGTTAAGGAAGGAGAACGATCGCCATCGGTCGTATGTTATAAATGCGGAGGGAGGGACATATCGATCTAAAAGCGTGATGCAAATTCAAAGCATGTTATAATTATGGAAGAGAAGGTCACCTAGCCCAATTTTTTGTTTTGCACCAAAGTCAAGTCCAAATGGGATGGAGGCATCAAAGGTCGCCCCATAAGATAAAACCGGTAGTTCGAGGAGGCGTTTGTTGTAACCTCCCAAAAAGCGAGGAATCCAAGCGAGGTGATTACTGGGGTAAGCTAATCATAAACTCTAGTGAAGTATATACCTTATTTGATACCGGTTCTACCCATTCTTTTATTTCTCCTACTTGCGCTCAACGTTTAAATTTGACTCTGGAGAAATTAGACTTTGACTTATCTATTGAAACTCCGTTGGGATAAACCTTCATTACATCCACTGTTTATAAGTCTTGTTTGATTCAAATCGGTAACTGCACGTTACATGTCGATCTTATTTTTCTTTTAAAATACTTGCATTTGATGTGATTTTAGGGATTGATTGGTTAACTACTCATCATGCTAAAATTGATTGTTTTCGTAAGGTTGTAAGCTTTCATATTCATAACCAACCTATTATACGAATTCAAGCAACCAAACCACTAAAGTCAATCACTGTCATATCAAGTCATAAAGTTATTCGTTTATTGAAAAACGGATGTCAAGCTTTCTTAGCCCATATCACAGATTTAAATAAAAATAAATCGATTTAAATGATATTTCTATTGTTAATAAATTTCCGGCGTATTCACGAAGAACTTCACTGGCCTACCCAGAGCGTGAAATTGAATTTTGTATCGACCTTGAATCCCAGTCAAAACCCATTTTCAAAGCCCGTATCAAATGGCTCTATTGAACTTGAGTTTAAAAACCCAACTACAAGAATTGTTGAGACATTGGTTTCATTCATCCAAAGTACGTCTCCTTGGGGTGCTCTATTACTATTCGTGAAGAAGAAAGATGGAAGTATGCGACTTTGTATTGATTATCGGGGAGTTGAATCATGTCAACATCAAAATAGGTACCGTTGCCTCGCATTGATGATTTTGTTTGACCGGGGCCATTACTGAGCCAAATTCTTTTCAAAGATTGATCTTCATTAGGATATCATCGGTTGAAGATTAAAAGCGATGACATTCAAAGCGCTTTCGAACTCGGTATGGGCATTATGAATTCCTAGTCATGTCTTTTGGATTGACTAATGCTCCTCGCCGCCTTCATGGACATGATGAACCGAGTATTCAAGGAATATTTGGATCACTTTATGGTCGTATCTTTATTGATGACATCCTCATATACTCCAAAATCCGTGAAGACCATGAAAACACTTGAAGGTCGATACTTCAAAAGCTTCGTGAAAACAAGCTTTATGCCAGAGTTGAAGAAATATGAGTTACGGCTTGAGGAAGTTGCATTCCTTGGAGCGTGATATCAAATCATGGAATATCATTGACCCGGCGAAGATTGAAGCAATTCAAAGTTGGGAGCAACCAAAGTCGATGATGGGAAGTAAGTAGCTTTCTCGGCATTTGGTTATTATCGAGGAGATTCGTGGAAGGATTTTCTCGAATCGCTCATCGCATTAACTCGGTGACTCAAAAAGATACAAAATTCGATTGGAGGCGAGGAATGTGAGAAGAGTTTTCAAGAACTCGAGAGAAGACCCATTTCAAAGACTGTTCGATAATACCATCGGCTCGGAGGATTTGTCATCTCTGATGATGCTTTGTGCAAAGGGTTAGGATGTGTTCTCATGCAACATGGGAAAGTCATAGCCTTTATGCCTCACGATAACTTAAAGAATATGAGAGGAATTATCCTACTCATGATCTAGAGTTAGCGATAGTCATTTTTAAGCTTAAGATTTGGAGGCATTACACGTATGGAGAAAAGGTGGAGATCTATACGGATCATAAAAAGCCTCAAATATTTCTTCACTCAAAAGGAACTCAACATGTGGCAGCGATGGCTTGGCTTGCATTGAAAGATTACGATCATATTATCCAATACCATCACGGAAAATCGAGCGTGGTAGTGGTATGCATTGAGTAGAAGATCGTATGCAATGCGAGTGTGATATTGTCAGCGAAGACCCATTTTGTATGACTTATAAAGGATGGAGATAGAGTTAAAGACTCGAGGGCCCCGTAATCGATGGTGAATATACTGAGTAGAGGCAGACTTTAATCGATAAAGTTAAAGTTGCTCAAGCTCATGGACACGGAGGTGATCGTATGAGGAAGAAAGTGCAAGAAGGTTCTATTCCTAAGCAAGAATCGATGAAGAAGGAATACTTCAAGTCAACTCCGGACTTTGTGTTCCTAACGATTCGACTTGAAGTATAGAATCATGATGGAGGGCACAACACACCGTTCATGCAATCCATCTCGAGAGTACCAAAATGTATCATGATCTTGACATACATTTTGGTGGAAGCAATATGAAGAGAGAGATAGTGGGGTTTATCTCAAGGTGTCTAACTTGTCAACGAGTCAAGGCAGACATCAAGTGCCAAAAGGTCCATCAGAACCACTTGAAATTCTAGAATGAAAGTGGGAGCACATTACCATGGATTTCGTTACTGGTCTTCCTAAGGTTTCTTAAGGCATAGATGCGATTTGGATCATTATTGATAGATTGACCAAGTCTGCTCATTTCTTACTGATACGAGAAACTTATAAACTTTAACGTCTTGCTAGTATGTACATAAACGAGATTGTAAGATTGCATGGTATGCCAGTATCCATAGTTTCTGATCGAGACCCAAGATTCACTTCAAGATTTTGGGTTAGTTTGCAAAAAGCTATGGGCACGGATCTACGATTTAGTTCGGCATATCATCCTCAAACGGACGAGCAATCAGAAAGGACTATTCAAACTCTTAAAGATTTATTAAGACTATGTGTCCTTGACTTCAAGGGAAGTTGGGATAAGTTCTTATCATTGGTGGAGTTTTCCTACAATAACAGTTATCAAGCAAGTATTGGCATGGCTCCATTTTAGGCATTGTATGGAAGAAAGTGTCATTCTCCAGTATGCTGGGATGAGGTAGGTGAAGCAACGTTGTTGGGACCGAAGTTGGTACGTATAACTACGGAAAAGATTCAAACGATCTGACAATGTATAAAAACCTCACAAGATCGATTAAAGAGTTATGCTGATCTTCATCGAAGGACGTGGAATTCAATATTGGAGATTATGTGTTGTTACGTGTTGCTCCATGGAAAGGAGTTACTGAGATTTAGAAAGAGAGGAAAGCTCGATCCTCGATTCATTGGCCCATTTATAATCCTCGAGCGAGTAGGAGCGTGGCTATAGACTCTCACTACGCTAAGTATGTCTTCTAAGTGTTCATAACGTTTTTCACATATCTATATTACGTAAATATGTGAAAGACCTGAACCACATTATTGAATTACAAACGAGACGAGATAGATGAAGATTTAACGTATGAAAGAGTTACTGTTAAAATCTTGGATAAGAAGGATCATATTCTACGCTCGAGGTTATACCTCAAGTCAAAGTTTTGTGGAGAAACCACGATGTGGAGAAATGACCTAGGAGTTAGAATCTGAAATGAAGTCAAGGTATCCTCACCTCTTCGATATACCAGATACGCACCCTAATTTTGAGGACGAAATTTCATAAGAAGGGGAGGTTGTAAGACCCCAACTTTTATGAATAAAAATTATTTTTCTCGAAATATATTTTTGAATATTATGGTGTGGATTTGATATAATGTTATAGTTGGGGGTAATATTTATAAAGTTTGCAAAGTAAAGCAAGTCGTTATATAATATTCGATTGGCCTGGGAATATTCGTTTTAACGGGGAATATTTATGCAAGCCATGACAATCATTGGTGGACCCTACAACCAAGTATTGTCGTAGTTAGAAAATGACGTAATTATCTTTTATAAAAATAACGGTACATGGACGTATTATCGTTAAACATGTTGAACTACCCGTAATAAATAAAGTATAATAATACTGGCGTGGTTGCGTAATGCGCTTGCGGTATTGATGTTGAAGAAGTTCGTGTTGATTAAAGATGAATTGATAGTTCCATTGTGTTGGAATTATTATTGTTAGTGAAAATCGACATTTATTTCGATAATAATTGATGTTTGGAGGTTATATTGACCAATCGGGTAATTCACCGGATAAATAAATAATTAATTGCTATTAATTCACATGTTTATAACTATGTGTTCACATGTGTATGTACTATTGATACATGATTTACTATTAGGGGAGTTAGTGCAAGATTGATAATACTTGCGTGATTAAATTAAAAATGGAGGTATAGATGGAATCTTATCTTTGTAATTAGTTTTTTCACATGATTATACTATTGAGTCACATGAATGAACTATTAATTCACACAATTTACTATTAGGGGGAGGTGGTGCAAGTTTGATAATACTTGCAGATTACTAAATTAAAATGAAGAAAAAGAGGAAGGTATTATATTGTAATTTTTTGAGCCCTAAAATATGCAATTATCAAACTATATTTTCCTATAAATAGAAGCTCATTCTTCTTTCATTCTCACCAATTCACTAAGTCTCACAAGAGAAATTATTATAGAGAGAAATTATAGAGAGAAAGAAGAAGAGAAGTCTACTACCTCACTATTCTAGTATCCAATTTTCTTCTACAGGTAAGAGGTATTATTTCTTTTCGTATTCATGAAGAGAGTTATTTTCTTTCAATACTCGTAAGGTCGTTATTCCATTCTTTATTATTACATTGAAATAACTTTTATCACGCGGACTTACAAAGATGCATGGTGAATTCTTACATTATTCCATTCTTTATTATTTTGTTGAAATAACTCATCTCCTTGAGACTACCGCATTTACGGTGAATTCTTTTGTTATTTCATTCTTTATTATTACATTGTTGAATAACCTCGCCTCACGCGGACCACCGCATGCATGGTCGATGAACCTTCGTATTCATTCCTTATTAAATTATGGAAATGATGCATCCACGTGGATTACCGCGTGGCGGTGAAAATCCATTTGCAATTTTATATATTTGATTATACTCGGTTGGTTAAAGTTTTGGCTTCTATATTCCATGAAATTAGTAGAATATTCTTGATATTTGCGCTTCATCCAATATCTTTTCATGGAAATATTCTTACGAGCATTCTTGAATTTTATTCCATAAAGCGAGATCGTGTTGACAATTTGGATGTTATTGATTTTCGGATAAATTAAATTATAAATCTTTAAAATTTATCCTTGAACTTGGTTTATTGAATTGTTATGTAAACATCCTCATGCTTATATTGTGATGAAAGTAAATCTTTCGCTTACGTGCATAGATGGACTTGGTATGATTATGACGGTATTATTCGGTATAATCATGGCCAATCGTAATGTAACTTAATGATGTGGTAAAAGTCATCATTGGCACTGTAGTTCATTGATGGACGGGTTGTTGGTATGATTATAAACGAGGATTATTCGGTATAATCATGACCATTGATGATTACATGAATATCCTTCGTCGTAGTGCGGGGATGATTCGATTTTATTTATTAAGTCGAGTCTCGGTGATAAAGTTGATGAAAACTTTTTAAATCATGAAGATAGTAGATTTTATACTCTACTTGACTCTTCTAATGGATTGCTTTTTCCGCTGCAGTTGAAGATCTAAAACTTGTTGTCTATTATATTCTATCAGTTGTTATACTGTTGAAGGCTAAGGATAATTTATTCTGCATTATCTTAGTCATAATATTTCTTCTTTCGGGCTAGTTGAGATCGTGGCTTTCTTTCACCGTTCTCTTGAAAGAAATGAGAATATAATTTGGGACGAGTCGAGAAGCGGAGTGACGGTCGGATGATAGCAATAGTAGTCCTCACTATTACATTAAATAGTGTGATAATAAATGTAATGAGGACTCCATTTGAGTTTGAATACTGTCTAAAAGACAATATTCGTATTAAAACCCTCAGTTTATGTTTTGTCGTATTTTACACGACAGTTGTATTATTAAGTTGTATTTGAATTTTGTACCATGTATTTGGCGAATCAAGATGGGTGATGTATACTTATTTTGGGGGCGTCACAGTACATGCATGTGAATCAATAGTACACACATGTGAACAAATAGTTATAAGAATGTGAATTAATAGCAATTAATTGCTCATTTATTCGATTAATTACCCGATTAGTCAATATAACCTCTAGATGTAAGACCCCAACTTATTATTAATGAAATTTAATTTTCTATTTATTATTTTGAAATAGTAAGGGTTGATTTAATTTATGTGGATAGTTGGGGGTAAAAATGAAATATTTCAAAATAAAGCAAGTGGTTATAAAATATTCATTGTTGTGGGGAATATTAATTTGGTCGTGGAATATTCTTGTTGTCGGGAATATTCGTTTGGTCGTGGAATATTATTCTTTGTCGGGGAATATTAAATGCATTTAGTAGCGATCTTTGTGGGCCCCATAGCGGAAGCGATTGGAAGAAGAAAAGCAGCAAATATAAGTTGTTTAAAAATACTTGACGTAGTTGTTATCGCGTTAATCTTGTTAAAATACTTTCGGTGGTTAAAACACGGAAGTACGGTATTGCACCAATTATTGATCCTTACGTGAAGAAGCCACTACTCGATAATGGTTACAATAATTCTTTATTCGAGTATTTTATTGATTGTTGCGTTGATATTTTATATTGGTGTTGTTTCAATAATTGTCATTACACGGTATTTTTCATTATCGAAGCTAATAATTCATATTATCTCGAATAATATTATTAGATAACATTATTGGCAATGTCTAGAAAGTTCATTACTGTAGGAGAGGTTTGGTCTACATTTTAATTCTTGGCGCAAGAAGGAGAAATTCTTATTGAAAGCCCCTCTTTCCACAGAAAGCACCTGGTTGTCGATATTGTGATTACTGTAATATTATTTGTGAATAATTAATTATTGATTCATATAATGAGAAAAATATTGATTTTATGTGGATATAGATGGAAAATTTTAATGTGACAATTGTTGAAAATTGAAATTTTACCTTTTCTCGATAAAATATATTATTATATTTTAATAATATAATAATGGTGATATTTTTACAACGAATGTGGGATATATGAGTATATCTGAGGAGGAAAAGTATTTTTGTTGCAATAAATGTTTAAAACATGTTAAACATGCCGATTGGACCCCATTTATTGGTGAAATTTGGTTATAGCACATAAAATTACCCGTTTGTGGATTTGGTCAATTTACATTTGGAATTTGGAAAAACTTTCTTCTGCAAAGTTGTAGAGAATTGAATTTTCTATAAAACTTCATGAAAATTCGAATTTTTTGATAAAAAGGCTATTTATTGTGAATTATTGAAGTTTCAAGCTTAAAATAATTGATTTTTGAAAGTTTTAATTATTATTTTAAAGAAAAACGTTTTTTTTGCATTTAAGTGGGCTAACATGTGATATTAATTGCTTAAATCAGATCTTCAAAGATGGGCTAAGGAAATTTATAATATATATTAATATTTTATTAAATTTTACGCTTTGTGTTCTAAGCATTTTCCTATAAATAGGTGCTTAGGTTAGAATTGAAAATCACACGAGAAGCGAAGTTTTTCTCTCTATATTATCGAGCGTATTCTTGTGAATATTTTGAGTATACTTTGAGTATTGTTAGGCAGATTTGCAAGTTTCCTTCAAGACTTATACCGTATTCGGTAGAAGTCTTAATCTTCGAGGTAAGGATGTTATTTTCTTCTCAAATGATATTATTTCTTCAATATAATTATCTTTGAAATATTGGTTGGAACTTTTTTATCAAATTTGGAACTTTTTCATGTAGGGTTACTATTCATGGAGTTCTTATTCACGAGATTCTTATTCATGAGTTCTTATTCACGATTACTATTCACGAGTACTATTCAGTGAAAGCGTGAAAATGTTTTTTGGGAAATTTCTATCTTTTGGTGTCGGAGATTACTATTCGCATTCTGACTATTTACGTATCTGTGACTATTCATAGAAAAATGAAATTTTTTTTGTTGTCCAAAATATCTATTCGGATACTACCTTTGATTGTATCCATGTTTTGATCATTCTTGAATTTTACACCACTATGATTATTTTTGAGGTATTTTGAACATGGATAAAACAAAGTCTGAATCCTAAATCCTTAATCCTTGTCATTTTGTTTCATTTGGATTCGTTTCTTTAAAAATATTTTTCATCGTCCTCGGTCTTAAATGATGATATTATTGAATATCTTTGGCTTTGTAGTGCAGATGAATGATTTCGAAGAATATCTTTGGTCTGAAAAGTGCAAAGATGAGCAGTGTTTAGATGAACATGATTAATCGGCGAATATCTTCGCTTTGTGAAAAAAAGATGAATATTTGATTCGAGATATATATTGATTGATGTTACGAGGGATAAAAGATGAGCGATGAACTTTTAAATTCATACGTAGAAGATAGTAGTTTGCATTCTACTTAACTCTTCTAATGAATTATTATTTTCATTGCGAATATTGATTTAAAATTTGTTGTCTATTGTATTCTATTAGATTTTTCCTGTTGAAGACTAATGATAATTTGTTGTATATTATCTTTAGTCATAATATTCTTTCTCGGGCTAGTTGAGCTCACCCTTTTCCTTTTGTTCCATTTTTCTTCTCAAGAGGCGAGAATATAAGCGAGTAAGTTAGTCTGGTATGGAATGAAGGTTCTAGAGAGTTGTTTAGTAGTCCTCACCATTTTGTAAAATAATGTATCAATAAATGTGATGAGGATTTATTTGAGTATAGATATTATGCAGAAGATAATATTTGTATTCAAACTCACCAGTTTCTTGTT